>LNAC01000020.1:682486-767620 GCA_002007465.1 Ailurus styani
CCCCGCGCCGCAGACGCCCCGCGGCCAGCGCCCACCGCCCCCCACGCCCCTCGCGCACGCGCACACGTCTGCCCCGCCGCTCCGCAGGCCGCGATCCCAGTCCTGAGGAGAAAGCCCGAGGGGACTGCCGCCTCCCAGGGCTGCCCGCAGCGCCCAACCGCCATGAGGTAAGGGCTTTCCCCGCTTCTGCCCCCAGACCGCATAGGCCTTTGTTTCAAGGTTTTGTTTTGGTTTTGGTTTTGGTTTTTTTTTTTAATCCCGTTGCCGGCACAGCGCCGCGGCCCTTCAACGGGCCGAGCCCCTCGCCCCCCGCAGCCCGGCGTCGGGTTTGGGGAGCCCCTCGAGAGCCCCGTCCCGGGCGTCTGGAGTCGGGCCTGGCGGAGAGGGTGGCCGAGCGCGCGCTTCTCCGGAGCTCGGACCCTCCCGGGCGTCGCGGTGGGGACTGTCCGGCCGGGGGGCCAGGCGACGCGCCCCGGGAGCCTGCCCCCTCCCTGCGGCTCTTCTCGGCGGCCGCTCCCGGGGCCATTCCGGGCGACTTCTACGTGGCAGGCGTCTCCTGAGGCCCGTCGCCTTCTTCCGCTTCCCGGGACGGCAGCTGCCATTCCCCCGATGCGGGCAGACACGATCGGGCCGCAGCCCTGCGGTTGTCACCTAGGTCGGCTACTGCCATTTTGCCTTTCTGAGTTCTGGGTCTGAGTTCTTCCCTTCCTTGTGAGCTGCCTTTGTACCGCGTCCAGATTCCTATTATTCCGCCCAAGCCGCTGTTTTTGGTGGTGTTGGGGGGGGGGGTCTCTTCTGTCTCCTTTACTGCCTTATGGCAGTGGGGTCCCTTTCTCACCCGCTTCGTATCCCCAGGGGTGGCACCCTGCCCTGTGAGTGATGAGTGAACCGCACTTAGTGAGCTGGGGATGAGGGGATAAGCTCTTGGGCTCCTGAGGCAGATAGTCCTTTCTTTTAAATCCTGATTCTGAACACCTGCTAGTTGGGTGACCCAAAGCAAAGTTGCTTAAACTCTGTTGAGTCTGTTTCTTATCCGTACAAATCAGTGACCTCCAGATCTTAGGACTGTGGGGTTAGTTGATTGCTTAGTACTTAATGTTTGCAAATGTTGTTTATTATTATTTTAAGTGAAAGAGAAATTTAATGAGTGCTTCGCTTCTAACATCTGTAAGAAGGAAAGGAGGTATCAGGAAGGTGCCTGAAGAAAGGAGGAAGAAAAGGAGGTGCACTGTATGGTATGCAGGATGGGCTGGAAGAGGGGTGGACCCCACTTGGGGTTTAACTGTCTCCCAAGGACAATGAAAGTCTGCTCCTTCCTGAAAACACCCCCCAAATTCCCTAAAGATAAATGTTGCCTCTTCAGATACAATAGCCTTTCTCTGCCAGCTTCCCAGAGACAGAGTTTAAAAATTAAGCAGACAAAGTTTGAAAAGTAAAACTTCACATGGCATCCAGTTGGCCATAACTTCCACAAAGTCCAGGCAAGGCACTTTAGTGACTGACTATCTCCTTGAGATCTCACAACCACGTTCATGTTACCTGAGGCAGCCCTCCTCATCCTCATTGAGCTGTGCTGGTGTAACCTTTGGAACAGAAACAGATGTTCATTATGCTCTGTGGATGGGCAGGGGGCTGGTAAGCCCATTTGCTATGGATTTGGGCAGACTGTTCGGGGATGTCTTGCCCACGATTTTGGTGCAGTTACACCAGAGAAAGGAACAACTACCAAGGGACAATCATACCAGGTTTCCCAGTCAGGACCATGGGAAACAGTCTGAAATGTATTTTCAAAATCCAAACATGAAGCCAGACAGAGAACATGCCAAGATATCAAGATAAGTGGGATAGGGAAAACTGAAATGGGAGAAAGTTTGGAGCCATTAGCAGAAGGTGAAGAACTAGTGAGATTTCTCTCATCGGGAATCTAGGTGCTTTTTACTCGAAGCCTATACTTCTGGGCTGGACATGCCAGAAACTCCTAGTATACAACTGCATTCATTCAACAAATATTTATTTATTGAGCTTCTGTTAACTGCATGGAATAATAGATTCCGGGAACCCAGTGCTGGGGACCCAGTGGCGAAAAATATAAAATCAGAACAAGGTCCCTGTTCTTATGGGGCTTACATTTAAAAGGGGGCAGTAGATAAACAATAGATAATTAAGTAAATAACACAATTGAGAAAGTATTAAGAGTTACAAGGAAAATAATGAACTGACCTAAGATAGTGACCTAGAATGGAGGGGGCTATTTTAGATATTTCTGCTATGGGTAGCCTCCTGGATAGAGAATGTTGGAGCTGAGTTACAGGAAAGAGCTAGTCATGCAAATATTTAGGAGCAGAACATTCCCAGGGTAAAAACAACAGGTTTAAAGTCCTTGAACTTGGTATGTTCAAATTAGGAAAGTCAATATGTCCAAAACACAGTGAATGAAGAGGAGAGTAAGAGGAGGAAAGGTTGGACAGATAGGTAACGCCAAGTCCTTTAGGGACTTGTAGGACATGGCAAGGGCTGGATTAATATCTAAGGGTATTGGGAAGCCATTGGGAGATTTTAAGCAGGAGACTGACATCATCTGGTTTACATTTTCAAAAGTTACGCGGACTCTGAGGGGATTAAGAGCCAAAGCTGGAAGACCAGATTTTTGCTCCAGCTCAAAAGAAAAGTAATTGTGGTTTAGACTAGTAAAACAGCAGTGGAAATGGAGGAAAGTAGATTTGAGATTTATCTGGGTGTTAGATTTAACAGGACTTCCAACTGGATTGGGTAAGAGGTTGAGAGAAGAAGAATCAGATCACTCTTGGATTCTTTGGCCTGTGGAACTAAAAGGTAACAAAAAAGATTGAAGGAGGAACAAGCTCAAGGAAGCCAGATTTCTGGATTGCATATGTTTATTTGAGATGCCAATTGAACTTCTAACTGAAGGTGTGAACTGAAAATTCATTAAGTCTAGAATTCTGGGGAGAGATCAGAGATTAGATCAGAGATTAGGTTATAAATATGAAATGCGGGCGCCTGGGTGGCTCAGTGGGTTAAAGCCTCTGCTTTCGGCTCAGGTCATGATCTCAGCGTCCTGGGATCGAGGCCCGCATCGGGCTCTCTGCTCAGCAGGGAGCCTGCTTCCTCCTCTCCCTGTCTCTCTGCCTGCCTCTCTGCCTACTTGTTTTTTTTTTGTTGTTTGTTTGTTTTAAAGATTTTATTTATTTATTTGACACAGAGAGAGAGATTACAAGTAGGCAGAGAGGCAGGCAGAGAGACAGGGAGAGGAGGAAGCAGGCTCCCTGCTGAGCAGAGAGCCCGATGCGGGCCTCGATCCCAGGACGCTGAGATCATGACCTGAGCCGAAAGCAGAGGCTTTAACCCACTGAGCCACCCAGGCGCCCTCTCTGCCTACTTGTAATCTCTCTCTCTGTGTCAAATAAATAAATAAAATCTTTAAAAAAAAAAAATGAAATGCTTTTATTTTTTCATTCACTACTACTGATTGTGCAATTAATTCAGTTCTATAACTTCTGTCACTTTTGGCTATTAGGACAACCCCTTCCAGTTCCTAAAGACTCTGTCTGATTCAGTTTAAAACGTCAATCTAGTATTTGACTTAAAAGCACTCTTCTCCTCCTTTCCAACTCCCATCAAATATTGATGTTAGTGCTATACAGAAAGGGAAATGAGATAGACTAGACTAGACTTTAGCCAAGGTGGTCAGGGGTACACCTCTTTGAAGAACTGACATTTGAGCCAAGACCAGAATTATGAGACCTAGAACTCTCTTAGGAAGAGTTCACAAAACGAGGGGATAAAAAGCCCATGCAGATGCCCTGAAGTAGATACATAGTTGGCAGAAGAAATAATTTTTTTAAAGGCCTGTATGGTTAAAGTGCAGGGAATGAAAGGAAAGTTGTACAAAATGAGGCTAGAGAAGTAGACGGGCTGGATGACAGAGGGCATAACAACAATGATTAAGAGTTTGAGGTTGGAGATAAAGTTTTGAGTATTAACAGTGTATAGTTTCACTTCAGCTTCATGTTCCATCTTTCAGTTATCACCGTCTCTCTCCCACAAGCATCATTTTGCCTATTGGCATATCAAAACATACCATTATTATTAAAAATATTGTGGTTAAAAATTATGTTGACATTTTCTTCAGCCTTCCTCCAGATACAGCTCTATTTCTCTATTTCCTTCGTAGTAAAATTCCTTGAGAGAGTGGCTTCTATTCCCCATATCTACTTCTTTACCTCACATTATCCCCTCAACCCACTCCAGTAATGTTTTTTATTTGTTTGCTTCTTTGTTTTTAAGATTTTATTTATTTATTAGAGAGAGGCAAAGAGAGCATGGGGCGTGGGGGTAGGGGGAGCAGAGGGTGCATGAGAAGCAGACTCCCCGCTGAGCAGGGAGCCCGATGCAGGGCTCGATCCCAGGACCCCAAGATCGTGACCTGAGCCAAAGACAGACTCTTAACCCACTGAGCCACCCAGGCACCCCTCCAGTAATGTTTTCATCCCTACCTTTCTAGTGAAACACTTATCATGGTCCCCCACAGCTTTACTCCTGCCAAAACAGTGATCTCTTCTCTGTCCTCAGTTACTCAGTCTCTTTGAATCATTTTATACATTGAGTATTCATCTCTCTTTCTTAGAATATTTTCTTCCTTAGGCTTTCACTGATACCAGATTTCTTAGTTTTCTAGCTCCCTCACTGATGATTCTTTCTTTGCCTCCTTTCCTGGTCCTTCTACTCTCCTTGACCTGGAGTGTCTTACAGCTTAGTTTTTGACCTTCTCAGGCTATACTCACTCCTTGGGTAATTTTACTCTAGATCTTGTGGTTTTAAAGTCCATCTGCATGTCTCTGACTCCTGATTTTATATCCTTAGTTCTAACTTCACTCCTCCTCATCCCCAGTATTATATTCATCAATTTCTAACTTCATACTTGGCATCTTCACTTGAATGTGTAATAGATATCTCAAAATTAACATTTCCAAATAGGCCTCTTGATTTGTCCACTCAATTCCTCAAGTCGAAAGCATAGGAATCATCCTGGATTCTCTTTTCTTCATGGCCCTCCCCACACCCAATCCATCAGAAAGACCTGTCAGCTCTGCCTCAAATATAACCAATCCAGTCCTCACCAATCCTCCACTACAACCACAGTGTAAGCTTGCATCATCTCTCCTTGGATTTCCTTGACAGCTGTTTTCATACCTCTGTTAGGGAGATTTGCTCTGGCCATGCTCTTTCTATTTTAACTATCTCTCAAATCCCCTGGCAACTTCCAATTTTTTTCTCCTTTTCTGCTTTTTCTCTTTATTACCATCTCACATACTCTATATTTTCTTTCTTTCTTTCTTTCTTTTTTTTTTTAAAGATTTTATTTATTTATTTCACAGAGGGAGAGAGATCACAAGGAGGCAGAGAGGCAGGCAGAGAGAGAGGGGGAAGCAGGCTCCCTGCTGAGCAGGGAGCCCGATGCGGGCCTCGATCCCAGGACCCTGAGATCATGACCTGAGCCGAAGGCAGAGGCTTTAACCCACTGAGCCACCCAGGCGCCCTCTTTTTTTTTTTAAATCTTTTCTTGGTCACCCCACCGCCTATTAGAATATAAGTTACATGAAGTCAGTGTGTTTTTTCTGTTTTATTCACTGCTGTATCCCAGCACTTAGAACAGTGCCCTCCACATTGTACCTCTTAGTAAATCTTGGTTGAACAAATAGCTTCCCTATCAATTTCCAAACTTCCTCTCTTGACCCTCGATTGTTCATTCTGCTTACAGCAGCCAGAGGGATTTTTTTAAAAAAACTTCTATCAAACATTATCATTTTTCTACTTAAAAAGTTTCCCATTGCAATTAGGGTAAAACTTATGTTCCTTATCGTGGACTACCAAATCCTGCATTATCTGTCCCTGCCTACGACTACACCTCATCTTCTGCTATTCTTCTTTACTATGCTTCAACCACACTTTTCTTCCTTCTGTCCCCTGAACACACCAAGTTCGTTCTCACGTCAGGACCTTTGCACTTGCTGGTCTCTCGGCCCAAACCAGGATTCCTCAGTCTCAACATTACTGATATTTCGGACTGGATAATTCATTGTTGGTACTGACCTGTGCATTGTAGGATATTTAGCAACATCCCTGCCCTTACCCAGTAGATGCTAGTAGCATTCCTCCAGTGGTGACAACCAAAATTATCTCCAGACATTACCAAATATCCCCTTGGGGGGCAAAAGCACCCTGGTTGAGAAGCAGTGGCTTAGACTATTCTGCCCTCAAATCTTTTATGATTGCCTCCATTTCATTGTTGAGATCTTACTTCATTTGCCCCTTTCTACAAAAGCTATCCCTTCATAATTATTACTAAAAGCACCTCCCCAACTACCACCACCCTTAATTCCATTACTCTGATTTTTTTTTCTTTCTTTCTTTCCTTTTTTTTTTAAGATTTTATTTTTTATTTATTTGAAAGAGAGATCACAAGTAGGCAGAGAGGCAGGCAGAGAGAGAGGAGGAAGCAGGCTCCCCACTAAGCAGAGAGCCCGATGCGGGGCTCAATCCCAGGACCCTGAGATCATGACCTGAGCCGAAGGCAGAGGCTTTGACCCACTGAGCCACCCAGGCACCCGTCAATAAATGTTTTGATGGCACTATTACTATAGTTTCCATAAACATTTATACAACTATATATTTTACATGCAAGGGGGTGGGGGGCTTTGTGTGCATTGGAAAGGGAAATAAACACATATTCACACGCACATGCCCTCTATACTGTTCATAATTAGGGCATTTTCCTCTTTGAGAGAAGAATTAAGAAATTTTTTTTCTGTACATTTCTTAATTATGGTTAATCGTAGATTGAGAAAGTTATTTTTTTTTGGTTTGTTTTTTTTTTAGATTTGATTTATTTATTTGAGAGAGAGAGAACACAAGCAGGGTGGGCGGGGGAGAGGGAGAGGAAGAAGCAGGCTCCCCCAGTGAGCAGGGAGCCCGATGTGGGGCTCGATCCCAGGACCCCGGGATCATGTCCTGGGCTAAAGGCAGATGCTTAACGGACTGAGCCACCCCGGCACCCCTGAGAAAGTTTTCTTGACTGCCACACTACCACTATTAACAAAACAAAACAAAACAAAAATAAAACTAGGAATGTTAATTAGGATTTTGTCAGGTGCAGACAATAGAAACCTAATTTAGAGTGGCTTAAGCAGACAGAGAGAGAGAGGTTATTTCTTTAAATAAACAGAAGTCCAGGGGTAGATAAGGTGATCCAGGCAAGACTGTTTAGTCACTGTCATGAACAGTTTATCTTTCTTCCTAAGCTCTGCTTTCCTCTCTATTAGATTCTTCCTCAGGCAGGCAGACTTTCCCCCCGAGTTCGGAAAGATGGCCACCAGCAAACCCAAGATTGTATTCTACCAACTTAAAATTTTTAGAAGGAAAGGAGATAGTTTGATTAAAGTCCCATTTCAGCAAAAGTATATTTTAATTGGACTATCTCTGAATATATATCACTGGGACCAGGGAATGGCTAGAATATCATGTGCCTTCCCAGACTAAATGGTAGACAGTCCATTTCAAATCACATGGACTGAGTAGAGGATGAGGATGTTCCAGAAAGGAAGCCAAAAGAAGGGGTCCTCACCAAGTAAAAACCACAGATGTCCACAGCCCTGGACTATGTACACTTCCTGGGTTACTTCCATGGAACTTTATGCTGAATTGTAATTGTTTACTTACAAGCTTTGTATAAGCAGGGCTGTGTCTTGTTCACAAATTCCCAGGGTTACTTAGAAGATCTTGCACATAAAATGGTCTCAGTAATGAATAAATATTTCCTTGCCCTTCCTTCCCTCTGTATCTTCCTAGTTTCAGAGATAGTGTTTTCAATGGGTCCTGCAGAAATTACACTGTACCTTGCACAAAAGGAGCTTAACAAATATTTGTGAAATGAATTTTAAGAGCAGTGATAAGGTAATAATAGGCATTAGCTATTATTGCCCACAACCCCAGAGGTCAGAAGGATGTGGCACTTATATCAAATCTGTTAAGCTTATTAAATTTCCTTGTGTCTTTTCCCCATCTTTCTGGAAGTCTGTTACTCTCCTTTTATCTCTCTCAAACCTAATGTTTTTCCTCATCTGTTGGTATACCAGTTACTATCTGTTTCTGTTCCTTTTCTCTTTGTGGGGTTTCCTTCTTTTCTTTCTTCCTCTCTCTCTTCCTTCCTCTTTTTCCATTCCTTTCTTCCTCTGCAAAAATGATATATTGGTGTGGCTTTTGTGTCTTCTTCAGTGTACTCCTTTTTCTTATTTCTCACCTCTCCTCTCCCTTCCTACTCATAATATAGAAATGGAATTTTTATATTAACTATTGACTGTATATATTTATTATTCTTAATTTTCAAGGCAAGTAAATAAAACAGTTTAAATTCCCCTCTGTAAAAATTGGAGGTACTTGTGGGTTAGTGACTACCAAAAGGAAATAGATATCCTGTGACATAGAGAACCCTGTCATCTCTCCAGAACTGCTTTTGCAGTAAATAATGAGGATATTTCTAGAATTTAACTCTACACCAAGGAAACCAGTATAAAGATAGTGGGGACTAGTGCTTGAACTGTAAGATCAAATAAAAGGTAGAATTGTTGTTAAACAAAAAACAGTATATAAACTTTAAAGATTATTTCCTTCATTTATTCAAAATTAAAAGGGATTTTATCTTTGACAGTGAAATTCCTAAGGACTCCTTGAAGGCCGTTCTGTTGGAGTTAGAATGTCACTTTACATGGAATTTATTTAAGGAAGATATTGATCTGTTTGATGTGGAAGATACAATTGGGCAACAACTTGAATTTCTTACCACAAAATCCAGACTCACTCTTTATAACCTATTGGCCTATGTGAAACACCTGAAGGGCCAAAATAAAGATGCTCTAGAGTGCCTGGAACAAGCAGAAGAAATAATCCGGCAAGAACACTCAGACAAAGAGGAAATACGAAGTCTGGTCACTTGGGGAAACTATGCCTGGGTATATTATCACATGGACCATCTCAAAGAATCTCAGAAGTATATAGACAAGATAGGAAATGTTTGCAAGGAATTGTCCAGTCCTTCTAACTACAAGTTGGAGTGTCCTGAGATTGACTGTGAAAAAGGGTGGGCCCTCTTGAAATTTGGAGGAAAGTATTACCAAAAGGCTAAAGCGGCTTTTGAGAAGGCTTTGGAAGCCGAACCTGACAATCCAGAATTTAACATTGGCTATGCCATCACAGTGTATCGGCTGGATGATTCTGACAGAGAAGGGTCTATAAAGAGCTTTTCCCTGGGCCCTCTGAGGAAAGCTGTTACCTTGAACCCAGGTAACGCCTACATTAAGGTTTTTCTGGCACTAAAGCTTCAAGATGTACATGCAGAAGCCGAAGGGGAAAGGTATATTGAAGAAATCCTGGACCAGATATCGTCCCAACCATATGTCCTTCGTTATGCAGCCAAATTCTACAGGAGAAAAAATTCCTGGGACAAAGCTCTGGAACTTTTGAAAAAGGCTTTGGAGGTGACACCAACTTCTTCTTTCCTGCATCACCAGATGGGACTTTGCTATAGGGCACAAATGATCCAAATCAAGAAGGCCACACGCAACAGACCTAAAGGAAAGGATAAACTGAAAGTTGATGAGCTGATTACATCTGCTATATTTCATTTCAAAGCAGCTGTGGAAAAGGACTCTATGTTTGCATTTGCCTACACGGATCTGGCCAACATGTATGCTGAGGGAGGCCAGTATAGTAATGCTGAAGACGTTTTCCAGAAAGCCCTTCGTCTGGAGAACATAACTGATGATCACAAACATCAGATCCACTATCACTATGGCCGCTTTCAGGAATTTCACCGTAAATCAGAAAGTACTGCTATCCACCATTATTTAGAAGCCTTAAAGGTCAAAGACCGGTCATCCCTACGCACCAAATTGACAAGCGCTCTGAAGAAATTGGCTATCAAGAGACTTGGTCACAATGCTTCAGATGTGCAGAGTTTAAGTGCACTAGGGTTTGTTTACAAGCTAGAAGGAGAAAAGAGGCAAGCTGCTGAGTACTATGAGAGGGCCCAAAAGGTAGATCCAGAAAATGAAGAATTCCTTACTGCTCTCTGTGAGCTTCGACTTTCTATTTAAATACATACTCTAGGAAATTGGTTCTAAGCTTTTCTCTCCATTTTGGGTCATTATATTTTTTTTTGTTTATTATTTTAATCCATTGTTCATTATAGAACCAATTTTTTTGAATGGTTATGTACCAAGCATCATGTTAAATACTTTATATATAGACAATGATGAATCTTTTGCTGTTTTTTTTTTAATTAAACTAATATAATCCATTGAGAAACAAACATTTCAGCTATTGTAACTTTTAAAAACGGTATGGCCATTTATACCCTTTATTTCTGTCATTTATAATAATTTTCAATTAAATTTAATCAAATTTTCCATATTACTCACATAGTGAGTATAATTCTGTATAAACTCTGACACCTAGGTCAGGAATACTCTTTCAGGAGTAGAAAATTATATTAGTTAAGCTCTTAACTATGTAGCTTGCAGAAGATGGACCCTTCCAGTTACATATGTTTTGACTTTAATGAGAACCTTTAACATCAAGCTGATTGTCACCTAAAGAATCTTATTTGTTGAAAGAAAAAACTTCATAATAATAAAAACCTTGTCCATCTGTGATGACTTCAGTAAAAAGAGAAAAAAACTAGAATAGGGGAAAAAAAATACTTCTTCAAATACAGAACTTAAGGGACCCATGAGAAATCACAAGTATAATCTCCCAAAATGTTCATTAAGTAGCCGAAATAGTTGTGAGGGGGAAAAAATGAATAATAGAAAATTATGTCTCAAGTTTCTCTGGTTCTTTTAACAAGAAGAATGGACCTAAACTAATCTAGATGAAATTAATTTTATTTCTTTCCATTAAAATTCCAGTATGTTTAGGTTAAAATCACTGAGCTAGAAAGCAGGCCAATTGAGAAATTGGGAGAAATGATAAACAAATGGGTGAAATAGATGTCCCTAACCTACATCCCTAGATTACCAAGATTTCTGTGATTTAGTTTTAGGTCCGGTCTGGATTAGGTCTCCCAATTTTTGGCCTTTGGTTAATTGTTTTAGTATTCCAAATTTGCTTCTCTGAAGCTTCTTCTTTTGTCTAAAGTTTTCAGATTGAAATGTTTTCCTATATATCCTACAGGAATAGTTAAGCCTTGCTTTCAGTTTTAGTATCCATCTTGAAGGGTCACTGTTTAAGGGCTGTTATCCCAGGGGACATTTTAAATTGGGATGTTGCTAAAAGTAGCTTCTCTAACGTTGTTTCTTTGATTATATACTACACAATTATATTTACCACCACAGTATTAGTGGAAAAGTGTGCCATGTGATTTAATTCTCCATACCTCTAATGTAGCTCTTAAAACTACTGTATACATATTTGTGTGTTTTTTAGTTTTTGTTACTTTTTTAAAATAATTTTTTCTATTATGGTTGTGATTATTATAAATGTAATGAATTCTCATTGTAAAATTTCAAACATAACAGAAGCATATAAGTTTAAAAGTAAGAGCACTCCCCTCACCCTTCCCTAATTCTATATCCCCATGGTAACCTGTTAACAATTTAATATGTATCTTTCTAGATATTTTTTCTATGCATATTCAAACATACATCCATACTGCAATGTATTTCATAAATTAAATTTTAAAAATGTTTGTTTTACTTAAGTCCCTGCTGTTTTTATTTTGCTCATTTCACTTGTTTATTCAAGAAGGAAGAATGGGGAAGGGAATGATTTTTACTTAAGTATTTCAGAAATTCAGGACTGAAGTCCTGACCTAGCAGTACAAGCATTTGTCACATTTTGCAGCACATATTTTATTTTGCAGCAAGCCATTTTTCTCCTATTGAGAATAATGTTGTAATTAAGGTTGTGTTCCCAAGTAGGAAATTCACACATAACACAATTATGATATCAAAACAGTACAACTATAAGCCTCTATTTAAATATTTAGACTTTAAAGTCTATTAAGTGACTTTTAAAATTCACTAGATATTATAACATACCAATATATAAGTCATAAATACCAATAAAGTATAAAATCAGCATATGGAAAATACAACTCTGTAAAATACTGAACTAAAATTAGTATGTTTATAATAACTGTAAATTTTGTCACTAATTGTGCTTGCCTTCCTAAAATTTAAAACTATTTTCAGATAATTCATAGAGTCTTGGGTTTAAAAGACCTCAGAGTTCATTCACCTTTATCAATTAACTATCAAAACTTAGAGCTTGAATTATCTTCCTAAATGATAATTTCATTTTCAGATAGTCCTTATTCTTAGACATTTGTTCCTTCCATTTAACTGAAGACTTTTGGCCTGAAGTTTACACATTTTGGGCTGTCTTTAGGGACCTCAAAGATCTAATCCTTTTGAGAGGTGACATTTTGTATCAGAACTCTTAGTTGCAAATGGCAGAGAACCCAGCTCAAACTGACCTAAGCAAAAATGGGAATATAATAGCTGTTGTAATTTAATAATCCAGAGGCAGTACTAGTTTCAGGTAAATTTGAAGGGATAAGTGAGTCACCAAATATATATCAGTGGCTATTATTATAAATCAAGTGATGCTGAATAGTATTTGAAGAAAATTGTTCTACGTACCCTAAGAATTCTTTAAGTTAAACAGGACACTATATTTCACCCCATCCTTGTCTACATCATGGTCAATTTTAGTTCTCTCCAAATTGTCTTTATCCTTTGCTAGTGGTTTGTGCTGAGAGATTAACTTAATATCTAAAATGAGGTTTTAGGACTGTAGTAGAATGATCCTTTCTTTTTTCTATAAACTATACTTCTGTGAATGTAGCCAAAATCCAAATCTCTCCTCGGTATCTACCCGTGTGTTGGTTTTTCCACACATGCCATTTTTAGGCATGTTTTCCACATCCGGTACCTGAGCGTTTGGCTTTTGAAGGTGTTTTATTCACTTGGTAGCATTCAGCACTTCAATTCAGATAACCTCGCATCTTAAAGAAGTTGAGAAAAAGTTTACATATAAAATGCTAATTGCAAATAACACCACAGATAATAGAAAACCTAACTTAAATTGTCTTTCTAATAGTAACAAAAATAAATTTTGGATGGTTTTTTTTTTAAGATTTTATTTTTTTATTTGAGAGAACAAGCGGAGGGGAGAGGCAGAGGAAGAGGGAGAAACAAGTGCCTCGCTGAGTAGGGAACCTGATGTGGGATTTGATGTGGGGCTCGATCCCAGGGATCCAGGATCATGACCTGAGCCAAAGGCAGAGGCTTGACTGACTGAGCCACCCAGGTGCCCCATAAATCTTGTTTTCAAGCAAGACCTATTCTTGTTTAAGCAGTGTGACCAAGACATAATCACTCTTTACTGAGCTCTGATCAAATTTGGCTCCATTTTGAGAAAGCTCCATCTTTGTGATACTAAGATAGCTGCCACATGTACTCTTGTCCCAATGCAGTGGAAAAGAGCATATCTGCTCTCCCAGCCACCTAAGAAGCCCAAGTTTGCTGTCTGATAGGACCACCTGAGGTTACATGCTATTCTCAAATCAGTCATTAGGGAGGCATTTATCATGCTCATTATTTAGGCTTGAGACACATAGCTGGCCCTGAAATTGAGGAAAAGGGAAAAAACTGACTTCCCTGGAAGCAAGTGGATTGTACGGTACAGGGGTGAAATTATCAAGAAAACTGGTATTGGATACTGACAGTGAAAACACCAAGGATATATAGATTCAAATTAATATCTTCTTCCCCCACTCCATACAGTTCTCCATAGCAAGTAAAATATTTCAAAAAGGAGCTAGAGTCATTTTTACCACTGAAGCCCTTGGTAAACTTTTTTGTTGGGATTTCAGGTGCTGTGTCTCCTTAGTCTGGCTCTCTTATTCCTTTTTTATTCCTTCAGATCTGCTGTCCACCTCGGTGTCAGAGGGCAGCCTGGTAAGGGGGTGGTGTATCGAAAATAGAGGGAGGGAAGAAATCATACTCACGCTGTAGTGATGGTCACTGACTGTAACTCAGACAAGTTCAGGAAATAAAACAACCAGAGGCATTATGGCCTGTGAATGTGTCTGGAGTACCAAAGATGAGCATGTTAACTGAAATAAAGACCTACATCCAGTAAAGCTGAGCACCCCCTGAAAAGCCATTACTAGCTTATTCACCAGCCTATGAGGTCTCCAGGCCTTGAACAGGACTAGTTCAAATTCAAGAATACATATATATATATATTCTGTAATGGCAAAGGCCCATGTAAAAATATTGCTTTGCATTCCCTATATTAGGCACTTTAGTGTGTCACCTTATTTAACCATCTCAACACCACGAATGAATAGAGCCAGGCTCAGGGAAGTTAAGTAATATTCTGAAAATCACATAACTACTTAGCTAGTAAGTAGTGGGACTAGGATTTAAAACCAGATCTGACCTAATTTATAGTCCACTCTCTCGTCGTCGTATCAGTGGTTCACAACCCTAACCCTAAATTAGAGTCACTGGTGAAGCTCTTTAAAAATCACATTCCCAGGTCCCACCACAGACTGACTAAGCCAGAAACTCTAGGGGTGAAATCTGGAAGTTTACATATTTATAAAGCACCCAAAGTAATGCC
Organism: Ailurus styani; assembly: GCA_002007465.1. NCBI lineage: Eukaryota > Metazoa > Chordata > Mammalia > Carnivora > Ailuridae > Ailurus > Ailurus styani. The sequence continues at coordinate 697,193 of LNAC01000020.1, forward strand.
GAGGGTTAGCCAGGTAGTGAAATGACTCTCAGAGCCTGTAATACCATTAGTTGGTATTGTTATTAGTTGGTATTACAACAAGATGGCCTTGTTGTTCTATATCCTATGCATTCCATTTGCAAGTAGAAATCCTCAGGGGAATGGTGTATGTGTTAAGTGAAGTTTAACAACAGTCCAAATTTAGACACAGAATTCTCAATCTGCTATGTGCAAAGTCTCCAAATGAAGAGGTTAGGGGAAATAACTGAAGGAAAAAGCAAGAAGAATGGTGAATCGGATTTGGAAGGATCTTGCCACAGAATGTCAGCCTGACTCACAACTCTGGAGCCACATCAACTATAGTAGCATGAGATAACCCAGGATTACTTTGATCCCTTCCCCAAATTCCACCTCATCAATTATATGAAGAGACTCCTCAGAATCCATCAGAGTTGCCCACTAAAAAGTTTTCCTCCCTCCCTATACCTTACTTAGCCCTTTACACTGCGAAATTGGATTTTCAGGTTCAGCTCTCCCTCCCTTTCCCCTTCCACATGGCCTTTCTCTGCGACCTCAGTATGACCCATAGACAGCCACCTTGTTCTTTTACCTTAAAGTACATAATTAACTCCAACATTTGCCACCTAATTCATAAAACTCTCACATTCAGGAGCCATTCAGATAGTGAGTCATAGAAAAGATTATTTACTAACTTGTTCTTAGAAATCAGCAGACAAGAGCTGCCTTATACACAGAACAAGTCTTTGGGAAACATGGCCTACCACAACACTTGTCAAACTTCATAGTGCACGCAAATTACTTGGGATTCTTGTTAACAGGTAGATTCTTTTTTTTTTTTTTTTTTTTTTTTTTTAAAGATTTTATTTATTTATTTCACAGCGGGAGAGAGATCACAAGGAGGCAGAGAGGCAGGCAGAGAGAGAGAGGGGGAAGCAGGCTCCCTGCGGAGCAGAGAGCCCGATGTGGGCCTCGATCCCAGGACCCTGAGATCATGACCTGGGCCGAAAGCAGAGGCTTTAACCCACTGAGCCACCCAGGCGCCCCTAACAGGTAGATTCTGATGCTGTAGATTTCACAGAGGGCCCAAGATTCTGAACTTTAAACATGCTCCCAAGTAATGATGTTAATGTTCTTCAGGTAAGAGTCTACAATATTGCTCCTCAGATTTGGCTACATTTTGGAATCACCTGAGAAGTTAAAAAAAACAAAAAACAAAAAACAAACCACTGGTGTCTGGGTCCCACCTCAGAGGCTAACTAAATTGGCATTACGATTTTTTCTAAAAAAAGATTTTACTTATTTCCTTGAGAGAGAGAGACCGAGCATGAGCAGGAGGAAGGGCTGAGAGATAGGGACTAGGGGAGGGACAAGCAGACTCCATCCACGTGGGCCAGACTCAGGGCTCGATCCCAGGACCCTGAGATCATGACCCAAGCTGAAGTCAGATGTTAACTGACTGAGCCACCTAGGTGCCCAGCATTATGATTTTTTAAGTTCCTTAGGTGAAACTATTGTGCTGCAAAGATTGAGAGCCTCTGGTCTACAATATGGAAAATATAAACAAGGAATAAAATTAATTAGGCTAATAGGCTTAAGTCAGGGAATTTTAAATCCCTCAAGTATCTTGTTTTTATTTGAATCTCTCAGTATATAACTCAGTGCTTGGTATACAATAAGTCTAACAAAATTGCCTGAATTGAATTGCATAGTATCCTGCCCCCAACTCTGAAAGCCTGCCTTACCAATTGACTCAAAACTTGTGAAATGGGGGGTGTCTGGGTGGCTTAGTCGGTTAAGTGTCTGCCTTTGGCTCAGGTCATGATCCCAGGGTTTTGGGATCGAATCCTGCATCAGGCTGTCTGCTCAGTGGGAAGCCTGCTTCTCCCTCTCCCTCTACTGCTCCCCCTGCTTGTACTCTCTCTCTCTCTCTCTCTGTCAAATAAATAAATAAAATCTTAAAAAAAAAAAAAACGTAAAATGGGTCCAAATCAGACTAGTTGGATAAACTCATCATATGGCCTGATAAAGTCCAGGATATCGGCCTCAGTTTACTTCTTTGCCTATTAGACAAACCAAAATATAGGCTCAGAAAGTGGTTGTAATTGCCCTTCAGGTAATTTGCCCCTTCAAGAAAACAGAAGTGCCTTTTTCACAGCCTCTTGGAAGCTATTTTGTTTGGCTCTAAAGCTATGCCTCACAAAAGCTGAGATAAATCCTTTCAACAAGTGGATCAGCTGGCAGGAAAACTGGCTTCAGAGTAACGGACCTTTTAAACATACAATCTATCCCTCTGGGTGCAGAGCAGATCTTAACAGTTGATCACATGGTATCTGCTCAACTTTCAAGGACAATATAAGCAGTCGGTATTCTTTCCTAGAAGTCCAAGAGGCACATAAGCTCAGTTCAAGAAAAACTGCATAGACCCACAGAACTTTAGAACCAGGAGGACCCTGCTCTAACCAGATATATCAATAAGAAAGTTGGGACCCGGATTGGTGACGTCACTTAAGATCGCCCATCTACTTTATGGACTATAATTTCTTGCTCCTGGTTCAGCAGTACTCTTCACTGTTGGGCAGTTTCTATCTATAATCACTAACATTCCTTATGCCAATTAAAATTTAATTGACAGTTTGTCTGGCCATGATGCGACTATGCCTAAATGACATCAACCATGACAAGCAGGCCCAAGGATGGTTCTTTTATGGACTGTATTTATTATTGAGATTAAAGAATACAACAAAAATATAAAATAAATTAAAATGTACCATGCTTTTGTATAATTGGTGGATTATAAGGAATGAGAATCAACTTAGCCTTGATAATTAGATAGTCTCCTTTGAGTCGGGACAATAACATTATAATCCTAGCGTGGTGGCCATGAGAAGCACCTCTCAGATCTCCACCTACAAGGATTATACTGACTGAGATTCCCATCTGCTAAATATTGACATCTGTCATTGCATTTGCATTGAGACCATTCTTCCCAGCATGGCAGGAACACTAACTCAGGTCCTGACCTGGGAGAGGTACAATTCCTCTGACAGGTGACCTAGGCTCAAGGATTCCCCATCAGCCTTGCCAAATTTTACTCAAATCTACACTGTACTCTGGGGCACCTGGCTAGCTCAGTCGGTGGAGCATGAAACTCAATTTCAGGGTCATGAGTTTGAGCCTCATGTTGGGTTATAAAGATTACTTAAAAATAAAAACTTAAAAAAAAGAAAACAACTATACTGTACTCTAAGATGCTTCCACCCAACTTTTCTCCTTCTCTCTTTCCAGCACTTGGAGTCAGACCTGAATCACAATCTAATGGCTCTCCCAGCCTCTCCTTGCTCCAGTCCATTTTCTCTCACAGATGTTTCCCTAATAAATTTCTTGTATTCAGTCCTAGGTTGGTGTCTGCTTTTGGACGTCAAATTAATTCACCTAGTGAAAGAAATGAAATTAGATGACTCTAATTGGCTGTAGGGTAAATCAGGTTCACATAATATCATATGCCATTTATTGTTTTTCAACTTTTTGGATTGGTAATATGGTTGAAGAACAGAACATAATCTTTCGACCTTGTAATATTTGAGTTGGAAAAGAAAGGGGGGAAAAGGTTAAGGGAGGGTAGAAATTGAAAAAAGACCTCATCTTGTAAAAAGGGAAGTCAAGAGATTGAGTTGTAACTTGATGGAAGAATAAATAAAAGTTTAAATATATTATTGTAAATTATAAAACTGATAAAGTAAGAATTGAGTCGTAACTGTCAAAGTTGGGGGGAATGGGAATAAAAATTCTTTAAATTCAATAATTAAATCTTCTCTTAACATAGCAGGAAATCAATAAAGTCTACATTAAATAGATCAATAGCATTATAAGCACACATGGGCACCCACTGCAGGTTGGGAAAGTGTCCTCCCCCAAACCTGACCTTTCTTGCTCTTTCCCTCCCCACAAAGCTACAGAGCTATTTTATTTATTTTTGTTAATAATTATGCTTTCTTTCTTTCTTTTTTTTGAAGATTTCATTCACCCATTTGACAGAGAGAGGTAGAGAGCACGAGCACCGACAGCAGCAGAGGGAGAGGAAGCAGGCGGCTCCCCGTCGAGCAGAAAACCCAATGCAGGGCTCGATCCCAGAACCCTGGGATCATGACCTGAGCCAAAAGCAGACGCTTAACCAACTGAGCCACTCAGGTGCCCCAAATCTATTTTATATTTAATGGCCACACATTCTGGGCACCTGGGTGGCTCAGTGGGTTAAGGGCCACACATTTTATCACGTAACTTTCTGCTCTGACACTTCCTCTTCCTCTTTCCCATTTCCTCTTCCCCGCTCCTCTCCCAGGACTAAGCCTCTTGTGTGTCTCCAAGTCCCTTCTCAGCCAAGGTTCTCCGAATCATTGAGATGTGCTTTCTTCTCTGTAGCCTCCTTTTTTCCTGTGATCAAGCCATATACACCTCATCTGACCCCAAACAAAACTCCCACCTTCTCTGGCAGTTTCGTATCTACTAAAATAAATTTTCATTAAGGATTTTGTTGTATTTTACTATAATTGAATTAAAAAACAGCATCTAATGACTAGAAACATGCACAGAAATGCCATGTATATATTCCCATATTTGCTCTGAACCTATATGTGATGAACTAGAATTCTCTATATCTCCTTTCATGGTGAGACCTAGGCAGAATAAACAATGAAATAATGAAGGTAAGATGTGTAAGCTTTGGGAAAGCCATATCTCATGAGAGGACGTAGGTGCCTCATGGATAAACTGAACATCAAGCATGGATTGGTGTCATTTGAATTGAACACTGAAGACATTGAACACACTGGCCTTTCCTTCAGAAAAAGCCATTTCTGTCTAAGCTTCTTCCATTCCTACATCTGGGGTAAAACGGGGTGAAGGTAAAGAAAGAAAGAGATGAACATGCAAGAGTTCAGAAGTCAGCCTGTAGAGGAGTTTCCTCTCTACACATCTCTAACTAACCAGTAGATTGGAGGAAAGCCCTAAGAAGAAGGGAATGCTAGTTTAGCCGTATCTGTAGATGCTGGAGACAAAGAAAAACCATACTAACTCCTGCACAGAATACACTATGTACCAGGTACTGTTCTAAGTACATTACATGTATTAAACTTACAAAATCCTCATGAAATCCCTATAGATAAGCATTTTTATTCTTTCCTTTGCATATGAATAAACTGAAATTTGGAGAAATTAAGTAAGCCCAAGATCACTTAGCTAAGAAGAGATGGAAAAGGGGCTCAAACCTTAGATGTCTTGTTCTAGAATCTAACATCTAACCTCTTTACGGTATTTTCAAAATAGTCCCAAAATTTGGAATGAGGGATGAGGGAAGATAGGATCAATCTTTACAGAGACTGTAGGACAGTGCTACAGAGGAACATACAAAGCTCAGACATTCTATAACCATAGGTCACCCAACGCTGTTTTACACAGGGTCCCAAAACTCCCTGGAAGGAACTGTGAAAAAGAATTCATTGTCCTTATTAGCTGCCTTTGATGCTGGGATTAAAAGCTGTTCTGAAACCCCTGGAAAGAATGGGCTAAGAAATCAAGGAACTCAAAAAAAAAAAAAAAAAGAAATCAAGGAACTCAATCTAAGGGAGAGCTGGATGAGTTGGATGTTGGAAAACAGAAATTTGGAATAAATTCCCCAGAAAAGGAAGTAAATCTACTTTGGAAGGCGGAAGAACCAGTAAAGAAGTAGAAACCAAGACACCCAGTCCTTTGTCCTTGGGAGAAGGCCTAGGTCTTCCACACCAAAGGGAATCAGAACCTCCTCCCAGTGTGGAAAGCAGCACAAGAAGGCAAGGAAGGAGAGTATTCTAACAATTTAACAGTCATAGGCAGGCTAGGACCACCTGCCCTCTAAGATAGTCTGGGTTTGCCTTGAGCCCTAAGCTTCGGACTTTGGAAAGTGGTTCTGAACCCTAATTCCACTGAACGTTAATTTAGTATTAAGAATACCCTCACCTCTCTTCACCTGCTTTCCCTTCTCCGTATCTCATTAACTCCAGCAACATTATGCTTCAATCTCATCAAAACAAACACAAAAAATAAAAACTACTTACAGATCACTTGTGTATAAAATCCCTTTATTGAAGTTTCAGGAGGGAAAAATCTATTACTTAAAACTTTTTTTTTTTTTTTAAAGATTTTATTTATTTATTTCACAGAGGGAGAGAGATCACAAGGAGGCAGAGAGGCAGGCAGAGAGAGAGAGGGAAGCAGGCTCCCCGCTGAGCAGGGAGCCCGAATGCGGGCCTCGATCCCAGGACCCTGAGATCATGACCTGAGCCGAAAGCAGAGGCATTAACCCACTGAGCCACCCAGGCGCCCTATTACTTAAAACTTAATATTAGATAATCATACCCCCTGCCTTTTTTTTTTTTTTTTTGAATGAAAGGAGGGAGGGAAAGAAGAGGGTGGAGAAAGGAGGAAGGAAAGAAAAGTGAGAGAGGGATTGAGGGAGACGAGAAGGAAAGGAGGAAACACCCTCAACTATTTCCTGATGCTCCTGCCTCTTTCCATGATTCTGGGCCTCACATCTTCCCTTCCTCTGTTCTCCCTCTGAAGTAAGAAACAATTCCTTCATTTTCCTTAAACAGCAATTCAGTTCTAACTCATCCTCACTCTCAGCCACAGATCCATTATGCATGGCCAAATTCATCAAGTTGCTTAGTTCAACAAAAGGCTCTTTCCTTTTAACACAATATACTTTCGTTTGAAGGCAAGCGTTGTTTTAGACAAATAGTATCCCTTCACGGTTTCAATCACTGTCTATCATGATTTGTGTACCATATAATAAACACGATGTTTTATATGTTTCCAAATTGACACAGAATACACTCCTTTAGATCACTTGGTTTCAACATTTCTCAAGATTTCACTTCTGATATGTGTTTAAGAGTCTGTCTCACACTTTAATTTAACCCTTTATTAACTCATATCAAATCAATTAACATAATAGTAATGGGCTAGGAAAGGAGCCCAGGATGGCAATCTGGATTCCTAAGGAAGGCAGAAGGCTCAAAAAAATTTTCTTATGTTAAATTTTACCAATGGTTATCCTTAGATTAAGTCAATCAAAACCATCATTCATACTAACTTTGCTATTCCACATAGAAAACTGACCTAGGCAATCAAAATGCTGAAAAACACAACACAGCATCTTTGTTCCTATATTTGTACTGCAAGAGGAATAGGATAAATGTGGGATGGGTAATGAGCAGGAACTGGAGCCAGAAAGGGAAGGAAACAATAACAAACTTCAGTGTTTATTCTAAGGCAGCATTGTCCAATTAAACTACATTTGGAGGAGTCACCAAATTTTGGGAGGTGGTCTAATTCCAGCAGGTGGCAGTGCTGTATAACATGTCAATTTAAAACAAACCTAAACGAACAAAACAGAACAAAAAACTTCCTGAAGCTCTGGACCCTTTAAAAGAGAAAACTTAGAAATGTTTCTTTTTTATTTATTTGTTTGTTTTTGAAGTTTTATTTATTTAAGTAATCTTTACACCCAAGATGGTACTCAAACTCACAATCCAAGATCAAGAGTTGCATGCTCTTCCAACTGAGCCAGCTAGGCACCCCTAAATGGTTCCTTTTTAGAGTTGAGAAGTGAATATTGAAGTACAACCCCATTCCCTGAAAATTTGTTTTCAATTTAGAGACACCAAATGCAACCCCAAATCTTAGCAATACCCAAAGTCCCAGACACCCTATGGATCCCCTCATCAGAACAATTATTCGTGTTTAACTAGTGTTTAATGCTCCATTGGTTTTGAATATCTGCTGGAACCTCAGGTAGCCACAAAAAGTGGCTGCCCCACATCCCTTTCCCCTACTCCCAGATTCTTCCCCTAGAAAGAGTACAGGCTGATTCCAACACATTCAGCACTATACCTGAGTTCCTTGGAATGGTCTCCAATTTCTCCAGCCCTTAATGAATTCTTCCTCTCCTAACCTCCATAGTATGCAGTGCCCTTAGCTTTAGATCAGCATTTAAAAACTTCATGGTACTCATGGTGATGGTTTCAATTTACCAATTAGGCAATTAACTTGAAATCATGGAAGGTGTGCTCTCTGTATTTTTAATTCCCTACCATAAAAATGGTATGATTCTGATGAGGTGCTTAATAAGTAGTCATTGATTGATTAAACCCTCTCACCAACTCTTAAAAATGTTTGCCAGCATGCCAATTTTCAGTAATGCAAGTTTGAGGCCAGCCATAGGACTGTGCAAAAGACTCTAGTCAGGGACTTTTGCTCCTAGCCAAATAGTGGTATAGTTTTCCTGTAAAGTAAAAGCAGTTTGTGTGCTGCCTGTACCTGAAACCCCATCTTTTCACGCACGAGGCACAGGTGCTCCACCTTTTCCTAATGTCCCCCGGCTCCTAGTGTAAGCCCCGCCCCTGGGCCTTCTACTCAATTTGAGCACAACAGAGCTTTCTAATTAAGCCTGTTTGGGTTGAACACAGTCATACCCTTTCTAGTTTCAGGTCTCAATCAAAAGTTTTAGTTATTTACTCTATTTTTACCAACTCTTCTCTTTGCTACCTTTATTTGCTTTTCCAAAACTGTCCCACGATACTCAGTGCTTTGGAGCTCCTACTATTCATGTGACACTTCTCACCAGGTGTCTTATTTAGACCCACAGGTTGTAAATATCTAACATAGTGTATCCATTCTGGGGGCAAGAGCAACTTCAAGCAAACCCAACCCTTCAATCAGTCCCAGTTCAGCTAAATTCTCATTAGCAGTTTGTTCATTCATCCATTTACTCAGTAAGTATTTGTTGAGTGCCTACTATATTTTAGGCACCGAACTGACTAGTGAATAGTCAGTCAGTATGATCCCTAGCCTCAGAAAGCTTGCGGTTTTGTGGAGGAGATGACATTTTAAAGTAAACACACAAATAAATATTGATTATAACTAAAATATATTCTTTAAAGGAAAAGAACAGAATGTTATAAGAATGTAATGTGGGTAGTGATAGTGGGGATATATAATTTAGATGGGGCAGTGATTACAGGTGGGCTGTCTAGAAAGTGACGTTTAGACTGTGGCCCAAAAGTTGAGAAGTGAGCACACTGAAGAGTCAACAGGGGCAAAATGCCCTGGGGAACCTACAGAGAAGGGCCCTGCAGGAGTGCAGCCCAGCGGGAGGCTTGGAAGTTAGGCAGGGGCTACACCCTGCTTGACCTTGAAGACCAGGGTTGGTCCTGAACCCTCATACCAGACCTGTAACTTGTGATTCTAAAATAGGTTCTCCCCAACCGCTGAACTTTGATGTCAGATGTCCAAATTCTTCCACTTCTGCCTGAGCAGGGACTGGCAAATTTAGACCCAGAGGCTGTTTCAGAGTCTGCTGGAATCTCAGGTAACCACAGTTCCCTTTTCCTCCTTCATACCTTCTTCCCCACCCTGAGCCACACCAGGACTCTGCTCAGGGCCCCGTTGTAGAAACAAGAGCTCTGGAAATGAGAATATGTCTTCGCCATTGCTAGGACTGGGGCCTCTAATTCTTCCATCATTGTGTCAGTGGGAAAAGACCTAACTTGCCATCACAGAAGAAACAATTTTATGGGAAGACTGAAAGGATCATATTTTAAAATGTTAATTTTAATGTCTTTTAATGTCACTTTAAATCTTAAGTCGATTACACATTAACACCTTAAAAATAAAGTGCTTTTTATTTAATTTTAGACCAATCCTACATCCAGACTCCTCAAAGAGGCCTCTGACACTTCAATAATTAAGAATAATAATGAATGTAATAATCATCACTCTTTTCCAGAATTCAAAAGCACTTTTCACTTATTTGACACCTCCTTAAGCTACAGGAAGATGGATCACATCAGGCCTGGGGAGAGAAGAAGGAAGAGTTTCAACCTGTAATTCAAACACCCAAAGTCCACGGAAAGAAAGGGACTCAATCAGCTTCAAAACGATGTGGTTCATTAGCAGGTGATACCAGCCACCCACACCCTCTGTTTGCATGAATCAATTATTCTTGCCAGTTTCAGTTATTCCTTGACAGCTGAAGGAAGACATGTCCTGTCAGCTTCATCAAGGGGGAGGGTAAAGGGTAGATAATTGTAGATGTTTTGGGATGGTTATGTCAAGTTCATTTTACTGTTCTATTTTTGTACATTTGAAAATCTTCATAATAAAATGTTCTACTTTAAATGTTAGTCTTTCTATTGTGATTTAGTATTTCCAGATTTCCCTACCAAATATTTCTCTGTGTTATGGGACAAAATCCCAGTCATCTCTCACTGGTAGCTGCTCTGGCAACAGGTATAAAAATCTATTGTTTGGGGCATCCGGGTGGTTCAGTCGGTTAAGCATCTGCCCTCAGCTCAGGTCATGAGCTCGGAGTCCTGGGATTCAGCCCCGAAACCCAACTCCCTACTCAGTGGGGAGTCTGCTTCTCCTTCTCCCTCTGCCCCTCCCCCCACACTCATGTTCTCTCTCTCTCTCAAAGAAAATAAAATCCTTAAAAAAAGTCTTTAAAAATCTATTGTTTGGTGAGTTAGAAAAAAAGCAAAGACTCGAAATTTGAAGTATGAGAAAAAAAAATCAGATATCTACCTTGAATTCACACTACTTCAGTTCAATAAACAATTTCAGAATTAGACCCAATGAGACCAGGAAGGTGAATGCCAGATAGACATTACCACCTTCATCATCACTGGGTAATGGTGCAGGCACTTCAAAAAGAATTCAACTCCTGACTGAGAAAGCCTGATTCTGGTAATGCAGAAGAAAGAACTCTCTTTTGGGACAAAGTGTGCTTCCCAACTTTCTCCCTGCTACACATACATAAATGCTCCCCAAGAGAGGCCCAGATAAATAAACAGCAAATTAAACCACTTAGCCTAGAAGTAGTGGTCTTGATAGAACCAGACTCTTGGGAAAACTCTTGGAAATTTCCATCCTAGAATCTTCCCATCTATACAAATTGGGAAAGTGAATCATAATCCGAAGGATTTTATCTTCCCAAAGGAGGGCCTGTTTCCAAATGGCTTTTTGAACCCACGTAAGAAAACCCAAGAAGGCACAAAGGGAAGGAGGCAGGTTCCAGCCACAGACAGCTTCCTAGTTTTACAGGATTTCACTGGAGCCAGAGGAATGCAGTGGCCACTTGGTGCATCAGTTTCCACACCTATCAAATGGCAATAATACAGATTATTATGGGAATTAAATACGTAGGAAGTACTTAGCACAGTAGCTAATACATTGGAAGTAATAAATGGGTTTGGCTTTTGTAAATTATTTGATTGTTTACCACATCTTTGTATACCAGCTACATTTTAGCATAATTCAGACAAGCCCACTCACCATTCAATCCAAACCCCGTATACAGGGAAAAAATGTTTTTCCAAACACAAATATAAACTCACTTTATTATGCTTTTGAAATAAGAAAATATTAGCATAAATATCTGATCTATTAGTAAAATCACAATCTGAAAAAAAGACCCAATGGTACAATGTATCTAAAGAAGTTAGTTTCTTTGCTTTTCTAGTCAATTTCAAAGTAGAGTTTGCAGTGATATAAAGTAGTATTTAAGATGTAGAATCATCACACCACAATCTTGTTCTTGATTCCACAAAATACATGATTCCCACAAATCCCTCTCTTTTGAAATAAACAGTATAGGCACATGGAACCTTAACAGTAAAATTTTGTGAAGTTTGACAGTGGTAGACTCTAAGATCTACATTTTCTTTTCTTTTCTTTTTTTTAAGATCTACATTTTCTTTGCTGGTTTTCTAAAAATGCTGCTCTAAAAGGGAAAGTAAAATATAAATTTATGCACGTATAAGGTAAAAATATCCAAAATAGTTTATAAAGATTTTTAAAAGCTCTGTTTTTTATACTCATTTTTCATGAATATTTTTATACTCATTTTTCATGAAAACTTATAAGATTTTAGAGAAGTTATATTGCAGAGCTGGATAAACAAAATTTTACTGTGGTCACCAAGAAAAAATATATATAAGAATATTTAAAACTATATTTCAAAAAATCTTTAGGCTTGAAGATTCAAGAAATGACATTTAGTGTAAAGTGCTATTCCAAACACATATAAATTCATTTTAGTTTTGACTTTTTACAGATATTTTCCAAATACTGTTTTTAAATTGCAAGCAACAAAGTAAATGGGTTCAAATCTACAGTCTTAAACTAAGTAAAAAGATAACAGACAACATTCAAATTTATCTTTGGGAAACAACTATGAAATACTACAGCTTTCCTCCATTAAATCAAGTCAGTATTTCATTCTGAAAGCAATTCATTAATATGTAATTTTATGAAGTAATCCAGTTATAAGCAGACTCTTGCTGAACATGCTTAGTCAACCTAGAATCTTCCTCAGTGCAGGCCTCTCGAGGGACAGTGGATTAAATGGCCTTTGGGGCCAAATATTTCTTTGAGGTTCAGATTTTAAATTTTTCAATAGTTAAAATCCCCTTTCAATGGTGTAACTTGTTCCTAATTTACAGGTATGACACGATTTGGGGATGCAAATTGTTGGAGACCATCTGGCAGATCTGGCCTTTCACTTCTTTCCTGTGTCCTCCCTCTGAAAAGTCAGAAATTATTCCAAACTACAGGAAAACAGAGTACTTGAGAATGAGTAAATAATTCTAATCCAATGAGTGAAGGTACATGAACAAGTTCCATGAACCGTAAAGTATCACAGCATTAGCCTTCTTTTTTTTTTTTTTTTTAAAGATTTTATTTATTTATTTCACAGAGGGAGAGAGATCACAAGGAGGCAGAGAGGCAGGCAGAGAGAGAGAGGGGGAAGCAGGCTCCCCGCTGAGCAGGGAGCCTGATGCGGGCCTCGATCCCAGGACCCTGAGATCATGACCTGAGCCGAAGGCAGAGGCTTTAACCCACTGAGCCACCCAGGCGCCCAGCATTAGCCTTCTTAACCTTCTCTTCCTACTCCCCCAACCAAAGCTCTAATTAATGATTGTGCTGTGATGCTGAGCTGAACCCCTAACGCCTTCTCACTCAGCGGAAGAGGCCCATCAAGTTTCTAATGATTATCCATAAAAAGATAAAGAGCAGTGGGCATTGGAACAAGAATTAACACAAGGAGGAAGGAATCTCGCCTTTAGAATATTTTTCAGGCTAACCTCCCAAGTTCTGTTTTGGGTAATGATGAACTGAAATGTCTGATCTAAAAAGAAAACTCCCATCAAAGACCTGCTGATTCAAGAATTCAATTCCTGCCCAGTTGGAATTTTGCCAACATTTTTCAGTTCCTGGCAGGAATGTGTGTACAATTCAAATAAAAGCTTTGTTTCTAAAGAAAAAAAGGGGGGAGGAAGTGTTGGTGTTGACATTTCAGGTAAGATTTAGAAATCACCCTGTGACTTGGTGTATTCTGTTAAATTCAATATTATATTAACAGAGGTGAGTGCCTGATCAGAGGGGAGGGGCTCAATCTTAGGAAGAAAGCTTTCCGTGGAGGAGGGAGGTGAAGATGCCAAACCTTTCTCATAGTGGAGTTTCTCACTAGGGCTTTACATGGAGTTGTTGAAGAATGCTTTAGATTCTTCAAAAGGCAGTGATTAATACAGACCCCTTTCTCAAAAAAGCATCAAGTAAGCAAATCTACATGTCATTGTTCCCATTTATGTTCTAACTGAGGGAGTAAGATGGGAGGGGCAGAGAGTTGGCAACGAAGCTTCCCAATGTCATCTGCGTTGGTCATCCTTTGAAATTACCCCTAATTACAACTAATTATAGCAGCTAGGTCCTAACATTCTCCAGAGAGTGATGCTCATTGCCTGAAAGATACAAGTTCAATTGTGAGTACAAATCCCAAATGAAGAAACTCTGAGCCAGTCCAACTTGCTTTGTTATTTGCTATTTTCCCCTATAAACATGTTAATAAAACAATAACGATAATTTCCTTGGAGGGCAATGCTTCTGCCAAAATTAAATGCTTTCGAGACACGCACAATCCAGTGGTCCCACCTCTCTCAGCCCTGAAGATTCCCAGGCTCAAGGCCATGGGTCATGTGGGGTTGTAACCAGGTACTGTTAGAGCCACACATTGCTCGTCTTTGTGATCTAACTCTCTTGCTACAGAATAAGCCACGGATCCATTGGTCCTTAGCTGCAGCTTGGGATCCGATTCGTTGGCAAGAAACCGCAGCTGGGTTTTTTTCCTCTTCTTCACGAGTCTAGCAAAGCCAAGCAACACAGAACTGAATATCATTGAAAATCCACAGAGAAGAAATGCCACAGTGTAGCTGCCAGTCGTGTCGACAAGCCATCCTGTAACAAGCAACCACAAAATTACATTGTCGAGTGAAAAATCCAATTATTTACCTGCTCCCAAATCTAATACTGTCTAAGGATAATAAACACTAGATTGCTAGCACCACCATCATAGTTTCGACACAAAAAGCAGATCTAAAAATATTGTGCAGCAACTGAAAACTGCATGCTGTTTTCTAGGAAAACTCAAATGGACTGTTGTTCTGTAAAGCACTTGGAGGAGTGTCCCATTCTTAGTGATCACACAACAAATATTACCATTAATACCAGCAAATATGGTAGAAAAGATAAAAATAGTGCCTTTCAGATTATTGAGTTGGGATCATTTATGCCTGTTGTTAAGAGAGTATAATAGTACTGAATGTTAGTGGTGTTCCCAGTACCCACATACTGTCTATCTCAAGTAACATGCTTCTGGATAAAGCAGAATTCAAATTTTCAGTTGGATCCAGTCATTGTACCCCGTGCCGTTTGAAATCAGAACTTTGGGCCATCGCAGCAGTTGTCAATGCAAACTTCACCCCATATCACCAGTTATCATTTTGCAATCATCATGGATTTTCCCCCCTTTATTTCTTCTTGCAACAAATTAATCTCAATAAAATGTTCCAGCTCTAAATTTTGAGGAGAACCAAGGCATATGATATACAAAACATGGGCCACAATGATCAGAGAATCAATGGGGTCAAATCAGACCTTGGCAGGCAATTATTTTGTGATTAAAAAGTTTTTTAAAAACTCTTCTAGGGACGCCTGGGTGGCTCGGTTGGTTAAGTGGCTGCCTTTGGCTCAGGTTGTGATCCCAGGGTCCTGGGATCGAGTCCTCCATCAGGCTCCTTGCTCAGTGGGGAGCCTGCTTCTCTCTCTGCCTCTGCCTGCCACTCTGCCAGCTTGTGCTCTCTTCCTCTCTCTGACAAATAAATAAAATATTAAAAAAAAAACCTCCTCTAAATTGGGGTGCCTGGGTGACTCAGTTGGTTGAACATCCAACCCTTGGTTTTGGCTCAGGTCACGATCTCAGGGTCGTGGGGTCAAGCCCCGCATGGTGCTGTACACTCAGTGAGGAGTCTGCTTGAAGATTCCTTCCCTCTATCCCTCCCTCCACTCACACTCTCTCTCTCTCTAAAATAAATAAATCTTTTTAAAAATTCCTCTAGGGCGCCTGGGTGGCTCAGTGGGTTAAAGCCTCTGCTTTCGGCTCAGGTCATGATCTCAGCGTCCTGGGATCGAGGTCCGCATCGGGCTCTCTGCTCAGCAGGGAGCCTGCTTCCTCCTCTCTTTGTCTCTCTGCCTGCCTCTTTGCCTACTTGAAATCTCTCTCTGTGTGTCAATAAATAAATAAAATCTTTGGGAAAAAAAAATTCCTCTAAACTTAAATCCACTGGAAGTCCTTTCCCCCAATTCAATTCATGAGTCAAAAATGGTATGTAGAAATTATTATAATCCCACAAAGTTTCCTACAATCCAAAGTACTCTCAAATATTTTAGTTATTGCGTGATTTACTTATGCATTTCTGTAGCACCAAAGAGAAGAGACTTGAGAGTTGTCATTTTAAAGGTAATTAAATAAATGGTAAGATCCTCCAATGCCTGGCAACAAGTATAAAGTTTGATTTGCCAAAGGAAGGCCATGGATTGAAAAAAGACCCAGGAATTCCAATCTCATTGATGCACTATGACTTTTTAAAAGAATTACAGAATTATACTGCTCCAAAGTTTGGTAAACACAAAAATTGGCTATGGAGGGAGGATGTGGGGACATTTTGGGGGCAGTCTCCCAAAATGAAGCACTAAACATGTAGTCTTGTATCACCGAATTTAAACTGACCAGGATTTTTTATCCACAGCCATGAAGCAACCACAGTGTCCCCTTTTAGTGCTTTAGCAATCACTAGAGTTTGGAAATAATTTGAAACTGTTTATTCACAATATCAGTTAAAGCAGAAATCCTGCCTTCTTCAAAAATTCCCTTCCTTTCTTCTAAGCAAATGTTTGTCTCATTTCTTTTTTGCCTATTTTCAGGGCCCTTCACTCCCTTGGTTTTAGGTTAGGCAGGTAATAAACTCAGAACCAATGATTCTTGGGGCACCTGGGTGGCTCAGTCGGTTTAGGGGCTGCCTTCGACTCAGGTCAAGATCCAGGAGTCCTGGGATCAAGCCCTGGATCAGGTTCCCTGCTCAGTGGGGAGTCTGCTTCTCCCTCTGCCACTCACCCTGCTCTTGGGCTCGCGCGTTTGCTCTCTAATAAATAAATAAAATCTTTAAAAAGGGAAGGAATTATTATCAATCTTTAGTATGCATGAGCATCACAAAAAAGCTGGTTCAGAGTGTAGATTCCTGGAAAGATTCAGATCACAAGGGAGGATCAAGGAATCTGCATTTTGTAACAATAGGCTCAGGGGGTTTTGACGCAAGGGGTCCCAGGACCTCCATTTTGAGAGACACTGGTCTAGACCACATACTTTAGGAAGGAAGGAGGGGTTCTGACCTGTTTGCTGCTATAGTAGTACCGAAGGAAATGCTGGTGCACCGCAAGCAATAAATAGTTGTCAGATTACTTGCTTAATCATGCTTTAATTTTCTATAGCATTTGACAGTTTATAAAACATTCTAGATGCTTTATCTGATAATGCCCAAATCTTTAAATCCAAATCTGGCTTCCCTCTACAGCTCAGATTTCATCCTTAAACAGCTCTGTTGGGCATTTTATTCGGTATTTCAGATATCTGAATATTTCTAAACTTTTAATACACTATTTTTTCTGGCAAAGCCAATTTTTCCAACTTCCTTATTTCTTTTAACCATGCCATTATTTTCTAGGTTATCTTTGCGTTTTCCCCTCCTTCACCCCCACAGGCTAAATTCAGCTGATATTTTTTTCCCCAAAACTTCCGCTTTCCACCGCCACCCCCACCCCCACCCCAGCTCATTTCCATTATCTGCTTCGGTGGCCCTAGTATAGGATTTATCAGTTTGCTCCTCAACTATTAGAAGGGAATCCTAACTGCTTCTCCCCTAATGTACCAGATCAATTACTAGGTCCCAGTTTCTGAAATATACTCTTTACCATGTTACCCTTTTGCACAAAACTTGTAATACTATCCATAGTCTCTGAAGAATATAGGGCCCTTTTGGCTCCTTCGGCTGGCACTCCAGACACTCTACTATAACACATTCACTCACAATTTCAGCCTCGCTGCCCACTATCCCCAAGTGGAACCTGTATACCCTCTAGACTTCCCTCTACTGGTGCCTGACTTGTTCACAAGCTTTGAACAGCTGCTCCATTCCATTGCTCCCGTCATTAATGTGGAAGGGAATCAGGACCCTAATTTTGGATTTTTTCTTTCCAAGTAGGATAAGGTCCCCATTGGCTAGAAGAAAATTATAAAACAAGGATATAAGTAAGACCATGATATTTTGATGGCTCTTGAATCCCTTTCTCTTTCACTCTTCCCAACTTATTTTCCAATCCTCATCGTCTATGTGTGAGTTCACTGTTTTTGCACCAGTGTGACAAACAGAAGAGGTGGTTGGAGGATCTCTCTGGAACCTACCTGCAATGGGTGGGCTCACCAGGTACGGCACTGCATGAAGGAAGTACACCACACCGAGCGCTGAGGACAGAGACGTGGTCCCCACTATTTCTGCAGTCACTACTGGGATCAGAGTCACATAGGCACCATCGAAGTAGCCAAAGGTACAAGAGAAAGGCACAAGCAGGGGAAGGCTCTGAAGCATTGGGAGGCAGAGATAGCAGAGCCCGTCTAGTCCCACGGCAAAGAGGTAGCAGACATACCGGTAGTTCTTCAGGCACCTGTGGAATGAAGATGAAGAATGAGTGCAGTATGCATGGGTTCTATCCACGAGCGTTAGGACCATGGCCCCCTGGCAATGAGCATTGCTGTTACTTAGAGAGAAGGCTTCCCATGGTTATCTATGTTGTCCGCCTATCGTTCTTCTGGTATATGAAGACACAAGAGTTCATCTTCCCGGGAAACATGGTAGAAAATACATGGCAGAAAATAGTATATGCTCTGAAGTTAGAAAGATGGAATTTTGAATCCAGCTCTATCACCTACTAACTGCTTACCTCTAATCTCAATTTCTTTAGCTATAAAATGGAAATGTTACCAATCTCATAGGGTTACCCTAAGGATAGTTATGAAATCACATTGTACAGTACCAGGAGACTAATATTTTCTAGCAGCCTATCCTATTAGATGCTTTCAGATAGGTCATCCACTGGTATCTGGTACATCATATATGCTCACAAACCCAAGGTATACAAGGGAGAAGCTAGAATATGAAGACATTAAAATGATTTGCCAGAGACTATGAAGGTCTTGTACTAGGACGAAGTCTTATTTCGAGCCCTTCCCAGTGGTACTTCCATTCCACTTTCCCTCTGGAGCTCAAACTCATCGTTGATACCAAAAGGCATTGATACCATCATGATTTCAAATACTCAGTATAATATCAGCACCAGTAGTTCATGCTTTACAAAGTTTTCAAGCTACCGTCTCACAAAATGCTAAGAGGTTAATAGAAAAATATTGCACTGGCCTGTTTTGCAGATGAAGACACTTAAGGATCTGAGGGTTAGTGATTTTCCCTAGGTCACAGACATAATAAGGGGCAGAGTCAGCTTAAAAACTTAGGTGTTGTATGTCTCCGACTAGAGATGCCCCTATCAAACCTACACTGGGCTACTTCTTGTTGAGTTGATTGTCAAGATAGATATCTCTGCTCTCTGCTTTTTTCCTTAACCATTACATTTTTGGAATTAATTTTAAATATTCATAGCACTGGAGAATGGCAGTGGAACCCTGATTAATTACCAAAGACATAATATGTAAGAAGCCACAGGATCATTGCTCTCCCTGGTCATAGCTCAAGTGTGAAGAGTCCATTCAGGAGAAGATGAGGACCTTGCTCTCTTCAATCCTAATAGATAAGCATTAGCTGAAGAAACTACTTGGTAGATTTCTGACAACTGTGATTTCTAAGCCTAAAATTATAATGAAAGTATTTGCTCTTTGTATTGTCAAACAGAAATATATGCCTAAAGATCATGTAAGATTATTGTGCCTGACCTTCCTGCCTGGACTGAATTCTGCTCCTCTCTTCATTGCCAGCCAGTCTCTGGGGTCGTTAAAAATAACTAAAACCACAACACCGAGCCTGAGAACTGACTTGACTTCGGATGGAATTAAATCTGTCACCAGAACTTGTAGTTACCACAGGTTTCAATAACTTAGACCTACCCACAATCCTAAACCATCTAGAACAGAGGTCGGCAAACTTTGGCCAAACCCAGTCCACCACCTGTTTCTTGCACTGTCTATGAGCTAAGAATGATTTTCTATCTTTGAGTGGGTTGGAAAAAAATCAAAAGAACAAGATTATTTTGATATGTGAAAGTTATATGAGAAATTAAAATTTCAGTATCCATAAGTAATATCCTACAGGCACTAATCAGTCACATTTGTGTATTGTCTACAGTTGGTTTGTGCTATGACAGCAGAGTTGAATAACTGTGATCACATGACCCACCGAGCCAAAAATGTTTACTCTCTATCCCTTTACGGAAAATGTCTGCCGACCTCTCACTAGAAGAACGAGCAAGGGAGTTGCTTTCAGATATTGAAAACTTGTTAACATCACTTGGACCAAGGTTTTTTACCAGGTCAGGGGGTGAGGGGAATTCAAAGCTCAGAGCCCCCTGGTAGGGAACCAGTTGTGGTCTCAACAGATTTTACCTTCTGTCAGTTAGCCATCCAAATGTGATATTGCCAATAATGTCAATCACCCCGAGTATGGACATAAGGAAAGCAGCTTGCTGGTGACTCACTCCGACACTCAGAGCATAAGGTACCAAGTACACAAAGAGAGGACTGCAGCCATAAGCCATAAAGAGAACAGAGATGGCTAACACGACAAAGTCTGACATCAGCAAAAAGCTGTATTCCTGCTGCAAAGAGCAACAGAGGCAGGTCTGCACCCATTTTTTAGTCAACGTGGAACAGGGAGCCACTCGCTTAAAGTCTTGTTTCTGAGTTCTATCGATGTGGTTCTGCTCTGGAGTTGTCTGGTCCTCTCTCAGAGTAATCGGTCGCATCAAGGCACCGCAAACACAGAGATTCAGAACGAAGCCCCCAAGGATGAGCAATGCTCCACGCCAGGAAAACTGCTCAATGAGGAGCTGAACCACCGGAGCCAGTATGAAGGTGCCAATGCCGCTCCCGGACATGGCGATCCCGTAAGCCAGGGCCTTCCGTCTGCTGAAATACTTGCCCACCATGGCAATCGCTGGAGAGTAGCAGAGTGCAAATCCAAGGCCTAGGGATCGAGAGAAGTCTATGAGTACTGGTACGCCATGAACAGCCAATGAAAGAAAACAGCTCAGAGATGAAGGAGAATCTGGCTTTCAGTCAAACTCTTGGAAAACTATTTTGGACACCAAGCTGAAGGTGAGTCTCCCCAACCAGTCATCCACAGTTGGGAAAATACAGCATATATATGACTTTCTTCTTGGGGAGAAACCCTTAAAGAATATGGCTTCTTAAAATGAAACAAAGAACTTAAAATCTATTACACAAACTGAATTTGAATTCACTAGAAAATCAGGATAATGCTGACCTAAAGAAACTCATTCTCCCCACCAATACTCTTTTAATCTTCAGTTATCCAGAGAATTTTTTTTTAAAGATTTTTTATTTATTTATTTGACACAGAGAGGGAGATCACAAGTAGGCAGAGAGGCAGGCAGAGAGAGGAGGAAGCAGGCTCCCTGCTGAGCAGAGAGCCCGATGCGGGCCTCGATCCCAGGACCCTGAGATCATGACCTGAGCTGAAGGCAGAGGCTTTAACCCACTGAGCCACTCAGGTGCCCAGTTATCCAGAGAATTACCTCAACTCTTCACTGCTTATGACAACACAACTCTGATCATCTAGACCACTCTGGAATTTGGGTTTAAATAGCATATATGGTCCCATGAAATTGCAGGGTAATTTCACATAATTGGGAAACTTCATGCCAACTTTATACATGAACATGGCATATACACAGAGGAACCTGAAAATCGTCCTTCAAGTCAGCAGAAAGCCTCTTAAAGGTTTTCAGCTTCTATTCCTTTTGGAAGTCAAGGAGATCTAAAGGGTGTGAAACTTGGAATTCATGGCATCTAAATGGAAAAACAGAACCACCGTCAGCTCCTATTTCCATCCGTACTGCAGGGCGACCAATGATCCTGATTTGCCAGGACTGACAGGTTTCCTGGATGTGAGGTTTTTAGTGCTAGGACCAGGGCGCCCCTTAGTAAACTGAGTTGACTGGAAACCCTAGCAGTTGGGCCCTTTGGATACATTTTCGGAGCTGATGGAGCCAGATTTATAAAATCACTACGAGATTATGGCCTTTATTGGCCAGATCACACTACCTGCTATAGCAAGGTGCACAGACTGTGAGTTAGTGCTAACTCACATCGCTCTGAGTGATGGGGCAAACTGCCACTCCAGTGCCACCGACCAAGCCCACCCTGATGCCTAGCAGTCCCCTTAGCATGTGATTTATAGAATGCACCTAGGTTTCTTCTCTTCCTTCAGGGTTCATTATAATTCTCTAAAGTGTACTTCCATGACATTGAGAGAAACCCCCATTTATTGGACAGTGATCTTCACTATAAAACAGGGCTAACTCAGGTTGACCACAGGTAGTATTTTTATGTCTTGGCAAAGATGCTGGGAGAACGAGAACGATCACTGCTGAAAATGTATGTTGCCCTGGCTAATATCTCATTGCTTCTGAGCACAGAATCTCAGCCACGCACTGCTGTCCAAGGGGAAGCCAGTAGTTACTTCTATCCTGTGGCCGATACATTTTCATTGCAGCAGTACAATCAATCAGATTTCCAGCTCTTTTAACTGCTAGGTTAGGTAGGCATAAGCTAGGTCGGCTAAATGGTGCATCTAACAAGATGAGTATTTTATGGATTACAGTTCTGTGGATGTGCTTAACAAAAACTGAATGGGGTGGGGTGAGACAAGGGATACCAAGTGCCCTTACCTGTAAGAACTCCCAGAGTGAGGTAGAGATGCTTCAGACTGGTGGCAAAGGAGCCCAGGATGAGACCGGTAGAGGCCAGCAAGCCACCCAGCATGATTCCCACTTGGCAGGATAAGTGGTTACTGACAACACTCCCAAGCGGAGCTTCAAAGCAATAATAAATGGTTAAACAGAAGGGCCTTGAGGGCACTGTGAAAAGACCGTGGCATTGTATCGGCAGAGCCAAGAATGATGGGCCTTCACAGACATCAAGCCTGTCCTGCTCATTCTACAAATCTGGAAATCGAGGAGAGTGGAAATGACTTGTCCACGGTCACACAGAGAACAGGTAGCAAAACTGGAATTAGGATCAGGTCTGCTAATCTGAACTTCGCTGCCCCTTCCACTTCATTCTATTACTGTTGTAATCCCAGAGCTCTAGGGTGCTTTTTAAACAATGAATCAGCTCCTTATTTAAATCACTTATCACTTGCCCCAGGATGTGCCTTGTATGTTTTATGTGGTTTTGATCATGCACCACTAGCAATAATTATGGGAGTCAGCTGGCGGGGAAGGAAAGCAGGCAACCCTGTGTAGCCAGCAGTAGTAGGCAGGAAGGCCAGGGAAAGAGACCACAGATACATTTCACAATCTGGTACTATTTTCAGGCTTTAGGAAACCCTGTGGTTGAGAAATCAAATGCTTCGCGTCCATGGTGATATTTTGGTTGGCCTCCCTCTGTTTGTGGTTTAACAATGTGTCAGAACTGTGCCGACTGCCAGGTTTATAGAATGTCAGTAAAAGCTGGGACAGACTGCAGAGAAATAGAAGCTCAGGGGCGTATGACATGTCCAAGATCACCAAGAAGTACCGCTCGGGGCACCTGAGACCAAGGACAGGGTTTTTCCCCCTCTTACTCTGTCTCCTTGGGCCTCCCAGACTAACCGCAGGGGAGGTGGGTAGGGAAAGCATGTGAATTCTTTCTCTGGAACATGCTCGTACCAGTGCTCCTAGTAACAAGATCAGAAGAGCAAGTTCTCTGGGTATTTGTGGAGTATAATTTTGCATTGATCAGGTTGAAACTGGGGCTTGACTCAAATGTACATGACAGAACCAGTCATCAGCTTGACGCCTCCTGTCTAGTTAACACAGGGGCTGGCTGTACACAGAACCTCTAGAAGACAGGAAGGAGCAAACCTCCTGAGAATATCTCTAATTCTATCAGAAAGTGACAAAATTTAGACCAAACTCAATGAAAAATGTTTACGTTTCTGTTTATCAGAGGGCAAAGTGCCCCACCCAGTGAGTGTCCTGGATTTTTTTTTTTTAAAGATTGTATTTATTTATTTGACACAGAGAGAGCAGATCACAAGTAGGCAAAGAGGAGGCAGGCAGAGAGAGAGAGGAGGAAGCAGGCTCCCCGCCGAGCAGGGAGCCTGATGCAGGCCTCGATCCCAGGACCCTGAGATCAAAGGCTTTAAACCACTGAGCCACCCAGGTGCCCAAGTGTCCTGGATTTGACTCCGCAGCCTTTGTCCATCTCCTGAACTCAACTAATGTTGCCCGGTGAGCAAGTGGGTGCGTGACAATTGGATACAACAGGTCTAACTGCTTGCATGGCCTCGAGTCCTTGAATTTCAAAATGCTACATCTAACACGACCCTGCTTTATCACACAGTCACTGTGATCATGTTGGTCACTGAAGGCCGTTTGTTCCTCTTCTGGGGATTATAAATATTCTCCAGAAGATAACAGTGAGGGAAATGAGTCACCTGTGTCCTCTGAGAGAGATAAACATGGCTCACTTGGCATGTTCATATAAAGTCTGTGACTAATAATGTGACCCTGAAAAGAAAGGGACTAACTGATTTAAAAAAAAAAAAAAGCAGGCTAGAAAACACAAAGATATCATTTTTTGGTCCCTTAAGACCTTCCAGTGTTATCAGTAGCCAGAGCTAACTTAGCCTTCTCGTGAAACTTTTTAGTACTAGAACTGCTCTCAAATTCCTCCCAACAAAGGAAATACATTTCAGCACAATTCAACTGATTCCTGTATATGTACATTTTTTCTAAAAATAAATATGAATCAGTACCTAGAATGGAATCAGTTGATGTTATTTATGAGTCATTAAATAACATAGTATTTCCCTTTTGCCACCAACACATGGCCTGAAGAGTCACAGTGTTTTGGGTTTTTTTTAATACTAAGGATTCATATAAATGAAATGATTAAATGAGTTTAGACTACAAATAGATCATTTCAACTTGACCCAATCTCAGACACTCTCTGAGACATTAATATAATAACTTTGGTTTAAAATGTTCAAAAAGAAAAATCTCAAGGTTAGTTTTGCTCTATTATATAGGTGGATTGAGAGATTCCATGAGTTCTGAGAATACTCTCTAGGCCCTGTTTGTACCCTTGGGGTTTCTTGAATGAAATTATAACCACGGTGAGTGAGCTTCTCTCATGACTTCATCATCTTATCCTTCCCTCATACTTTCCTAAGAATGAATGTTTACACGTGAAAAATGAAATCCACGAGCCAAATTATGAATCTCTGGGAAGGGAACAGAATGAAAACAAGACTTGAGATGTGATGCACATATTGTTGGCCCTAACTTAAGGAGACTGCATAGAAATGGCTCACAGTGCTATCCAGTGGCTGTCTACATGCCTGGAGAATGAGGGGACCATAGCATTTAGAAGAGAGCAGCCAAGCATATACTGTCTGGTTAACTGCTTCCCGAAACAAGAGGAGTCCTGTGATCCCAGCACCCTATCTCATTATGGGAGAACCAAATAATATGTGTCTTTTTGAGAGTATTAATGACCTGTTCCATCTACCATCAGCCAAGACCATTAATTCCAAGAGCATGTCTGGTTGGGTTTAGCTGAAAGTAGGATTGGTCTTTTCTTTTTATATAGTCTTAGCCCATCTTTAGCAAACCCTTCCTACTCAGAAAAAAATGGGTAAGCAAAAGCAGTAGAATATCACTATAACGTACAGTTCAAAAGTAACCAGTCTACCCATGGTAAGTGATACTCACCACAGAGCATGGTCACACAATCTACAATGGAATGGATCCAAGCTGTTTGTGCGTAATCCTGAGTGAAGTATGTCTGGAACTCCACAAAAAAAATTGAAATACATCTGAAAAACACAATGCAAGCATTTTATAGAAAAAAATATGAATGAACATGGATCTAAACCACAGCTTCAAATTCTGCGTCAGCTGTTTAGGTCCATAGGCTTTAACTGGTTTTCAGTGGTACATTGTTGGACCACAGTTAAGTGGGAAGTCGAAGCTATTGGGCCATCTAAAGGATAAAACAAATGTTCGTCCACTGGAAGGGCTGCTGAAGCCAAGTGGATATGCAGATCACTGCTATAGGGAAGGTTTTATGAAAACGATGGCAAGTCAAAAACATGGATTCTCATTTATCTTGATATGTCGCTGACAACTGTAACTTCTAAGAGGTTGTTACACAAGTTAAAAGTTGACAATTAACAGTTTATATCATGCAGCAATTTCAGTTCTAGGTTTTAAAAAAAGGTAATGATCAAATGATGATAATAGCAATAACAGATACACATGGAAGGATATATGCTGGAGAACGATTTATAGTTCCAAATATCCTAATATAGTTCCAAATATTCTAATGAACCTATTTGCCCATCAATAAGGGACCAGCTAAATAAATTTTGACTTATCAGTAAAATGAAATACTTTTAGGTGTCAGGAAGAATGATTTGATGTCTATTTATTGATTTGAGAATAAATTCACAAGACACTGTTAAGTAAAAAAGTAAGTTACAAAGTAGTTTATATAATAAGGCTTATTTTGGTTTAAGAAACAACATAGTTCATATAAATAGAAAAGAGTCAAAGCATGGTAAGACAAAAGTACTCAGTCATTATATGTGAATGGTGAGATTATAAATGATCACTCTAGAGAGAAACAGACACACAGAGATGGAGAAACTTTATGTTGAAAAATGGTTAATTACTTAGGGAAAAAAGACATAAGCAATTCAGGAGCAATAGCTTAGACCACTGTACAACTTGCAACGAATGTCATAGAGATCAGCAAGTTTCCTAACTCAGGGCAGGAGCTCTCAGTACTCGGCGACAGCAAGGGTGAATCAGGCCTTGATGGGATGAGATAGGAAGTCATCAGTCTCTTTGGGGAGAACTACAGTCTAACTCATCATGCCTCAGCAGCCCCCGGGGAACCTGCTATTTCACTCTTCCTCCCCTCTCCAGCTGCTGCCGGATGTCAAGGTGGGAGATGAAGGAAAAGAAGAAGGAAGAGAATCAGGTATAACCAGGACAGCTGTGTTAGACAGGTCCGGCTTTACCAGTGGGCCTCCTCTGCAAAGACCCAGAATCTGGTACTCAGAAGCATAGAACTTCGGCTGTCATGGTCTTAAAATGCCTAACAATTTTATCTTTGAATTTGTGTTTTGTAAGCAAAGTCCAGAGGAACAATGGGGCATGCGCGCAACCAGGGGAGATACACATACAACATGTGTTTGCGATTCTTTGCCTTTCCAGCGACACATGTAGTATCAGAGACACAAACTCTGGGAGACTCACAACGTGTGGGAGTTCGGTGAGACTCAGAGTGAGCTCAAGGTAAGTTACAGCTACAAAGGAGGACGCATGGGGGTAGAGAGGCCATGCTTTTTTCAAACCAACACTTGCTTCAAATGCGGAAAGAAGGCAATGGTGGTCTAAGAAACATAAAGGACGGGTGCCTGGGTGGCTCAGTGGGTTAAAGCCTCTGCCTTCGGCTCAGGTCATGATCTCAGGGTCCTGGGATCAAGGCCCACATCGGGCTCTCTGCTCACCAGGGAGCCTGCTTCCTCCTCTCCCTGTCTCTCTGCCTGCCTCTCTGCCTACTTGTAATCTCTCTCTCTGTGTCAAATAAATAAATAAAATCTTAAAAAAAAAAAAAAGAAACAAAGGACTGAGGATTCCTATACCCTTTCCTACTCAGGTTATGTCTATATTTTACCAGCCAACCACTTACATTGAAAATGATGGCACAGAGGGGAGGGAAAGGGAGGGCCATCCACAGTTCCTTTCCTTACTCACCAGGAAGCAGAAGATACACAATGTTGATAAAAAGTGCATGCATCCATGTCATTGTGAATGGCAAGATTTCATTGTTTTTGATGGCTGAGTAATAGTCCATTGTGGATATATGTGGATGGAGTTAGAATATATTATGCTAAGTGAAATAAGTCAGTCAGAGAAAGGCAAATACCACATGATTTCACTCATATGTGGAATTAGGAAACTAAACAGATGAACATATGGGAGGGGTAAAAAAAAAAAAAAAGAAAGAAAAGAAAAGAAAAAAGAGAGAGGGAAACCAACCATAAGAGACTCTTAATGACCCAGAACAAACTGAGGGTTGATGGAGGGAGGGGGTAGGGGTGAAAGGGGGGGATGGGCATTAAGGAGGGTACTTGTTATGATGAGCACAGGGTGTTGTATGTAAGTGATAAATCACTGAATTCTACTCCTTAAACCAACATTGTACTGCATGTTAACGAACTAGAATTTAAATAAAAATTTGGGAAAAAAAAAAAAGAAAGTGCATGCATCAAGAAGTGAAGGAAGAACAGCTGAGTTTTTGCGCAGCGTTCCCCCCGTTCTGGTGAAAATGAACTACGTAGGCACGCACAAGCTCCAGGTAGCCCACACAGGAGTTAAATACTCACATTTGCGTTCAAAACTAGAATGGCAGGATATAAAGACGAATGGTAAATTCATGCTAGTAAGTTAATATTTCCATTTTTCTTTCCTAAGAACTTTGAATAGCAAATTAAGAACTCCATGAAAAATCGAGGAGACCGATGCATTTCTACTTTAGCCTTTTAACAGCCCTTATTTTCCTACCTTTTGAACAAAGGGGCCTGCATTTTCATTTTGCACTGGACCCTGCAGATATGTTGTGGGTCCTGGGGATGGGAAAGGGAAAAGGGGCAGTATGGGGTGGTAAGTGCTACAACCCAAACCCTCTCAACCCTTCTCCCTGAACCCACACGGCTACCTTGGGTACATTTTGCACTCAATGGTCAGAGTTACTAGAACACGAAATAAGCCCTGATGCTTCAAACATTTTAATATGACTTCTGAGCCCTTGCATGAGCTGGCCCTTCTTAGTGTCTCCCCCAGCCCCCCACCACTATGCATTCTTCACTTCGGGCAGATTGAACACTTTCCATGACTTCCAACACACCGCCCATTCTCTTTCACACCTCTGAGCATCAAAGATTTGACTTCTTTTCTAGGATGCTCTCTCAGCCTCCCTCATTCTTTTAGTCTCAAGATAACTGTCAACTCCTCCAGGAAGGCTTCCCTGACAACCGGAGCCTGGGTTTGATGCCTCTTTTTAAATGTTTACGTGGCATGTAGGACACTTACCACGTGACAGGCATATGGCAATTCCCTTTACACGTGCATCCACTAGACAGTTGCTCTGTGACAGCACAGGCTCTGTCGGTCATATCTTGAACTTAATCCCAAATATCCAATACACCACCTTTCATGTACTGGGTGCTCATTAAATATTGTTCAAGGTTCAAGGTATTGAAGGAAGAAAAGAAGGAAGGTTGGATGGATTAGCATTGGTAAAGAAGTGACTGGAAACTGAGGAAGTAAAAAAAGGTTGAGTAGTAACTTCAAGGACATAAATGAGGGAAAAGGAGGAGGAAGACTGGAAGGTGGCTAGCCAGGAAGGTGTAGCTAGGTAAGGTAGAGTAGAGATGTGAAGACTCTGAATTCATAAGCTGACAGACAAATTAGTAGGAGGGAAATACAGAAGGTGGAGATTCAGCAGCCTAAGAAAAAAGGGTCCCAGATAATGATGACATTTTGGGATTGTATATCATAGTATCTTCTCATCACTAAATCACTCTGAGGGATTTAACATTGTGATTATGTTTGTCTCTTGTGACTTTCTTGTTATGTTTTTTTATTGCTGTTTTGTTTTCTGCTTGATGATTTTCTTAACTGACTTGACTAGTCATATCAGTGAAACTTTAGGTATGTAAAATTCAAAAATGACACCTGAGATTCTTATCTAAACATGTGAACCAGTCTGCCAGAGGTAAAATTTAATAACCACAAACATGCTCTGACTGACCATGACATTCATAAAATATGGGAAGAATACTGTATCACTGCTTATTTGTTCTCAAAAGGGAAAAGTACTTTTCAAATGGTAAAGGGTCAAGATTGATAGCTTCTAAACCTAGGCAAGGCCTTAAAGAAAACAAATGTTACTGGGAGAATGTGGGCTTCTCATTCCAGAAATAATTTTTATTGTCGATTGGAAAATGTGTGCATCTGACATGTCAGGAAAGCTGGGCCCTGATCTCTGATCCTCACATGGAGTAACTGAGAATTTTGATAATGCTTCTTCACCTTTCAGGGTCTCAAGTTCCCCATCTATGACATAAGCAGTTTGATAAACATAACTGGATCAGCCATAATGCATTAGGTCATGCTGCAGTAGCAAACAACTCTTAACATCCTTCAGGGGTTGACAGGCTCTATTCCTAAGAATGAGAAACAGGGAACCTGGGTGGCTCAGTGGGTTAAAGCCTCTGCCTTCGGCTCAGGTCATGATCTCAGAGTCCTGGGATCGAGCCCCACATCGGGCTCCCTGCTCGGCAGGGAGCCTGCTTCCTCCTCTCTCTCTACCTACTTGTGATCTCTCTCTCTCTGTCAAATAAATAAATAAAATCTTTAAAAATTAAAAAAAACACATTCAGGAAGTGAGGAGAAAAAGACTATTTTATGCATCTCTGTATTCAAATATTTACCATCTAGATGTATGGTTTAATTTTTTTAAAAAAATTTATTTATTTAGGGGCACCTGAGTGGCTCAGTTGGTTAAGCATCTTGGGTTCAAGCCCCTGCAGCGGGCTCCCTGCTCCTCGGGGAGCCTGTTTCTCCCTCTGCCTGCTGATCCCCCTGCTTCTGTTTGCAACTCTGTCGAATAAATAAATAAAAATCTTAGAAAAACAGATTTACTCACTTATTTTAGAAAGAGGGAAAGAGAGAAAGAGAGCCAGGGGAGGAGCAGAGGGGGAGGGAGAGGGACAAGCAGACTCCCTGCTGAGCTTGGAGCCTTATTCGATTCCAGGACCCCAAGACCATGACCTGAGCCCAAGGCAGACACTTAACCAACTGAGCCACCCAGGTTTCACCCCTCTCCGTATGGTTTAATTAAGGAAAAAAAAAAAACTTAATTGCACAACAGGCACTGATCTTCTGCACCGACAAACCACCCTCACTGCTGCTTTCCTTGGCCAGATCTCCAGTCCTCTTGGCTGCTGCGTGTTCATGACGTTGAGTTCCAATGCTGGCTGTGTCTTCACATTTTTCTCCTCTGAGATTGATTCTGCTCAGCCATGCCCCTCTCAGCCTCCCCTATTAGTCTCTAATAATAGGTCTTTGCCACCAGCCACCACCCTCTTTTGGCTTCCGGCCAAATCCTTAGCAGTTTGGAAAGGGGGGCAGCCCACCGTGAACCCAAAGTCAATAGCAGATAAAGGGCATGGACCTGATGCAACTGGAAACCTCTTTCTCTTTCATTTCTTCCTGGCCAAATGCTACCCATTCTTCAAGACTTCACTCTGGGGACAACTTCTCTAGAAAGCCTTCCCTGAACTGCCATGTCAGAATGAACCCCTCTCTCACTAGGGTTATTTTACACTCTGTTTTTACCTGATGGATATTTAGCACATTTTGATTTGTATTTCAGTTATCTGTGCCTGAGCCTACTAGGGTGGTGTTCCAATATCTCTGTGTTTTTGGAAGAGCCTAGATAGAGCCTTGTCCTCAATGAATGCATAGTTATATATTAGTGGACCTGATTTCCATTAAATTGAAGTTAAAAACGTAAGGGTACAACCTGAAAGAAATATGTAAGACTTTCAGCCCATGGTGACAGTCATGGATTCCACTGGCAATTCTACTGTGACTGAGAAAAAAACTGAGATTCCGTGTCCTGTCAAACAAGATAAGCCACACAAGATGCTAAATGAGCATTAAAGACCATCAAAAAATTAGTGTCCTTGCTGTAAGTTCTCAGTTTTCCATAGTTTCAGAGGACAATACTCAAAGAATCCACATGTCTCCCAGTCTTAATGTGCAGTTGTTTGTCCACGAATTGGGGGTGACCACTCTCATGACTAGTTAGCAACAGGACAGGAAGAGTAGAGAGCCTCTGTAAGAAGAACTGTCCCCCCTGCACCATGACCTCTCACGTCACTGACGTGACAACCCTCTGGAGATGAGGAAGTAGCTTACCTTAAGACAATGATGCCATCACCAAGGCAATTTTTTAAAAAAAAACCGATGTCTGGTAAGACTACACTGTTCTAGAGAAGAAGGTGCTGTGTTTGAGGGGACAGAAACTGGCCACAGAGCTTCCTCAAAGTGCCTACATCTTGGAGCAGAACAAAGGTAAAGACTGAAGCAAGCTCACTTCTTGCAATGAAAGGCACCAAGAGAAGACATGTGTGTGGATATACATGTTTATGGAAGATCAAGAAGAAGTATGGCGTGTGTATGAGAAATAACAGGATAGGAAAACACCTGGTTTGTGTTGGAAGGAGTCATTGTATGTGTGCACGTGCAATGGCAAATACCCAAGATAAAAAGGAAAAAAAAAAAAGACTAGAAATCCAGTCCAGTTCTGTTCCAGTAGACCAAAACTACAGGTAAGTCACTTAAGCTCTCTGAGCACCAGTGTCCTAATCTATGACAGGGGTAAATCAACCTAGTCTGCCAAAACAGCGTCATGAAGGCTCAACTACCTGAAAGATATCAACATGAGCCCTCCCTATAAAGCACTGAACTCACTTCGAGGACTTTCCTGTCATGGATATGATGGAAGCTTCCACATGTAAGAACTAAGAGATTCCTTTTTAACTCTATGACTCCTCATACCCAGAACACAAGATCCATGATACAGCTGGAAGAAAAATTCAGACTTAATACCAATCACATTATTTTAAATGAATCTATAATTTTTTAAATGATACATAGTCAACCAACCTTTATTGTAGTAAAAACAAATATCCCGCTTCTTTCCTGCATTATATATTGTTATGGGGGAAAACATCAGTGCTTTTATTGAGGATGTCATCAAATAAATGAGTGCAAATTACTTCGTTTCACTGTTAAAGGTGCATTGTCAGAGAAGAGCAACAAGGAGTTCTACTTGAATGGAAACACATATAGAGGAAAGAGCTGGCATATGCAGATTTCAAACATGCACTTATTCCAAATATAAATGAGATGAATGAGTACCAACATATCCAGGTGTAACTTAAGCATACTCAACACTACGCCTTTGAATAAAAGAAAGAGGAGAAATGAACAAGCGAGAATGAGAGAAGACTGTACTTCTGTTGTTACTTTCCTTCAACCTAGAACTTAGCCTCCAGCACCATGGCCAAGTGTAAAATGAAGCTGAGAATTTAAATTCTAGGTTTTAAGTGTCTAATGGCTCAGTATCTAGTGAGTCAAGAGGTTTTCAAGGATTGTTTTGACCTTATGTATTTTTCTTTTCTGGGATGAGCTGCTTATGAAAACAACTGGCTGGAACAGCCATAACATTTAGTCTAAAAATGCCCTAACACTCCAGGTTTCTGTGACAGATATTACAGAAGATACCCCTACATGGGGCTTGTGTGAGAAAATCCCATTCCTTGCAAAGAAAAAGACATCCGAACAAAGGAAATAAACACACACACACACCTCACGCCATGCATACACACAGATATTTTCACAATGACAGGTTCAGAAATAGAACAAACCAGACTTAGAAGAAAAGACAAACCAGATCACCTCAATCAATGAAGAAGAGAATCCCACCTACCTGGTGACCGCCCGGGTGCAGATGGTAACAAGGAAACAGCCAGCCACGATCATCCAGCCCCAGCCACCATCTGGAGGAGAGGTAGACCGAACTCTAGTTCCTTTTGCCATGGCTTCAATTCTTTTTTCTTCTTTTTCAGGTTACTCTGATAGCCCAGTTACAATTCTGGAAGAAGTTTGCTGTCCAGTGACTTCCTATTGGCATTCAGGATTAGCATAGAATGCTACCTGGCACATAGGTTACTGGCCATCTAAAACCAAAAATCAGGATATATATATATATATATATTTATTGTCATATCCAAAGGTTGATTTTTCACTTGACAAAAATGATCATTACTTTCCTGTTAAATATGATTATTTGTAACGATGAATGCTGGACTGAGGCAAAGACCATTAGTTGTCCTTGGTACCCATTCTTCTTTTTAGTAAGAGATCCTCCCAAAATTTAGCCAAATCCATGTCCACCCAGTTTGATACCATATTTCCTAGTTTCTTTTGAAGGTAGATGTGGCAACATAGTTTGGTCTAAATAAAAGGGATGGAAGAAAAAGTGATGCACCATTTCTGGTTCATGAGTTCAAAGGCAAAGGCACTTTCTCAGGACTTCCACCACCCCCTTTCCCATAGATGAGCATGGATGTGGGCGGTGAAACAGCTTCACCCACACAGACCAAGACAGCACCCTGGGGGCTGGCAGAACTACAAGGTAGAAGGAGCCCAGGTCCCTGATGATGGTGGAGAAGGGCTGTCTCCTCAGCTTTGGACTTCACAGACCTCTACACTGTTAAAAAAAAAATACCCAAAAGCTTCCATTTTATTTGAGTCTCTGTATTTTGGGGTCTCTCTGTTACAACAGCTTAGACCACTTCCTATACATATGACACCGAATGACTCTGATAGTAACTTCTTTGGCATTTCTGACTAGTGATGCTATAATTTGTGTTTATTTTTATTTTTTAAATCTCTCCTTCAATGCTATCATTTTTTAAGTATGTAATAAAGGCAAGAAGAGAATGACAAATAAATGAACCAGAATAGAGAGCCCAGCAGCAAGTACATAGTAATTCGATATAGCTAAATAAGGTAGCAGAGATTGGTGGGGGGAAAAAGGGATTACTCAATATATCATGTCACAACTTTCCTTCTAATTCTTAACCTTCTAGATAGGTCAGAGTTAAATGCAAAACAAACAAACAAAAGAGAGAAAGACAAAAAGAAACCATTAAAAATCTAGATGAAAATATAGGTAAATATTTATCTGCTCTCTAGATAGGAGAAGGACTCCCTGAGATGTAAAGTAATGTAACAAACCAAGAGGAAATTTTTGTTGATTTGTCTAAGTTAAAATTTAACATTTCTAGGGCGCCTGGGTGGCTCAGTGGGTTAAAGCCGCTGCCTTTGGCTCAGGTCATGATCCCAGGGTCCTGGGATCGAGGCCCACATCGGGCTCTCTGCTCGGCAGGGAGCCTGCTTTCTCCTCTCTCCTTTCTCTCTGCCTGCCTCTCTGCCTACTTGTGATCTCTCTCTCTCTCTGTGTGTCAAATGAATAAATAAAATCTTTAAAAAAAAAAAAAATTTAACATTTCTACATATCGCAAGATGTACTAAATAAAGCCAAATGATAAACCACAGACTTGCGGGGAAAAAAAAACCAACACAAACCAACATTAGAATACATGGTTCAAAGAAGTAGTATCTGCAACATTAATTCATTCAACTACCAGCACTTCCTGAGTGTCTACTAGGTGTCAGGCAGTATTTCAGGGCCCCGGGAATCCTTATGGTGGGCAGACTCTAAGGTACTCCTACAGTCCCGCCTCCTGTTGTTACTGACTGTGTATAATCCCTCCTCCCCTTGAGTGCAGAGGGGGCCTGTGACTTGCTGCTAACCAGAGTAGGACACAAGTGACAAGACAGGCATCCCATGATTATGTCATGTTATGTAAGACTCAGTCTTGCTAGAAAACTTGTTCTCACTCTCCTGGTGACCTTGAAGAACAAGCTGCCATATTGCATACTGCCTATGGAGGGGGCCATGTGGAGGGGCCTGGGGGCAGCCTGTGGGAGCCCAGGACAGCCTCCAGGAGAGAGCAAAAGGCTAAAGTTCTCAATCCTACAATAAAAGGGAAACAAATTCGGCCACAACGTCCCAAGTGAGCTTGGAAGCAGATTTTCTTCTGGTGAATCTCCAGTTGAGAACACAGCTTGGCCGACATTTTGACCCCAGCCTGTGACACGCTGAGCCGAGGACCCTGTTAAGCCATCCTGGATTCTGGCCCCACAGAAACTGTGATAGAAGGTGCTTCATACAGTATTCTTTAGTATGTCAAACAGGCTTCTCTGAATTACAGTTAGGGATGAATTGAGAGACAAAAATAAGTTTTGACACATCGTTTTTCCACTGGATGGACCAAATCACTCAGTTGTTGGTACGATTTGATTATGATCACCAGATGAAATCCAAGGTGATATTAATTCAATGAAACATCATTTCAAACATGACAAAGCATGCATTATTTGAAACAGGTTCTGTACCACTTGGTAAATTATGGGCGAACCAAATGAATACAACTTTTTTACTTTAAAGCCACAATTTCTTTTAAGAAAATGGCTCACAGTAGAATCTTGCAATCCTTAAAGCCACCAGAACAAACTGGCAGCCTGTGAATTCAGAGAGCAAATACAGAGCAAAGATAGTGAATGGGATTCATTCCCTTATAAGACAGGCCCTGAGAACTCCTTCTCCCCTTCTGCCATATGAGGACACAGCATAAAGAAGGCTGTCTAGGAGCGAGGAGATGGGCTCTCATCCAATACCAATGCTGCCAGCACCTTGACCTTGAACTTCCCACCTCCAGAACTGTGAGAAATAAAGGTTTGTTATCCATGCCATCCAGTCTAGAATAGTTTTGTTATAGTAGTCCAATAGACTAAAACCCCTGAAACTTTAGATGTCCCAATTCCCTTGAGAAATTGATAGTGCTGGGGTGCCTAGGTAGTTCAGTGGGTTAAAGCCTCTGCCTTCGGCTCAGGTCATGATTTCAGGGTCCTGGGATTGAGCCCTGTATCAGGAGCCTGCTTCCTCCTCTCTCTCTGCCTGCCTCTCTGCCTACTTGTAATCTCTCTCTGTGTGTCAAATAAATAAATAAAATACTTAAAAAAAAAAAGAAATTGATAGTGCTAAAGATGGCGGGCAGGCATTCCTTTGTGACAACTAGCAGGGGGAGTGAAGGAGCAGCACATTCCTGGGTAAGGCCTGTATTCCCTGCTTCACCCTTTCCCTGACCTCCTGTCCTGTCCGACCTCACGGTCTCACTCATATACACCTGACAGGCCCCTGCAAGCAATAACTTCTATACTTCTGCTTACGCTGTGTTGCCCTAAGTCAAACTTTCTCGAAGGGCCAGATGTGAGTCACATTCATGGTATGCTATATGTCTCGTGCTCCCTCTCACAATTTCAATGCCTTTTCAAAGGCAAAGAGCCTTCGAAGGTCTACACACACCTGCACACACAGAATGAAATAACTCACTGCTTAGACAGAATTAGGTGCCAAGTGTCACAGAATGGTAGAATCAATTGGACAAGGAAAACAGCCGAAGCTCAGAAACCTCTGCCTTGGTTTAGTTCTAGCCTCTTCATAGTTTTTCCATTAAAATAACCCCAAGGGTAAGTTGTTTACCAATTGAAGACTGTAAACCCACCAACACAAAAATGTCCAGTATTCGGACTATCCTCAGTCAGTGCTGCCTAGTGCTGTTCAGAAGGGCTGAAACAGGGGCACCTGGGTGGCACAGTCGGTTAAGCGCCTGCCTTCAGCTCAAGTCATGATCCCGGGGTCTTGGGATCGAACTCTGCATCAGGCTCCCTGCTCAGCAGGGAGCTTGCTTCTCCCTCTGTCTCTGCCCCTGCCCCATCTTGTGCTCTCTCTCTGTCAAATAAGTAATTAAATCTTAAAAAAAAAAAAAGAATGCTGAAAGGGGCAGTGAAATATAGTGCAACAGATCGAGAATTAGGAAGTTATTCAAATTCTTTGAAAGTAATCTCATTGCTGGGAAATTATCCTAAGAAAACAATTTAAGAGAAGATGGACACTAGGGGTGGAAAATAATAGTTGCATTATGAATAATATATAAAATGGAGACAACTTAAGTGCTCGACAACTGGGAAGTATTTCAAGAGTTATGACACGTGAACAATGGAACAGTATCCAATCCTTTCAAACCATCAATAAGAAGATAATATTGTAATATGGAAACATCTATGATGCCATGTTAAGGGGAAAAGAAGTCTCTAAAACTGTGTGCACATTGTGAAGAGAAGCTAGGTAAAACTCACGTAGAAGTTGTATACTTGCAACTGTCACAAAGAATAGAAGGATATGCAAAAAGTTATACAGTTTCAAAGACCATGGAAAAAACGTATACAGCTGGTATAGTTGTTAGGAATTATTTTCAAAATTGTATTCAATACCATTTTATATATAGTTTTCTTAGATAATTCAGGTCTACTCCTATGACGTAATATGAGCACAGACATTTCCTCTGCATAGTGTCTCAAGGACTAGAAAGAACCATATCACACTTAATTGAAACAACGCAGTGAAAATTAGGTGACTGTTCAGTAGAGAACATGATGTACATAACAAGCTCCGGCAAAAATAAAATGTTCCATCTCATTACAAAAATCTTAAGCATCATTAACTTTTACTTCACCTCTTGGATCTACGGATAATTCCATTTTCATTTGTTTTAGTTGAGCAACCTCTCTGGCATTCCCACATTTTATGAGTTAAGAACTGATTCATGCAGATCTTTAAAAAAAAATACAATTGCAAGAAGCTAAATGAGCGAGGTGAGTCAGACGCCCAAGCAGCGCAGGCTGACCCCAAACAGAGGTCTATTGTAAGTTCAAGTCAACTTGGGTAAAACCGCAGAACCAGGAACATTCTCACAGGGCTCCAG
The DNA here is from genome assembly GCA_002007465.1 of Ailurus styani. Classification (NCBI taxonomy): domain Eukaryota; kingdom Metazoa; phylum Chordata; class Mammalia; order Carnivora; family Ailuridae; genus Ailurus; species Ailurus styani. The sequence continues at coordinate 735,448 of LNAC01000020.1, forward strand.
GGTGGGGAGAAGCAGCTTTCAAAGCATCGGTGGGTGGTACCATGCTTAATAATTTCTCATGAACAGGTCCTCTTGAGCCTCACAAGCCTCAGAGACAGGCGCTGTTTTCCCCCGTTCACGATGATGAAGCTGAAGCCCAGAGGAGTGAAGGGACTCACCCGGCAGCGCTACATGGAGCACAGGTGGAGACGAGAGACCCTGGCAGATTTTGGACAGTGCACTTGCCCATCCACCCTCCAGATTTCCGAACAGCTATTGGGCAGTGCTGTCAACCAGCCATACCAACAACGGTAAGGCTTGATCACCCATTCGTGTGAGTTATCGTGACAGAAGAAAGGGGGAGGAAGCCCACAGGTTGACACAAGGGTATACAGCCCAATAAACAACTCACGTTTCTCTCAAAATGGGTCATTTAATAGATTTCTATGAATGCAGAAGAAATGTGTAGGTTAGACAAGGCTAACCTAGTTTCATGGAGACTTTGAAGCAGCCTGCCATTCCCCTAGAATATTAGCCTGCACATTTTTATAAATAATTAACTGCCCCGATATGGCACAAATATAAGAAAAAAGTCCTTTACTGAGTTAATAGTATACCTAAAACTATATGCATAGGAAGCATGTTACCATCACGTAACTCTTCATTTTACTAATCAGCCTCCAATTTATTTCATTTTGACATCCAGCCACTAAAGTATAATTGCATTCTGCATCTCATTCTGGTTCCAGAAAAATCTTTTTGGAATAAGAGAGGCTCTAGATCATCATGTTCCTCTAAGATTACTCCTTAATAGTACAAATTAGGATATATGCTCAATTTCACTTCACCCTCCTAGCTTTAAAACATCTAACAATTTGCAGGGGCCCCTGAGTTGCTCAGTCGGTTAAGCATCTGCTTTCGGCTCAGGTCATGATCCTGGGGTCCTGGGATCAAGCCCTGTGTTGGCTCCCCACTCAGTGGGGAGTCTATTTCTCCCTGTCCCTTTGCCCCTCCCCCCATTTGTGCTTTCTCACTCTCTCTCTCCCAAATAAATGAATAAAATCTTTTTTAAAAAGCTTTTGTACTTCTCTTACAACTTTTCTATAAATGTGAAATTATTTCTGGGTCACCTGGATAACTCAATTGGCTAAACATTTGACTCTTGATCTCAGCTCACGTCATGATCTCAGGGTCCTGGGATCGAGCCCTGCATCAGGCTCCCTGCTCATTGGGGAGTCTGTTTGTCTCTCTGTGCTCTGCTCCTCCCTGTTGCTCACGCTTTCTCTTTCTCTCTCTCTCTCTCAAATAAATAAAAATTAAAAAATCTAACCATTTGCAAAGAATTCTTGCTAACAGTCAGTAACTTCCCATGAAAGCATTGCATTTGTAGGGCAAATCTTTCATGTTGAACTCGGTAAAGTTTTCTGAAGTGATCTCTTCTGTCAGGAGAAGACCTATGTATCTAATATGAAAGCAAGTACTTTAAACTGGCAACAACTGCTAGAAACTTTTAAAAATTGAGATATAATTTATATACACCCATTTTTAAGTCTATGTTTCAATGACTTTTGACAATGTATAGACTCACATAACCACAACCACCACAACCAAGATAGAGAACACTTTCCTCACCCCAAATACTCCTCATGCTCCTTTGCAGTCAATTTCCACCAACCTCAGCACCACGCTATAACTGATTTGCTTTCTGTCCAATATCGATTAGTTTGGTCAGCCAAGAATTCTGTAAAAATGGAAACACACAATATGGACCATTTTGTTTCCATATTCTTTCACTCATGATAATGTTTTAAGATTCATCCAGGATGTTGTGTGTATCTGTAGATTCCTTTTTATTGCTAAAGAGTAATGTGTAGTATGGATATACTGTAATTTATTTATGTATTCATCTATTGATGGCCATTACAGTCGTTTCAAGTTTTAGACCATTATGAACAAAGCATCTGTGACATCCATATACACGTCTTTTCGTGGACATCTATTTTCATTCTCTTGACTAAATATGTAGGAATGAAATTGCTGAGTCACATTGTAAGTATATATTTAACTTCAGAAGAAACTCCCAGACTGTTTTTCAAAATGGCTACACGATATTATGAGTAATAGATTAGAAGTCCAGTTGCTCCAGCAGGTAATGGATTTTCATTGTGGTTTTAATTTGTGCTTCTCTGATGACTGAGAATGCTAACCACTTTTTTCATGTACTTATTAACTATTCATACATCTTCTTTTGTCTATTCAAATATCATGCACATTTTGGGGGGAGGTTGTTTGTCTTTTTATTGAGATAAAAATTCATTGTGTATTGTAGATACAAGTCCTCTGTTGACATATGTATTACAAATATTTTCTCCCATTCCGTGGCTTGCCCATTCATTTCTTAGTGGTATATTCCGAAGAGCAGAAGTTACTAACTTTGATGAACTGGAATTTGTTATTTTTGTCTTGTGTGGTCAAATGTATTTCTAGATACTTGTGGCGAGCGATTACAAATTAAAATTTAAAAATACCACCTTATGGTAGCATCCCAAACCATGAAATGCACAGGAATAAACTTAACATAATATTCGTATTACTTTTACATTAGAAACTACAAAACAGTGCTGAGAGAAATTTATAAATGCCTAAAAGAGAGATAGAGAGAGATACCATGTTCATTCCATGAAAGATGTCAAATCTATCCAAGTTGATCGATATTCTCCATGGCTGGGAATCACAGAGGACACCATGTGCGCCACAGGCCAGCCTTCCAAGTATGTTAGGAGAGGATTCCAACACTTCTCCACACAGCCTTTAGAGCCAGGGCGCCAGTTCCAGCTGCTAGCCCCACAGCCCTGTAGCCTGGGGCAAGCCCAGGCTCTGAAAAGGACCCAGCATGGAGGGAAGTTAAAGAAACGCCTCTGTCTGCTGGGCTCTGCACAGTCTCTGGCCCAGGGAGCCAACTATTTTTTCCATTTGGAGTCTCTGGGTCTTAGGGATGCCTTCTACTGCATATGGATTTATTTATTTTTGTTGCTCAATGGTATTACACATGTGCTACGAAAAATAATATTGTTCTTAGTAAAGAAAAACTAGTGATTTGCTTTTTGTTCCTCTCCTTTCTGCTTCTCTCTGCTTAGTCCTCCCACAGATCCTGGTAACAGGGGAATAAATAACTACTGACTTCACCTGGAAATTTTGGGGTGTCTGCCGGGCGCCTTTGAGCACTAACTTGAAACACTGACTTCTGGTAACGAAGCTGCCGGAGTTCCTACACTGGGTGTGAGACTTTGGGGACAGGAATACTTTACATAAGACCTAGAATAAACAGCAGAGCAATTTATATGGTATTTAGTCTACAGAGAGGGAGAAAAGGGCACAACCTGTGATTCACGTAAGACGCAGAGAGTAGAAAGCACCTTCTTTTCCTCCCTGCCAGCTCCTACCCCGCAGAGCTGCTGATTCTAGGCAACATCAGAAAAATGCTTACTTCTGCATCTAATAGTTTGTTAACGGTGCAATGTATAACTAGGAGCTTGGCCCCAATTACTGTTTTTTGCAGTGACGGAGTTCCTGTCTCTTCTCTTTGGAAGTGCATGTAAAAGAAGTGATAGTCCTGGGCTGTATCCCTCTCTGATAAAAAATATAAAATGCAGTCAGGGATGCCTGCTCCTGGTACAGTGTCTGGTACAAAGCTGGTGTGGCTCAGTAAATAAATTCTTGTGTCTAACCCTGTGCCTTGCAGAAGTCTTGAATTCTAATTTTGCACCCTTACAGCGTCTGGAACTATTAGGTCACAGTGTGTTCTATCATAGGCTCCTTGACTGCAGAGAAGCTTGGGGCTTGGGCTGCATTGCACAGAGTCTTTCTGTTAGTTCACAGGGAGTCTTTTATTGAAGGACAGGGCTGCCTGTCTATACCACAACATTTTCCTCACTCTATAATCACGGCTGCCGCCATGTTGTTGAAATGAGAGAGGCAACCAGTCAAATATTTCGGTTGGCTAGAAGTTAACCCCTCGAGTCATGCAGTGTTGTGGAGAACTGGTGTTTGAAAGCCAGTGCAGGCAGAATTGAGGTCTGCGTGGAGTGTGAGCTCCCTAAGAGCGGGGGACCCTTGACACTTCATGCCTCGGACACTGCCTGGAAGAGAACAGGCACTCGACAGACATTTAAGGAACGAACATCCCCAATTCTCGAATTCTGGATGTTTTCTCAAATCACGTGGGGAAGGGGTACGGGGAGCTTGAGGGATGAGAGCAAGAAAATACCCGTTCTTTGTTCTTTTTATCCACTGTCAGACCAGATTAACCAGCCTTCCCAGCATCTAGGTAACAGAGCCTCAAGTGAATATATCTCACTGAGTACACCAGCATGGCCAGGCCCTGACCCTAGACCAGGCCAAACCCGCAAACATAATTTCACTGCCAGTGTAATGGAAAAATGCAGATTTTACCTTCCCGTGTAGGGAAAATCCAGTTCTTCTCTACTCTGTGTGTCTCTCCCATGAGTCTCCTCTGCTGCGCACACAAAACCCTTCACACCTGACACTTCTGGTCACCCCCACACCAAGAAGCAATTCTTGGACACCAGCAGAGTATCCAAGAATTCAGCTCAATTCTGACACTTCTACCCAGAGAAAGTGTCAGATCCCACAGGTTAAGAGCTCAGTCCCAGAAGACTGTCCCTCACCCCCCACCTTCAGACACCAGTCACGTCCCTAGGGTATCATCTGAGCTTCTGACTAACAAACAATAGATCGGCTGTGCCAATGGCCTCTTCCTTGGGTTCCAGTAATTTGCTAGAGCGGCTCACAAAATTCAAGGAAACACTTACTCATGTTGACCAGTTTACTATGAAAGGCTATGATAAAGGATACAGATGAACATCCAGATGCCAGAGACGTGTAGGGCAAGGTATGTGAGCAGCGCCACGGGACTTCCGTGCCCTATCCTGGGACAACACTTTCCCTGCTCTTCTACGTGTTCACCAACCCGGAAGCTCCCCGAGCTCCATACCACTGGGATTTTATGGAGGCTTCCTCACACAGACGTGATCAATTATTAACTCCATTTTCAGTCCCTCTCCTCTCTCTGAAAAAGGGAGGGGGTGTGGGGCTGAAAGTCCCAAGCTTCTAATGGCTTGGCCTTTCTGGTGACCAAGAGAGTGGCGAAAAGTGCACGAGGCTTGCTGGAGGGCTCACCTACGGAGCCTGGCGCTCGGCCCACCGTCTGCCCCACATTGCACAGGCCATCAAATTCCACAGGCCCTTAGAGATGTTTATTTTTGCGCTCTGTAGACTCTGCTCACTGCTTGAGCCACGGTAGGTCGCACAAAGGACAAGGTGTTGCCAAGGCTGAGAATGTGGTGTACTCTTTAGTGCAAGACCGAGGACCGGAATTTCTTTCTGGAAATGAAGAACTTAGAAACGATTTTACAAAAATTCTTTCAAGATGTGGGTGGTCGTCTTTGTCTCTATGCGGACAGAAATCGTTAGGACTGAACCAGCTCATTCTACTCCCTCCTAGTTTTGGACCCAGGGGAAATGTTTGGGAACTTTCACAACAAAGACCTTGGAAGTAGTTCCCAACCAACTTTTTCATGTATGAGTTTGCTCTATACATTTTTAAATATTTCCTAAAAGTAAATAAATAAAGTATTCCCTTGGCTAAACATGGCAACAGTTATATTTTTAATGTTATTTGTTGATTAAGAAAATATATAAAGGGGAGCCTGAGTGGCTTAGTCAATTAAGGGTCTGCCTTCGGCTCAGGTCATGATCCCAGGGTCCTGGGATCGAGTCTTGCATCAGGCTCCCTGCTCGGCTGAGAACCTGCTTCTCCCTCTGCCTCCACCTGCCGCTCCCCCTTGCTCATGCTCTCTCTTTCTCTGTCAAATAAATAAATAAAATCTTAAAAAATATATATATATAAAGACATCAGTTAAAATGAATTTCATGGTATTTTCAAATACATTTTATTTTATTTTATAAATCACTGAGGCACTTACAAACATTTGGCAAAGTCTGTCAACTGTGTAAGATGTTATCCTGTTCATAGGCGATGCTGCAAATTCTGTGGATTTGCACACCCTGTACTAATTCACTCATCTCTTTCCAGGTCAGAGACCCCTTTCCCCCAGATTAGAAGCCCCTGTCTATTTATTAAGGGTAGGGCTAGTGCCTTAGAGAACATAAATTCCTTCCGGTTTACTAGGTGTATTATTTATCCAAGGTCCCTAGTAGGGGCCAGGAAGTTGGGGAGACTTCAACAAAGACATTTATAAAGATGTGAGCTGTGTTCATAAACTCTAACAAAGGTCAGCAGAGTCCCCTGGGGCTAGTATCAATGAAAGGTATTACCGCCTCTGGGCCTGAAGGGCAGAGGGAGAGACCAATACCCGGAAACTTCTATAAAATTACCATAGAAAATCTTGGGCAAAGGAAAGTAGCCAGGCCACAAGGATCAGAGTAAAAGAGCCGAGGAGACAAATACACTGGCCTCACACTCCTGACGCCTTCCAAGTCCACTCGGTGGCTGAACCCAAGGGGTACCCCGTTGCTGCAGCTCCTGTATGTCAGTTTCCCGGGGTAGAAACTGATGGACAGTGACCTTAGAGGGGCAGATGGAAGCCATCCTGCACACCAATGTGGGCTGCAAGCTTGTGTCGCACACTAGGGCTATGGTTGAAAGATGAGGTCAGTTCCTGAGCCATCATGGGCTTGCCTTTGAACAAGATCAAGTCACTTGAGGTTACCAACTCAAATCTTTTGGCTTATTTCAAATACAAAACTCAGTTGTGAAACTCACACCTCCTCTTTTGCTGCTCTTACTTTAGTGCTCCCTTAATTTCAGCCGGCAATCACCTTTAAAGGGACAAGGCCACAATCTGCATCTCTGCTCCCAACCTTCCTCAGACTTCCAAGGGCCTAAAAGGTGCCTCAAATTCACGTGTCCAAAACGTCACAGGCTCTTCTCCTCTGGAAGCACAATGTGTGTGTGTGTGTGTGTGTGTGTGTGTGTGTGTGTGTGTAATGCTTTTAGCATTTTCCAACTAGGCACACTAGAACACGCCGAGTCCCCTTGACAGCTCCCAGCTCTCATAACAAGTGAGGCCAACTCTTACCATGTCCACTTGTGTGCCTCTCACATCTGCCTTCCCACTTTAATTTCCCTTTGTCTTGTACCTGAACCCAGTCAGAGCCCGCCACAACCTGCCTGGCTCCATCCATCCCTGACAGGTGACCCTATTTAGACCTCCCTGCTACTCACTAATGACAAGTTCTTATTTAGTGTCTCAGTGCCTCGGCTCCCTTCTCTGCAGGACAGATTTGTGGACAATACCTCCAAGCGGGCACAAAGACCTCCTTTCCATTGATTCCACGTGTCAGGCGCCCTAGTAGATGTGACACCCCAGGCCTTTCTCAACCTCCTTGCTGACTTTTTCCCACACGAGGAAAAGTGGTTATCTGATTCGTGACTTTGGGGGAAACAGAGAGAGCTGCAGTTGGTCAGTTCAGCCCTTCTCTTCCTTGGTTTTTCTTTCTTTCTTTTTTTTTTTTTCCCACTTGGGATCTGCCTGTTAGTAGAGAGGGCTCATCCTTCTTGTGCTACAAGTGAAATAGGGGCGGGTGCCCCTGCAAGTCAGCCTGTGCTTGCTTGGGGCAGGTAGGGACTGCGACTAGGTAAATGTGTACTTTCTTTATGGGGAAAGTATTGCAATCCTACCTGGCTGGTAGTCCTAAGCCTCATCCCCAACTCTCAGTATCAGGAGCCCTAAAAGTGGCATTTTGTTTTTGTTTTTGTTTTTAAAGATTTTAGTTATTCACCTGACAGAGAGAGAGCACAAGCAGGAGCAGGGAGCGGCAGGCAGAGGGAGAGGGAGAAGCAGGCTCCCCGCTGAGCAGGGAGCCCGATGCAGGACTCGAGCCCAGGACCCTTGGATCATGACCTGAGTCGAAGGGGGCCGCTTAATGACTGAGCCACCCAGGCACACCCCCCCAACCCCGCTTTTTTTTTTTTTTAAAGATTTTATTTATTTATTTGACACAGAGTGAGAGAGAGATTACAAGTAGGCAGAGAGGCAGGCAGAGAGAGAGAGAGGAGGAAGCAGGCTCCCCGCCGAGCAGGGAGCCCGATGCGGGCATCGATCCCAGGACACTGAGATCATGACCTGAGCCGAAAGCAGAGGCTTTAACCCACTGAGCCACCCAGGCGCCCCCCCACCCCCGCTTTTTTAAAAAAGATTTTGAAGGTGGCATTTTGACCTTCATCGTTTGGATACCTGTTTCTACCACTGCATTGGTTTTGAACTTAGGGAAAAGATGAGTGTTTTCTAATTGATTCTTTCAAATCCCCTTTCCTCTCTCAAGTTATTTGGGAAACGTAATGAGGTAATCTGTATTATATCATGAAGCACAGGATCTCCCCACAGTGTAAGCATTCAAATAAATGTTAGCTATTATCACTCTCGTTGTTGTGACAGACGGCCCCCCTGAGGATCAGGAGAGGGGTGAAGAATTTAAGATTTTAATATTCTATGATTATTATAATTATTTTGTATCACAACAGCATAAGAGAGTCACAGTTATATCAGGTAGAACTTTATAAACTGCAGAAGAAGGGCGCCTGGGTGGCTCAGTGGGTTGAGGCCTCTGCTTTCGGCTCAGGTCATGATCTCAGCGTCCTGGGATCGAGGCCCACATCGGGCTCTCTGCTTAGCAGGGAGCCTGCTTCCTCCTCTCCCTGCCTCTCTGCCTACTTGTAATCTCTCTCTCTGTGTCAAATAAATAAATAAAATCTTTAAAAAAAAAAAATAAAAAAATAAACTGCAGAAGAAGACCCAGCATCTTTCCCTGTCCAGAGACTTCACACTGGAGCATGCACATATGTTTTGAGGCTGGGCGGGAAATATGTTCTGACAGAGTCCTCTGAGAAGGAGGCTTACAAGAGGCCCTTAGGCCATGATGCACTTGTACGTAGTAACATAACACAGCTAGAAAAATATTTTTTAAAGGAAAAAGAGGGGCGCCTGGGTGGCTCCATCAGTTAAGCATCTGACTCTTGATTTCAGCTCAGGTCATGATCTCAGGGTTGTGGGATCAAGCCCTGTAGCATCAGGCTCTGCACTCAGTGGGGAGTCTGCTTCTCTCTCTCACCCTCCAACCCCTCCCTGCTCACACTTACTCTCTCTCTCTCTATATAGTAAATAAATAAGTCTTTAAAAAAAAAAGAAAGAAAAAAGAGACCCACATTCCTCTGACAGGATATCCCTCTCCAAAGGATTCCACGGGCTCCCTCCTCCTTCTACCACTGCTCTTGAGGTTTTTAAAACTGCCACAAATAGGGGCACCTGGGTAGCTTAGTCCATTAAGTGTCTGCCTTCAGCTCAGGTCATGATCCCGGGGTCCTGGGATCGAGGCCTCCATCAGACTCTCTGCTAAGTGGGGAGTCTGCTTCTCCCTCTCCTGCTCCTCTTGCTTGTGCTCTCTCCGGCAAATAAATAAATTAAAATCTAAAAAAAAAAAACAAAAAACCAACCTGCCACTAGTATGAACACTGCATCACATTGTTAAGCGCACACAACAGTGCACTTGGGTGGCTCAGACATGTCTGGCTTGGAAACCCAGCTCAGGCAACCACTGGCTGAATGACCTTGACTTGGGACCTAGCTTTCTGAATCTCAGACTCCTGCCATGGACATCTGAGTTCATAGTTCTTCTCTAATAGGGCCTTCAGGAGGAGTAAAGGGTAAAGTACACATAAAAGCACTTCCCATCTATTAAAATATTCTGGCATTAACACAGTAGATACTCAGAACATGACTACCTACGTTAAAATTATACCAGTTACTAGTTCAAATAGTGACATGATTACCAAATTATAAATAAATGAATATCTTCATCATAGCTAAAAGCACCCATATTTCACTGCCTAGAGCATCTAAAAGGAAAAAAGGCCAGGAGACACCCAAAGACTTCATGTTGCTATGTCAAGTTTCTCTTATGATCTAGAGACAATACAAAAGAGGTCAATAAAGGGCAGAGAGCGGCAGAGAAAATGACAAAGAAAACATCCAAGAAATACCATGGTTTTTGACCATCTAAACCAATTTTCAATTTTTTGTAGTGCATGCTGAATTGCCCACTGAAATTCTTTGCAGGCAATTATCCATACACCGAATATCTGTATCCACATTCTCTTCCCTTTTGGTGACGTTTCCTAAGAGGTACATGGATGGCACATCCCCACTCTGGACTCCCTTCCCAGGGATGGTCACAGGGACTGTATCAACACCAAATCCACACCGATGCTGGGCTAACTCACAATCAGAACACAAAATATACGCACTATGAGTACAACTACAGAAAATACATATGCATAAAGACAAGATGAGAAAGGAATGCACAGAAATAGAAAGTTGTGTGAAGAAAGTAAGATGATGAATGCTCTTTTCTGATTTTCTTGGAAGACCCATAGCCTTGTTATAAAAAGTAATAAAATCATTTTTACAGACTTGTAACTAAGGGTGGGCTTGCAGTTTTGAAAGGTCACCCCTCATGTCTTTTCTTCCCAAGAGGCTGAACACAAGAAATCGACTTGTGGAAAGAAAACCTTCCTAATCATATTTTAAGGTTGTCTCAGGAAAGAGTCAATTGAGAGAATTTAGTTTTTACTGTTTTTTCCTCATATATGTATGTGGTGTAGCGTGTGTGTGTGTGTGTGTATGTGTGTGTGTGTATGCACGCACGTGTGCATGCGTGTATACAATAAAGACATTTATTCCAGCACGGCCTTTTACTATAATTTTTAAGTTTGTTTTCCTCTTAGAAAGTGGTGCAATATTTGACGGGTAAATAACAGGGAACGAAAAAGTCCACCTGAGGACAATTGTACTGGATGGAATGGCTCCCATGAGAACAACATTCTCTCTTCTTTGACAAACTTTTGGAGAGAATGCTGACAATGACAAAATTATCTTCTCTGGGGGCAAGAGGGAAAAGGGATTACTTAACGTCTTCAGGATAAGAATAAATAAAGTCTTGAGTTATATTGGATAGTTTTAGAATCTTGGAAGGAGAATGATCTGAACAGAGAACATAAACATTTTGATTTCAACAAAACAATCATCTATAAGATTGAAAAGTATAGCTTTGTGTGTACTTAATCACTCATGTCTTAAACCGATATTCCTGAGAATCGAGTGTCAAATAATATAAATGCAATTTATTGGACTTTTCATTTCTCAAAAACAGAGCCAGTTAAGAACACAGCAAAAAAGGCTGATGAATGGCCGAAATCCACATTCCGAAGGCCAGTATATTTTAACTGTGCATTCTACATGAACAAGTTATGGGTTTCAGGCCCACCAATGATAAGCAGTAATCACAGTGGATGGAGTAGGGGGAGGGAACGTATCACAGACGAATCTGCAACCAAGGGAGAGATCATTGTTACCGGTCTAGGAGCGATAGAGACAACCTAGACAAAAAGAAATAAAGAGCAGAGAGAAAGATTTAAAAAAGAAAAGACCCAGAAAATTCAAAAGCTTGGAGTCATTTTGTTAAACAAACCAGAGCAGATGTGGCCATCAGTTGAAAGAGTTCTTAAGGAGCTGTTTGGGTCCCCGAAGATGGAAGGGGAGGCTGAGGTGTGTCTTGCAGGGCTGGCAGATGACAGCTCACTGCCCGGCACCGAGGAGTGTCTGGGGTTGCGTGTAAGAGCCCCACGTGGTTTCCTTCTATATGTGAAAAAAGAAAAGGGCCACAAAGACTGAGAAATGGGCATTCCCTCACCTCAGTCAAAGAAGGAGGCTCAGGATTCAAAAGAAGAATTTTATTAAATTTAATTAACTTAATAAATTTAAATAAACATTAAATTAACTTAATTTAAATTATTAAATCTCTCTGGGGAAGAAAAATTGTCAAAGTCAGAGTCAAATGCAACTTCTGATTTACATATGTAAATTATGGGACTGTGATGTGAAATAAGTAGAAACAAGCCTAAAAACAGAGAGAAAAGGAAATGAATATTAGGTAAACAGAGGCCTCCTAGATCCCTTATTTCTCTTTGCCTCAGGTTTGCTTCTCATGTGGATAACGTGACTCTGAGGAAAAGTTGGGTTTGCAGTTGGCAGGTCAAAGGTCCTAGGTCAGAAAACAGTAGATACACAGTGTTCCAGAAGGGATGCGTGTACTTGCTGGTAGCGAATGGACCCCTGCAGGGCAAAAGACACTCAAGGATGATTTCTGGAAGAGCAGAGCGATACGAAGACCCGTTCACTGCCAGTGGGCCATGCTTCAGAAAGCTGGTGGGCGGCCACCATGAATCCCTTTCATGGCCAGCTGGGAAGGAGGCCATAGGCTCTGTGCAATCTGTACGAAGGGTCAGATTCCTCCAAATGAGCATGGCCAATCTGGGCAAGACAGCAGGGCTTCTCTAAGGGGAAATAACGTTTGACTAATTGGGTATTTAACAGAAATGCCCAGAACAGTGGGGAAAAAAAAGACAACTCAACATTTTAATTCTACTGATGAACAGTCTCATAATAGCAACAGCTAATGTTTTGTGAGCACTGATCTGTGGGCCAGGCACTGTGCTCAGGGACTCATGTACATGATGATCTTTCAGAAGAGGATCTGGGTACCTGCTCTTTACTGTCAATGGAGCTCAGCATCATGGTACCATGATTTTGTTTCGCAGAATTTCACTTTCCTTCCCGAACTGATTCTGTGTCTATAGAAGTGACAATAAGAGCTTGGCATTCAAACCCTCTCTCCCTCAAATTGTTAGACTGTGAGAGAGGTTCAGGGAGGTTTTAAAATAATCTAGCTTTGGGGCATCTGGGTGGCTCAGTCAGTAAGGCGTCTGCCTTTGGCTCAGGTCATGATCCCAGGGTCTTGGGATCGAGTCCCACCTAGGGCTCTCTGCTCCTTGGGGAGCCTGCTTCTCCCTCTCCCTCTGCCTGCCACTCCCCCTCCCTGTGCACTGTCACTCTGTCAAGTAAATAGATAAAATATTTTAAAAATAATAAAATAAAATACAATAATCTAGCTTTAATTAACTTGGCCATTGTAATGTATATGCCTGGGACAGGAGCACCAACAAACCAACCAGAGTGACAATTTCCCACCAGATGTTTTAGAAATCTAGAGATGCTCCTTCTCTGAGCTGTATAGATTTCCCAAAGACCACCTCCCTCTTGTAAAAGAAATAAGGAGGATGGCTATGGCCCAGGACGCAGATTGCTCACAGGGAACTAAGATACAGGCTCTACCCAGACACAGCAAGGTGTGGCTGAGTTTATTCTGCACAGTATCAGGATAAGTAGAAGCTTTGATGTGACAAGAGTCAAAATGAAAATGCACACGTCAGAAAAGTGACTAGGAAATGGCTTTCAACCCTGTCAGCACTGGATACCATACAGCCTCACAGAAAGTCTTTCATGAGGAAAGAAAGAATGATTATGCTTTTTACTTTTAAATAGTCAACCCTAGAAAACGTGGGCATGTTAATATCAGTGGCATTGTTTTTTGTTGTTGTTGTTTGTTTTTTTTAAGATTTTATTTATTTATTTGACAGAGCGAGATTACAAGTAGGCAGAGAGAGAGGAGGAAGCAGGCTCCCCGCTGAGCAGGGAGCCCGATGTGGGCCTTAATCCCAGGACCCTGAGATCATGACCTGAGCCGAAGGCAGAGGCTTTAACCCACTGAGCCACCCAGGCGCCCTATCAGTGGCATTGTTATTGTAAAAAAAAACCAAAACAAACCTTTACAATTACTCTTGGTATTGTTTTCATTTAAATAAGGAAACCAAGCCCACCCCTTTATAGACACACAATTTTGACTAAAATAGTACTGCTGTGTACTATTGTACTGTGTACAGTGTATAGTACTGTGTACTATTTGATGTGATTATCAGTATCACAGCTCAGATGTGGCTCCCAGTGAGTGTTCGGTGTTTCCATCTGGGAGTGAATAGCCACTGTGGATGATATTCAAAAGAATATGCTAACGGTTTAAAGTAGTTTCAAAAAATGAGCCTCAAAATATTGTGAACAATGATAGGTTGACCTTAAAAATTCCCAAGGTGGCTGCTTCTAAGAGGATAATATCATTCAGATATATATTTCCTTTTGAGTCAACATTGTATTACATATATTTAAACAGGTGAACCAATAATAAAGTTTGTTATTTCAAAAATGATGAAAAAAGGTGTATAAGTTACTGTTGACTCGAAAGCTATCAATTCAATGCACTGCTGTGTTTAAGAGAGTCAAAATGATTGCTGATCATTATCAAGGGGAAATAGGAACAAACTAAAAAATATAATTCCCCTTGTACCAAACATCAGCAACCAAAATGCTACCATTCTGTTCATCTGAAAACCAAGAAAAAAGATAATAATTTCAGAAGGGTCATAGGTAGATGACTCCAGTGTCTCAAGACATGAAGTGTTTTCATAGGAAGAGGAATTTAAAAGTAGGGCTCTTCTTCAACAGGCAAAGAAATAGATCAAAGGTTGATGGGCTCGAAGATTACAAAATCATGATGAGTGGGTATGATGATTCTGGACTTACAACATTATCTCAGAACCTGCTGGCAATTCCTGAAGTCCAGAAGAGATCGTGGTGACTTATACATGAAACGATATTCTCTGATTCCCAAACTCTCCAACAATCCTCCACAACAGAAGGTCCACATTTCAATTCTGACATTATCAACCCGGAGTCAGCATCAGACCCCACAAGTTCAAGGGCAGAGTCTGCAAGACTGCCCCCATTCCAGATGCTATCTCAAGCTCTGGGCCGCTGGTACTCTTGACCAATCAGCTAGAAACTGGGGTTCCCCCAACTCCTACCTCAGGTTTGATCACTTGCTAGAATGCCTCACAGAACTCAGGAAAATACTTTATTTATGTTTACTGGTTTATTATAAAGGATACAGATGAGCAGCCAGATGGAAAGTTATTTAGGGCAAGGTCCAGAAGGGTCCTGAGTTGGGAGTTGGGAGCTTCTGTCTGTGGAGTTGGGGTGAGCCACCCTCCTGGCAGGTGCACGCATGTGAACATATTCAACAACTTGGAATCTCTCTGAATCTTGTTCAAGGGTTGTTTTAGAGCCTAGTCTCCAGCCCCACTTCTTCCCCCACCCTCCCCAGGGGACGTCAGTGAGTAGGCCTGAAAGTCCAAATCACATGATATTCTAGTGACCAGACCCATCCTGAGGCTACCAGGGGCCCCACCAAGCTACCTCATTAGCACAAACTCAGGTGTGCTCAAAAGGGGTTCCTTATGAAGAACAAAAGGCATTCTCCTATCACTCAGGAAATTCCAAGGGTTTGAAGAACGCTGTGCCAGGAGCCAGGAACAAAGACCAAATATATTTTTTATCATACCACAAGTATGTTAATGTTGAAGTCTCATCTGAAACATCCAGGTAAAATAAATGTGAAATCCTATTGTGACAGGCCAGATGACTATCTCCAGAATTTACCCCCTCAAAAATCTCATTCCACAGCCTTGGGCTCCTCACCCAGCTTAGAAAATACAACAGAGATGAGAGAGCAAAAATTAAAAAGAGGATTTTTTTAAAAGACAATTTTTTTGAAGAGATGGGGATGCCTCTACCCTGCCTCAAGTTTAGAAAAAGTAAGGTGTCAGTGAAGCCATTGAGGGGCCTACTTGGGACTGTGGAGGGGGATCAGACTCCAAGCCCAGGGAATCAGAAGAGTGGCTGTTGCTCGGCTTTGATCTTGGCACAAAGGAGAGTGACACTCCCTCCTCTCTCAAGAGGACTCAACAGGTGCAGCAGAGTTTCCCCTGGGCCAGGCACAGACCCTGATGAGGAAAGAGCTGCCTGGAGCCATGACAGTCCTGCCCGAGAGGGCTTCCTGCCGGGGTTGGTGTGGTGGGGGGTGCTTCTCTAGCACCAAAGGTTCATAACTGCTGGAGAACCAGGAGCCAAAGAGGTTGCAATCAGCCGAAAGAGAAGTACTACGTGCCTCACAGGTGTGCCTGGAAAGGTTGAGCAAAAAACCAACAACCAACAAACAACAACAAAAACCCAAAAAAACAAAAAACAAGAACCAAAACCAAACCAACAAACATCACACACTAGAATGAGAGTTGACAAGTGTAAGATTGTGCCCTACTCTCCTAATCCCCTCTTCTTGAACCCGGCTCTAGAGGAGCTTAAAAAAAAATTACCCTGTAACTTTTACGAGGCAACCTCGTAAGGAAGCGAAAAGAGTCTTCTTGTAAGGAAGAGACATTAGGCTGGCAAAGGGGAAAGAATCACCTCCTCTCCCACTTCAAACAACCTTCCTGGTTGTTGAAGGTGAGGACTGGCATTAAATTAAATTCCATGTTCTTATTATTTGCATGAGTTAGCTATTCTAATTTCTGAATCAAGATCATGTTTGTGACTTGGGGTGACCAAGGGACCACCAGTAACTCAAGAATGAATGGAAAGCCAGGGTACCTGTCCAGGTTTTCATTCAGAGATGGCAGACGGCTGTTCCCCACAGAACAAGTTCTAAAGGAAAATAGGAGATAAAAAATAAAGTTGCAGCTTTATTATGTTCTGTAAGTAGCACTCATTCCACGTACCATCTACACAAAATGAGGCATATTATTAGGACCTACAAAAAAGTTATGGAACTCATCTCTAGAGGCAATACCAATTTAAATATAAACAGATTCAAGAAAAGTTTAAATCGACTCATGGATAATATCAAAACGGGTTGCCAAGAGAAACAGGAAATATTTGGAAGACACTGTCATACTTTGTGTTAACATGATAACCATGTCTTCCCACTGGCTTCTCTTGTTTCTGGTGCCATATTTATGAGCAAACAAAAGATCAATTTCTGTGCTTTAAAACTGTGTGTGGGCGCCTGGGTGGCTCAGTGGGTTAATGCCTCTGCTTTCGGCTCAGGTCATGATCTCAGGGTCCTGGGATCGAGGCCCGCATTGGGCTCCCTGCTCAGCGGGGAGCCTGCTTCCCCCTCTCTCTCTCTGCCTGCCTCTCTGCCTCCTTGTGATCTCTCTCCCTCTGTGAAATAAATAAATAAAATCTTTAAAAAAATAAAAAATAAAAATAAAAAATAAAACTGTGTGTATCTTCATTGGCCATAACAGTTATATACCAAGACAGAATAATCTATCATGGTCATTATTTCATTGACCAAGGCATTTTAAGCAAGACTCTATATAGATGATGATAAATGTACACAGACTATCCACTAAAGGTTATTACTGATCTTTCCTTGAAGTTTTCCTTCAGCTCATGTGGCCTGAGACAAGAGCAGTTTAGGAAGAAGCATGAGGACAACCCATCCAGACCTAAAAGAACTTGCAAACATTAACTACAAATAATTTATGTGGGTTAATCTGTACTACTTAATCATAGTTGAGTATCCATAAAATGGAATAAAAAGAATACCTTGCACTGGTTATATAGCACTTTGTGAAGCTTGTAATTTAAAATATTTATGGGGGCACCTGGGTGGCTCAGTGGGTTAAAGCCTCTGCCTTTGGCTCAGGTCATGATCCCAGGATCCTGCGATCAAGGCTCTCTGCTCAGCGGGGAGTCTGCTTCCTCCTCTCTCTCTGCCGGCCTCTCTGCCTACTTGTGATCTGATCTCTCTCTGTGTCAAATAAATAAATAAAATCTTTTAAAAAATAAAAAAAATATATTTCTGTATTTCAGCCTCCGACCCTCTAGTGAGAAAAACAGAAGGGTAATGGTCAGCTCTTGCTTCTCTTTCCGTCCAGCATCCAGGGCCCTTCCTCTGGGCAGCAGCTACTCTCCTTGGGCATCCTATCCGTTCTCACTTCACATGCCTTGGGAACCTACAGGCTCCTGGAGAGACCTGGCCAACTGGAGACATTGATTTATCCAGAGACGTGCGAGCCAAGTTAAACCAGTAAGAGTCAGCCCTGGAACATCTGTTGAAACAACTGGGAAAGAGTGCTTTCTTTACATGGGGTTCCCAAGTCCCAGAATGGATATATAGAGTTTCCTGATAGCTGTTTTTATCTCTACTCGGAGAGACCCCCACCTAAAATGAAGTCAACCCAGGAAAGGGAAGGAGTGAGAGAGAAATACATACTTTTGGAGTTGTGTAAACATCTGAATTTGGCTATGTTAAAATTCTGCCCCTGGGGTTCTCTGTTAAGTATACAGATGAATTCATTTTTTTGTTTTTGGTCATGTTGCATTTGATTTCTATCACTTGCACCCAAAAATCATATCTAGTTTTTGTAATCATTGTTATTCATGGCTCAGAACCTAGACTATTTTCCAAGATCATGCAGTAATTTGTGGCTGAGTCGGGATGCAAACCCGAAGCTGTCAAACTCCCCATCTGTGGTTCTTCCCAATTCTCAATTCCTTCCCAATTCCCTAGTTGGCACTCCATCCCACATGCTTATACTACCCGTGTTCTAAAGGCCTAAAAAAACTCATTTTTGCCTCTTTTTGCACAAACACTCATGAAATCAGATGGGCCAGCAGCCACATCAGAAGTAGAAGAATCAGGAGAATGAATCTGTAACGTGAAACAGACAGATGAAGCGGTCACACCAAAGCAATTTTGTCAAAGCAGACTATTACCACATCAGTCATCAGTTCATCTTAACCTTGGTGTAGGCATGTCATACACCCATGCTCCCCCACATGCATGGATCTGTTTGGATAAGGGCACGTCGGCATTCGTTAAAACTGCCAACACACTGGAGTAAGTTTTCCATTAGCAGAGAATCAGTTGGATAAGTTGTGGTACATTCGGCTTCCAATTTAATACAGCAGATCGAACATACATGTTTATATCTACTCTCTCCTAAAACACCACTAATAGTAAAGAAATAAAAAAGAAGCTGCAAAGATGAAGGGCACAGGAGAGTAGAGGACCGCAGGTTAAAGGATGTAAAGCACCTTCGGGAAGCTGAACGTGAATGGACAGACGCCATACAACACAGCACAACCGGGAACTGAAAGCTAATCCAACAGGGAAGGAATCCGATAAGAAGTAAGCCAACTGCAGAATCCCAGGAAGTACCAGGAATGAAGGAACAGAGGTTTCTAAAGGCAGTGAGTATGGGATGGGGTTAAAAATAAGAGCATTAATGGAAAGTCTTTAGCCATCCCCTCTCTGGAAGAAACTAGATTTTACTCTGTGGAAACGCTGCACACTTCGTTACTGGGGATAGCAGATAAAGCTAGAATGGGCGGGGGGCACTACATGAACACCAGTGGATTAAATAAATATCATAAATATCATGTTAAATGGTAAAACACCCGGCCCCATTTGACTAGCAGCCAGCCTTCTCACCGCCAGGCAGAGGACAGAGATATATCTTTGGAGAAATGGACCACACTGAGAAAAAAGGCATTGCCTCTTGGGAGATGCAGGAACTAAATCCAACAGAACTGCTCGTCACAACACAGCTGCCAATTCACAAGTCCTACCATCCTAACCAGCTTCTTAGTGTCTCATTCCTAAATGAATTCCACTAGCTAATTAAAAGCTTCTAATAGAAGAGCTGGGATGGAGGACTCAGGAGTGGAGGGGGGGTAATGAACTCAGAGGAAATAAGACAATTCAGAGCATAATAGAAAAAGACAAGGACATGAAAGGAAAAAAATTTGTTTAAGATTTTTATTTATTTACTCAACAGACACACAGAGAGAGAGCAAGAGAGCACAAGCAGGGGGATTAGCAGAGGGAGAGGGAGAAGCAGGCTTCCCGAGGAGCAGGGAGCCCAATGCGGGCTCAATCCCAGGACCCTGGGATCATGACCTGAGCCAAAGGCAGATGCCCAACCAACTGAGTCACCCAGGTGTCCCGAAAGAAAATTTTAAAACCACTATAGTTACTATCCTCAAGAGACATAAAGAAAAGACAGCTCATAAATGAAATGGGAAAAGGAAGCTATGATAAAGAAACATTCGGGAACCAAAAAAGAACTCTTGGAATTAAAAATATGAGAGGGGCACCTGGGTGGCTCAGCTGGTTAAGCACCTGCCTTCAGCTCAGAGCATGATCTCAGGGTCTGGGATTGAGCCCCACATAGGGCTCCCTGCTCAGTGGGGAGCCTGCTTCTCCTTTTCCCTCTGCCCTTCTCCCCCGCGTCATGCGCTCTTGCTCTTTCTCTCTCTAAAATAAATAAAATCTTTAAAAAATATATGAGAGTAGAGGGATGCCCGGATGGCTCAGTCAGTTAAGCATCTGAATCTTGATCTCAGCTCGGGTCTTGATCTCAGGGTTGTGAGTTCAAGCCCTGCAATAGGCTCTGTGCTGGGTATGGAGCCTACTTAAAATTAAAATAAAAATTAAAAAATAAATAAAAACATGAGAGTAAAAATTTAAAATTTAATAGAAGAATTGGAAAGTAAAGTTTTGTCTACCCTGAAAGTAGACAAAAACACAAAGATACAGAATATTAGAGAGGAGAAATAAGAAAATTATTGGATTAGCTCAGGAGATCCAACATTCAGGTAACAGGTGTCCCAGGAACAGAGAAAATACATGATGAAAAACACTACAGGGCGCCCGGGTGGCTCAGTGGGTTAAAGCCTCTGCCTTCGGCTCAGGTCATGATCTCAGGGTCCTGGGATCGAGGCCCACATCGGGCTCCCTTCTCAGCGGGGAGCCTGCTTCCCCCTCTCTCTGCCTGCCTCTCTGCCTCCTTGTGATCTCTCTCCCTCTGTGAAATAAATAAATAAAGTCTTAAAAAAAAAAAAAGAAAAACACTACAAAAACATCCCCACATGCAAGTATGCAAAAAAATTAACCAAAAAACCCCCCGCAGCTCCCAGTCTTACACTATTCACGAACATCAATTTCAGGTGTATTATAGAATAAAATATAAAAGGCAAAACAACTAAGCCTTAAGAAGACAATGCTTACATCATTCACTTCAGTGCATCTCATCACATAGGCATTTTATCATCTCACATCATCACAAGGAGAAGGTGAGTACAGTAAGATATTTTGAGAGAGAGCACATTCATATAACTTTTATTATAGTATACTGTCACAATGGTTATATTTTATTATTATTTATCATTACTTTGCCTAATTCATAAATAATTGAATTTATGAATCAACTTATGAATCATAAATTCATAAATAACTTTGAATAATTCATAAATTAAACTTTTATCATAATATGTTTAGGAAAAAACATAGTATAAATAGGGTTCAGCATTATCCTTGGTTTCAGGCCCCCACTGGGGATCATATCCCCCAAGGATAAGGGGGGACCGCTAGATCCATATGCTGCGTCCACTCAAAACCATCCTATCTGTCATGCATCACATCGATAAACATGTTCTCCTTGGGTCAAGGAGAATATCCAGCTTCTTCGGTTGTATGTATGTGTTCTTAAAAAATATAGGTAAAAACAAAGAAATTCAGCACTTAACATGTAACTCTTTATACCAATAAGAAATGTATATTATGGGGCGCCTGGGTGGCTCAGTGGGTTAAGCCTCTGCCTTTGGCTCAGGTCATGGTCTCAGGGTCCTGGGATCGAGCCCTGCATCAGGCTCTCTGCTCAGTGGGGAGCCTGCTTCCCCCTCCCTCTGCCTGCCTCTCTGCCTACTTGTGATCTCTCTCTCTCTGTCAAATAAATAAATAAAATCTTAAAAAAAAGAAATGTGTATTATTTGTAAATCAAACTATTATATTTTGCATTTTTTGTATCAAATTTCTGAAAACTCAGAGACCAGGTCTTTTTAGCTTCAGTTGGAAAGCACAGCAGTGCAACACGGGCAGTGGCAAGCCCAGGGGGAGAATTCTACATGGTACATGGTGAAAGATCAGGGCCTAGACTGGGAGGCCCAGTCTCCCCAAACATACGCAGTTGGTTAGAAGCAGAGTGGAATGAAATCTCCCTACTCTTAATCTAGCTGCGTACTATTACATGCTATTGCTATCCTGTGTGCAATTACTGATTTAAGCATTAGAAGGGTATAGACATCAGGAAGAAAAAGAAAACCCAAAACGATTTCATTAAAAGTATGTTTCTCTTGCTGTGCCTGGGTGGTTCAATCGCTTGAGCATCTGACTTTGGCTCTGGTCGTGATCCTGGGGTTGTGGGATTGAGCCCCACAGGCTTCACGCTCAGTAGGTAGTCTGCTCCTTCCTCTCCCTCTGCTCTCCCCCCTCCCAATAAATAAAATCTTAAAAAAAGAGCATGTTTCTCTTAATTAAAGAAGGCTCTTTCATCAGAGAAATACAAATTAAAACCACAGCAAGATACCACCTTACACCAGTCAGAATGGCTAAAATCAGCAAGTCAGGAAACGACAGATGTTGGCAAGGTTGCAGAGAAAGGGTAACCCTCCTAAATACACTGTTGGTGGGAATGCAAGCTGGTGCAGCCACTCTGGAAAACAGTATGGAGATTCCTCAAAAAGTTGAAAATGGAGCTACCCTACCACCCAGCAATCGCACTACTGGGTATTTACCCTAAAGACACAAAGGTAGTGATCCTCAGGGGCACGTGCACCCAAATGTTTATAGCAGCAATGTCCACAATAGCCAAACTATGAAAAGAACCTAGATGTCCATCAACAGATGAATGGATAAAGAAGATGTGGTATATATATACAATGGAATACTATGCAGCTATCAAAAGAAACGAAATCTTGCCATTTGCAACGACATGGATGGAACTGGAGGGTATTATGCTGAGCGAAATAAGTCAATCAGAGAAAGACAATTATCATATGATCTCTCTGATATGAGGAACTTGAGGGGCAGGGTGGGGGGTCGTGGGGGGTAGGGAGGGAAAAATAATGAAACAAGATGGGATGGGGAAGGAGACAAACCATAAGAGACTCCTAATCTCACAAAACAAACTGAGGGTTACTGGGGGGTGGGAGGGTAGGGATAGGGTGGATGGGTTATGGACATTGGGGAGGGTTTGTGCTTTGGTGAATGCTGTGAAAGATGTAAGCCTGATGATTCACAGACCTGTACCCCTTGGGCAAAGAATAAAAATAAAATAAAAAATAAATAAATAAAGAAGGCCCTTTCTAATAATGTATAAAATAACATTTTCTTATTGAGGCCAAATCCATATTTATGTATACACGTTAACTATGTATTTATTCCCTTCAAATTGTAAATTTATAAGGGCACTCAGACTACGTAAGATAAAGTTAGAAATAGGTAAAATTTTTTATTTTATCTAATTCTGTACTAAAAAATATAAAAAGAAACAAAAAAACAAAAACAAAAAATAAAACAAGAAACAAGTATTATTTTTATAACCAGTAAATATAAAGATAGTAACATTTACTAGTTCAATTGATTGAGGTTAATTACATTACCTATGATGTCTCATTTACATACAATGGGTTAAAGTATAGTTACTGACAAGGAAAGTTGCTCCAGAAATACAGATATGTGAATGAATTAAATTACAAAACTAGTCATGATCTACCCCATTTTTACCAATATATATAAAATATTTATAAAACCTCTAGAACATTATATATTAAAAAGTCAGGATACAAAAAGGGAAGACTATGGACTATAAATGCAAAGTCAGGTAGTAGGCAGCTCTATATATCAGATCACATCACTCCCCTGCTTAAAACTCTCTAATGGTTTCCCCCTTGCCCTGAGAATACAACCTAACCTCCTTATAACCCATAAGACCTTGAATGGTCTGACCCTTTTCAAATCTTCAAATGTCCCCTTCTACTACTCTTCCCCTCAGTCATGGAAAAATAGCGTCTTATGCCTTCTTTCCATTCTCTGAACTTGCCAAATTCATTTCTGCCTCATGGCCTTTGCACTTGTGGCTTGTTCTTGTCATTCAGATCTCAGGTCAGATGCCTCTTTCTGAGATAGTTCTTTCCCACCATAATCATTTACAATGCCCGCTATCCCCACAATCCCTTAGCTTAACTAATTAGGCTTTTCCATTTCCTTACAGCTACCACTATTTGAAGTCTATTCCTTAATTTAATTGTTTATTATTTGCCTTCGGTACAAAACTGTAAGCTCCACAAGGGAGGGAATCTTGCCTATTTTATTTAAATACTGCTGGGTTCCCAGCACCTAGAACAAGTTTAACATTTAGCAAGCCCCCAACAAATATTTATTGAAAATGAAAGATGAATTGCTTCATCAGAAGACAATCTGATCCTTACCGTGGTGCTTTTCATTTCAGTTATGTAGGTTGGCTACTCACAGATTCACAACTGCTGAGAAGCCCAGCCTGAGAGGCGTGAGGGGGTATGCAGCCCACACAACCACCCTCTGGTGCTGGAATTCAGGCAGGAGCAACACCCACAGAAATATTCCTGGTACGATTGAGCACTGAATCCTGCATGCGTCCACCAGCTGACGGGCAATGCTCCTGAGAATTCAGCATCTTGCCCTGGGGTTTGCCGTATTTCGGAGCCAGGCACTGGAGGGCTATCAAAAATGTGTCAAGTGCCTTGAGCCCTTGGAATTACGGAAGCAAATAAACATCACTCATCTTGACTGTGCATTTGCCAGGCATCAATAAAGTCAATACTCATTCCATAAAGAGCATACATTACGTTTCCAGCTGCCAAGTCACATTGGTTACCACAGACTGAG
Source organism: Ailurus styani (assembly GCA_002007465.1). Classification (NCBI taxonomy): domain Eukaryota; kingdom Metazoa; phylum Chordata; class Mammalia; order Carnivora; family Ailuridae; genus Ailurus; species Ailurus styani. The sequence goes on from LNAC01000020.1 coordinate 760,030, forward strand.
ACCAACATGATGTTTATAAATATTAATTAGCAGAGGATCAGGAATTCCCCGACTTCACATCCATTAGACCTCCATCTGTCCAAAAAAGCCAGCAGTCAGCTCTCTCTTACCTCTTCAACAAAAATTTTAAAAAATGAGAAGCAACAGTGCCTGGCAAAGCTTAGAGGAAACACGTGTTCTACCCACAATCGAAATTACAATCTGAGGTCAGGGGCTGGGGGTTCCTAGTTGGTAAGAAGTACCTTGTCAAAACAAACAAGCACTTAGTTCATTTCTGTCCAGTGAAGGTTCTCAAAAGCAGCCCCACATCATCCAAAACAGCAGGCTTCAAAATGGATAACACAACCCTCTCTTTGAATAAAAAATCTTATTAAATTATAAATACGTCAAAATGGCTTATTTCTCAAGTAACTAGCTTCTATCTTTTTTTTTCTCATTACTTTCTTTTTATATGTCTTACGGAAGTGGTAGGTCCTTGATTAACTTCATTATATAAACATGGTCTTGTTTTTATTTAAAGATTGTAAAATGAGGTGGTGACTTACTTTGGTAAGAAGAAAACTCAAGAACTACTCACGTCATGCCCTCTCATCCACAGTTGTTATTCCAATCCCACCTAGAATGATAAAAGCTCCCCGTACAATCCCACAAGCCTGGGAAGGCCCTCTCCCAGTGGCTGGCTGCCTTCTCGAAGCAGGTGCACACAGTGATGAACAGACTGGACAGGGAGTGGGAGCACCCTGTGGGGAGAGACAGGAAGGAATGCCCAGCGAGTGCTGGAGCACATGGCCTTCTAGATGTGCCTCAAGATGGAAGAGACACAAGTGGATGAGTCAGAGGCAGGGACTGAGAAAGACCAAGGGAGCCAGCAGGGTCGGGGGTGGGGCAGCTCTGTGGAACCCAAGAAGCTGAACCCACAGTCAGACTGTGGGCAGGGAGGGGGCCTGCAGTGATGTCTGAAGCTGTCCCCATGTGAGATGGGCCACTGACGCCTGTGCTCGGTGGGGCTACAGCCCCAAAAAGCAATGGCAGGCCTGCAGGAAGAGGAGCCTGCCTGCTGGGAGGCTGGAAGTGAGGGAGGAAGCGGGCCCAAAGCCAAACCCAAAGTTATCAACTGCTTCTCATTTGAGACAAAGTCTGTGAGAAATCTGGACGCAGGAAGAAATGTTGAGATCAAAGGAACAGTGATGCCTCATCCAGAAGGAACAGGATGAAGACGAGGAATTGCTCTCGTGCCTCCCGATATGGGATTTGTCCTCAGCTTCCACTCCTTCCACCTCTCGGAGGCCCCAGACTTAGTCATCAGATCTCATCTTACCAGTCTTGCTCACATCCGCATGAAACCAGTGCCAAATACTAACAGCTCAAGTTTGGACCGTTCAACAGTCTCTGACTTTGCTTCAAACTAGGCAGCCAGAATCATCATGTCAAGACAAAACCACCAAGAAAAGGTTCCCAAAAAGGTCACTGATAATTGATTAAAACAACCAATCACAAGTACAGAGAGCCTTCGCTGAAGCCTTCCCTTATTACCAGTCCCCCGTTCCTTCCCGAGCCCTCAAAAACAAGCAGAAAAGCCATCCTTTGGGTCTGCATGTGATCCAATATAGTAATTAAAAAAAGGAAGGAATAAACTACATTATTGTAAACTGGACAACTCTTCTTTGCACTAATGTAGTCTTTTGCTCCATGAAAGGATTTCTTTTGGCTCTTTCTAAACTGGTACATAGGCAATCCTTACTGCTTTTGAAGCCGACACAGACTCTTGTGATGAATGAGACTTGAAACACTTTGGAAAATTACAAAATATATAATTTACAGACTAGGAAAAAGGTAACTTTCCCTTTCATTTGTAATCAACTAAGATGAACAGCCAAAACCTTGCCAAGTAAACATAACCCCAAAAGGAGATTTCTTTGTGCTAAAAATCCAACTGGGGGAGGAAGGTGGCCTCGGGCACAGAAAGCCACATGCTGAGACCTGGTCATAATCATTTCCTGCACCTCATCCATCGCCAACAAAGCCTGGTGCTGCTTCACGGGGCAGAGGAACCAGCAAGCGAGCCAGGGCAGCCAGGCCTCAAGCATGGGAGCTGGCGTGGACAGCCTCAACGTGAAGAGTGGCCACGTGACAGGGGTGGTGCCAAGTTCAAAATCACCAAGTAGGAGGCCCCCCTGAAGGCTGCACAGCCAGAGACAAACAAGAGTTACTGCCAATGCCTGAATTGAAGACGTAGCTTGACTCTATGTTTCAGGCATTTTTAATTACACATATCATACATCCTTAATACAGAAAAAGGAGAGAATAATAATCAGAGAGAATAATAAAAATCATCTACATCCTGTTACCCAATAGGCACTGCTTTCATTTGGAGTAGATCCTTGGAAGAAATGTTTTCTGTATTATATATGTATGTAAATATATCTTTTTATTTTTTATTTTTTTATTTTATTTTTTTAAAGATTTTATTTATTTATTTGACACAGAGAGAGATCAGATCACAAGTAGGCAGAGAGGCAGGCAGAGAGAGAGGAGGAAGCAGGCTCCCTGCTGAGCAGAGAGCCCGATGTGGGCCTTGATCCCAGGACCCTGAGATCATGACCTGAGCCGAAGGCAGAGACTTTAACCCACTGAGCCACCCAGGCGCCCGTAAATATATCTTTTTAAAAACAAAACTGACACTTCATATCCATCACAATGACTATTATAAAAAACAAAAACCCCCCAGAGAATAACAAGTGTTAGCAAAGACGCAGAAAAATGGGAACCCTTGTGCACTGCTGGTGGGAATGTAAAATACTGCAGTCTCCACTGGAAAACGATACAGTGGTTCTTTTTAATTTAAATTTAATTTTAAATTGAAATTAATTTACTTGATTTAAATTTAATTTAAATTAATTTTAATTTAAATTAATTTAAATTTAAATTAATTTTAATTTAATGTTAATTTAAAATAGAATTATTATATGATCAACCAATTCCACTGCTGGGTGTATACCCAAAAGAAGTGAAAGCAGGGATTCAGAGAGATATTTATACATCCATATTCATAACAGCAATATTCACAATAGCCAAAAAATAGAAGCAACTCAACTGTCCAGATGAATGAAGAAACAAAATGTGGTGAATATACACAATGGAATATTATTCAGCCTTAAAAAGGAAGGAAGTTCTGACACATTTCAACATGGACGAACCTTGTAAACATGGGAAGTGAAATAAGCCAGTCACAAAGGGACAAATTTTATATGCTTCCATTTGTGAGGTATTTAGAATAGTCAAATTCATAGAAACACAAAGAACGGTGGTTGCCAAGGGCTGGATGGGCAAAAAATGGGGAGTTACTGTCCAATGGGTATGGAGTTTCAGTTTGAAATGATAAAAAAAAGTGCTGGAGATGGACGGTGGGGATATTTGCACAACAATGTGAATGTACTTACTGTCACAGAACTGTACTCTTAAAACAGTTAAAACAATAAATTGTATTATATATATTTCACCACACTTCAAAAAAATCCCAAACTATAATCATTTTATATAACTTGTTCTTTTCATTGAGTTTGATATCATGAACATTAGTAAACGTACTCTGATCGTTCTAATAGCGGCAAAGCATTTGTACAAATGCACTACAATGTGACACATCGGGTCACATACATTCCCAATGAACCTTCCTTTGGGATAACTATGGTCAATCACAGGTATGCTGAAAATCTTGCACTGCAGGCAGAGAATCTCCTACTTGCTCACCATCAAAAATACTTATGAAGTGCTAATACCTTTAATATATTATCATTAATGACAAATAAAATGAATAATACGAATTTAAAATATTTATTTAGTACTGTGTGCTTTCAAACTTACTATAGAGGGAAAAAGTTAGACAAGTTGCTAATTGAACATGATGCCATAGGCTATATTAAAAATATTTAACAAAAGACTGTTATCAGCACCCATCAGTCAGAGCGGAGGCCAAATGGACAATGGATGAGAGTATACTGCCTGGCTATTAGCTCTGCTAAGCCCAAAGAAACCATCTAACCAGGAGTATGAGGTTAAATGGGAGTTCTAAAGTAGAAGTTTCTGGAGAGCCCCTATCTTCTATTGGTTGCTCAAAGGAAGAGGAGCATATTTGAAAAAAGAGGAACAGAACTCTAGACCAGGCAACGTTCGGTATCCCTGTGGGACCCTGAAGTCAGACTAGGGGCTCTGCTGGAGAAACTGGTCTAGAACCCAGGAGAGAGATGTGGTGTCCACACCTATACTTGGTGTCCCGGCACACCACTGGTCACTGAGATGTCAAAGAATAGGCCTTTCAGACTTCTGTGAGCCTCTCCTATTAATGGCAGATTCACATTCTGCAGGTCTGAGATTCAAATTTCTGATAAACTCACAAGGGAAGCCTATGCTGGTCCACAGACCCCCAATTTGAAGAGCCAGGTGTCCTGATGGTGGGCGGGAGAGAAGAGAGTAGGAATTTGAGGAATCCCAATCTTTCAGGGAGGGGTAGAAGAAGCAGAGGATGCAGGGAAATTGAGAAAGGTAAAGATAAATCCAGGCAAGCACAGGATCAGAGGTCAAAAAAAAAAAAGGAACAAGAGTCTCTTCTGGTTTGTCTCCCTTTCTGGTTTCATCTTGTTTCATCTGGTTTCATTTCCCCCTCCCTTCCCCTATGATCCTCTGTCTTGTTTCTCAAATTCTTCATATCAGTGAGATCATATGATAATTGTCTTTCTCTGATTGATTTATTTTGCTTAGCATAATAGCCTCTAGTTCCATCCACGTTGTTGCAAATGGCAAGATTTCGGTTTTTGATGGCTGCATAATATTCCATTCTATATATATACCATATCTTCTTTATCCATTCATCTGTTGATGGATATCGGAGCTCCTTCCATAGTTTGATATTGTGGACATTGCGGCTATAAACATTGGGGTGCACGTGTCCCTTCAGATCACTACATTTGAATCAGGAAAAAAACTGAGGGTTGCTGGAGGGGAGGGGAGTTGGAAGGGAGGGGTGGCTGGGTTATGGATATTGGGGAGGGTATGTGCTATGGTGAGTGCTGTGAATTGTGTAAGACTGATGAATCACAGACCTGTACCCCTGAAACAAATAATACATTGTATGTTAATAAAAAATATAAAAAAATAAAAGTATAAAATGCCCCCCCAAAAAGGGAACAATATTATCAACCCTACTGACAGATCAGGTAAGACCCTAAAAAGAGGCACTGAGCCTGTCCTAGTCCACTTGGGCTGTCCTAACAAAATACCACAGTCTGGGGTGCTTAAACAACATGCATTTATTTCACTGCAATTCTGGAAGCTGGAAGGGGGGATCAGAGTGCCAGCCTGGTGGGATGCTGGTGAGAGCTCTCTCTGTGGCTTACAGAGGGACACCTTCTGGCTGTGTGCTCACATGGCCTCTCCCCAGCTCTTCTCTCTCATCCTCTTCTTCTAAGGACTCTAATCCCATCACGGGGCTCCACCCTTATGACTGCATCTAAACTTGAACCTCAAAGGCCCTACCTTCTAATAATGCCAGCCCCACTGCTGGTTGGGGCTTCAGCATATGAAGGGGAGGCACAAACAATGGGCTCCTAGAGTGCCCACTAGACTCTGTAGATGTACAGGTGTCCCTGAGATGTTTGGCTGTGATTTCAGTGGGTGATGTGATCCCTTGAAGGCACACAGTTTCACTAGGACCACCCAAGATGCTTCTGTAAGATGTGTGGCCATCAGGACTCACAGGTCCCTCCAGGGAAAATGCCCCAGGTCGGGAATGCTGAGACCCTGGCTGGGCAGATCGCTGATTCCTGGCTCAGACATGCAAGAGAAGCAGGAGCTCTGGGCACACACACGTCACGCAGCTTCCGAGACAGGAATCAGGGCCACCGACATTCACATCCGTAATACCCGTTCACAGTTGCTAAAGACGGTCTCCCAGGCACTGCAGGCTGAACAGAACAGAGGACTCTAACCCTTGCCGGTGGCCAGCATTTTCTCTTTTCAAAACTATCAGTTTGGCCTCACTTTGCAAGCCCAGCAGTTCTGCTTGGGAAAATGAGATAAGTACAGTCACAGATGCTTCCTATCCCCATTTTCCCACAGGAGCTCAAAGAAAAGGCACATGGCTTCCGAGGTTCAAGCTCCCAGGCTTGTTATTCTAGTGACCTCATCAGAGTCACACCTCTGGGCAGAAAACCAGGCCTGTAAGAGCACAACTCCATGGGGGAGGAGGTTTGGGGGTGGAGAGAACCCCCAAGCCAGGGAACCCGCCCGCTGGGGTGCTCAGAAACCGCCCAAGTCATCATCAATTAGTCGTCACCATCAGCACAAGACAGACGGAATTGCTCGCAATGCTCTATTTTCTTTTGTTTCTTTTTTAAAGATTTTATTTATTTATTTGACAGACAGAGATCACAAGTAGGCAGAGAGACAGGCAGAGAGAGGAGGAAGCAGACTCCCTGCTGAGTAGACAGCCTGATGCAGGCCTCGATCCCAGGACCCTGAGATCATAACCTGAGCTGAAGGCAGAGGCTTAACCCACTGAGCCACCCGGGCACCCTCTATTTTACATTCAACAGCAAAACTGGAAGGGGCTGCCTTGTAGAGCCAATAATATTTTATGTTTAAGGTTATCTGGCAAATTCAGGCAACAAAGCCAGCAGAATGCAAAAAAGAAGCCACCTCAACTTCTATTGTAATTACAGTCATCTCACTTACCTGGAAACACTGGCTATGTGAAAAAGGCCTCAAAATGAACAAAGCTGGATTCCGTGCAATTTATTACAGGACTGCACCAGTGTGTCTGACTCATCAACTTTTGCTCTGCAGATCATTCTAACTGGCTTAGACACTTGTTTTCCAAAGCAGCGACAAATCAGACTGTAAACATCAGGAGGGCAGGGATTTTTGTCGGTTTTGTCAGCTGATGCATCCTTGGCAGTAAGAACAGAATTGAAGTATCTGTCCAACAGCGACAGAATGTTCTCCTCAATTCAGCAAGAGCCTGGTCCCTCCCTATTAGGTCAGAGCTACTTCACGCCCGAGCTCCCAAAGACAGGGGATTTTGCAACCTCTGGCGTAAGCACCGGGATCGATCATTTACTTGGAAATGGATACTATAAATAACTGGTAAGATTTCTTGTAGGAATCTATTCATTCTCTCTGTGATCTTGTTTCCCCGAGTTATTTGCTTAGCACCCTGGTTTTTTTGTTTTGTTTTGTTTTGTTTTTTAATTTTATTTTTATTATTTGCCCAAGGGGTACAGGTCTGTGAATCATCAGGCTTACATCTTTCACAGCATTCACCAAAGCACAAACCCTCCCCAATGTCCATAACCCATCCACCCTATCCCTACCCTCCCACCCCCCAGTAACCCTCAGTTTGTTTTATGAGATTAGAAGTCTCTTATGGTTTGTCTCCTTCCCCATCCCATCTTGTTTCATTATTTTTCCCTCCCTACCCCCCACAACCCCCCACCCTGCCCCTCAAGTTCCTCATATCAGAGAGATCATATGATAATTGTCTTTCTCTGATTGACTTATTTCGCTCAGCATAATACCCTCCAGTTCCATCCATGTC
>LNAC01000020.1:768173-783155 GCA_002007465.1 Ailurus styani
GATTCCTTTCTCACATTGAGGTCTTTTATCCATTTTGAGTCTATTTTTGTGTGTGGTGTAAGGAAATGATCCAGTTTCATTTTTCTGCATGTGGCTGACCAGTTTTCCCAACACCATTTGTTGAAGAGACTGTCTTTTTCCCACTGGACATTCTTTCCTGCTTTGTCGAAGATTATTTGACCATAGAGTTGAGGGTCCATTTTTGGGTTCTCTATTCTGTTCCACTGGTCTACGTGTCTGTTTTTAGCACCCTGTTTTTACCTGGCAAGGTGAATGCCTACCTTGTTTCCTACTCGATTATAAACTCCCTCAAACTTGCTATCAGGGCAAATTGGTTGACTCAAGCTGAAAAGGGAGATGTTAGCTCAGTGCCTCATCTTCACCATTGGGAAGTTCTCCAAACTGAGCTCCAGCTGGACAGGAGGACAGGGAGTAACTGTTTTAAACCCCGCACGTTGCTGGGCAAATCCCAGGAACTAAGTGGCACTGTAGTTTCCCATTTGAATTGCAGCATTTCTTTTGGGTTAGCATTCTGTCCAAGTTACAAGAGTTTTGCGGCCAACCTGATATTTCCAATAAGGGTCAGGAATCCACTGAATCCATGATAGGCAAATGGTTCTTGCCAAGGCCTAATTCAAGAAAAGTTCAAACGTTTAAGAGCCATTTTTTAGAAATTCAAAATGAAAACCCTATTGGTAGAAGAGGGAGATGAGAAATACAAAACATAAAGCTGATTCACTCACATGTAGAATTTAAGAAACAAAACAAAGGAGAACAAAGGGGGAAAAGGGAGAAAGGTAAATCAAGAAACAGAGTGCGAACTCTAGAGAACACATTGATGGTCACCAGAGGGCAGGGGGGTGGCGGGATGGGGGCATAGGTGATGGGGCTTCGGGAATCCACGAGCCCTGGGTGTGGAAGCGTCGAATCACCATACTATACAGCTGAAACTAATATAACACTGTATGTTAACTGTACTGGAATTAAAATATTAAAAAAATAATGTAAACCTGAGATGTGAGAGACAGTGGGGGAAGCAGTATGCCCTTCTGTTCCCTTCTGTAAAGTCTGATTATTTTAGAGGTAATTTTGTTTTTTGTTTTTTGTTTTTTTTAAGATTTTATTTATTTATTTGACAGAGAGAGATCACAAGTAGGCAGAGGCAGGCAGAGAGAGAGGAGGAGGAAGCAGGCTCCCTGCTGAGCAGAGAGCCTGATGTGGGGCTTGATCCCAGGACCCTGAGATCATGACGTGAGCCGAAGGCAGAGGCTTTACCCCATTGAACCACCCAGGCGCCCTAGAGGTAATTTTGAACATTCAAGTCTGGAAAAAGAAGTAAACAAAGAAGGAGCCATTTGAATGTAGAAAGATCTGGGTAGAAATGCCCGTAATCCAGTAGGAGTGGCCTCCTGGGTCTCCAGTGTCTACCTGCCACATGGGGTGGTACTGAGCCCCCCACCCCCACCCCCTGCCTCCCAGTCCTGGTCACACTGTGTGTTCTGTTGATGGTCCCCTCCAGGGTCCTACTCTTCTGCTTTTTCCTCTTATGCCACTTGACACACTTGTGTTTAAAATTAGTTGAGGAAATGTACAAAGGACAAAATACAAATACAGTTTGTATCATATATGGTACTGTTGCAACTACAATATTTAAAAAATCCATTTAAGATTAGTGACAGTTCCTTCCTCTGACTTTCTAATGCTCACGTAGCTTCACCCATCAATATATCTGGTGGGGTTGGAAGAGTTGGGGAGAAGTATTGTTTAGGAACTCTTCAGAGAATTACATGGAAAGTCAAATCATATGAATGCAAGTCTTTGCAGATCCACCACAAAGCCAAAACAGATACTCCATATCATACTGCATCAGCAGAACACCCGGCATACCACATTTCATTGTCCCCATCAACTACTCGCATATTGTCTCAGAGTACAGCAGAGGTCCCAGCACGAGGGCCAGAACTATGAATAAAAAGCAGATGTGTATCAAAGATAGACCTTCGGGGAGTCTATTTGCATGCAGACTGAGAAGCCTCAAGGGCAGTAACTCACACTAAGGAAAAGATGAATCAAGATGGACAAGTTTAGTTTCTCCCCAGGACTTTACAAACTAATGGGGAGGAAATGGCACTGGCTGAGCCACAGAATCATTGTTTTTATTATAATTGCAAGGGGGACCTGGGAAAATGTAAGTTAAATGGTATTAGAACAGTTCAGGTTTTCTGGAAATATTTTATGATCCCAGGCAGATAAAACACCACAGATTGAGAAAACGCTTAATCCCCAAATAACACTACAAGTGTGTCATTTTCATCATTCGGAAACCTTCCATGAGCCAATCAGGCAAACCATATAAAAAGTTTCAAACTCTTTGACCTAGATTCTCCTTCAGGGAAACTATCTGATGGACAGAAACCAAAACATGGGAGAAGTTCACTTCACAGTGATGTTCAAAGCAGGGCAATTTGCAACATCAAAAAAATGACGTCCCCACCACCTACTGCCTTCATTACCTGATGGAACGCATGACCACTAAGCCACAGTACAGATGCAAATTCAGGCTTGACTTCATCCTCGGGCTCAGATAATAAACATTTGTAAATCCCTCTACTATTTCAAAACCATAAGTACACAAAAATCTTATATTTGGGAAATGAAGGAAAAAGGAAAAGAAAAACCTCAAGTGTTCTAAAGGCACATGTACACCTGTGTGTTTGCAAACTCCTCGTGCAGTGAGCCCTGAACTAGTTAGTTAGCGAAAGACCATCAGTGACAGACAACAGAGCACCTGTCAGATGCCCGACAGCCAGCTGCCACTACCCAGTCACATGGGCCCAAAACACTGAAACCCATAATGAAACTGAGCACCAGCCCCTTTCTGTCCCTAGCCTTACTCTTCCAGATCTCTGCTCAACAGAAATCAGAAATAAAGCATTTAATAGAATGCCTTGAGAATGATGGTTGCTTAATATGTGTTTAGTGAGTTAATATTACTAGAGCAACTGTCTGGAACAAGTAAGTGCTCAGTAAATGGAATTGTTATTTGTATCATCATCATCATCATCACTATTGAATGAAAAATTAGCTGCTTAAAGTTTATAGTGTTTTCAACTCCCATGATGATCCTCTCAGAGAAAACCGAAGCTCACAGAAGTTGGTGATTTGTCTGAGTTCACATTGCCAGCAAATGCTGGAGTGGGACTTGACCGCCTCCATCTGAGGCTCCTTTCCCTTGAAAAGGCTGGAATTTTCTAACAGTGGCCTTGAGCCTTCTATCATGGATGTGATTCCCAACATCCAGTCCATCCCAAGTGGTTAATCAAAATTACAGCAATCCTGTTGGGCCTGCCAGCCATGGACTGATTTAAGGAAAGGACAGTGACCCCATCTTTGCCAGGGACAAGAAAGTCTTCTGGGAGCTTCTGGGAAAGATTTGCTCACTACTGAGAAGACATGAAGATGCTACTTCTCCTCCCTGCCCCCACTGATGTTCCTATCCCCATGTGACCCTTCCAACAACTGTAGCCATCTGGGCACCAGGAGGGCGATCAGGTGGAGAATGAAATGAACACATGGCAGGGACAGAGCCAAGAGAATCACAGAGAAGTAAATAAAGCCAGAGCCCAGGATGCTCTGCTAACTGAAGAAATCCTTTTCCTTACCAGTGAAGTCAGTCCAGCTTGGAGTTTTTGATCTGTACACCCCAGAACAGCCTGCCTGATGCACTATCTGTGCAGGCCACTCCTCTAGGCCTGGCGCGCATCTTCTGTCCCCAGGCAGTAGCTCTGTACCTTCACATGTGGGGTTTCTAAGCTTACCCCAGATCTAATTTTGATTTCCTGCAGCGCTGAATGGGCAGAAGAGCAAAGCCGACCTTGGTATGCCCAGCTGTACAAAGGGAGCACACATTGCTGGTTCCCACCGCACGGCTAACTAAGAAGCTGAGACATCACACTGAGCCCCACTCAAGTTCTGGCTCCTCTCCCATGACCCCCACCCCCACAAATCACAACAAAGCTCAACAGCTGGAAGCCTGATGATCCTCGCTTTCTTCTCCGCCCACTGTGCCGCATAGTCCCAGAGAGGAGAGAGAGGAGGGAGAAGGAAGAGGAGGTTTCCTCACAGCAAACAGTCCCCCTGCCCTTTTTTTTTTTAAAGATTTTATTTATTTATTTGACAGAGAGAGAGAGAGATCACAAGTAGGCAGAGAGGCAGGCAGAGAGAGAGGGGGAAGCAGGCTCTCCACTGAGCAGGGAGCCCAACTTGGGACTTGATCCCAGGACCCTGAGATCATGACCTGAGCCGAAGGCAGAGGGTTTAACCCACTGAGCCACCCAGGCGCCCCACACAGTCCCTTCTTTGCAGGGTGATAAAGACGAGTTACTTAAAGCATCCGAAGTTGCTTGTGAAACGTGTTGTTTTGCCAATGGATACTTGCAAGTTATTTTTTCAAAAACTACAGTGCAAAATAGAAGCGATCTAACCATTTTGACATGTTCTTTTGAGACCCTGCAGTGATATTTATTACAGCCAGAGATCAGCTAACCTTTTGTATCCTTCCCTAGAACCTTACAAACTTGGGTTGTAGCTTTCTAAAATCCAGACCAGTCGTTAGGGCTACTGGGCAGCATCCTCCAACAAGAGACAGGGTCTAGTCAACACGGGCCCAACATCTCTGCCCATCTCAGCCTCAACCTTGACCTCGTCACATCCCATAAGATTCACCTCCATTCAATTTCAGCCATGTACTCCCAAAGCCATCGCCCAATCATCACCTGTGCCAATCCTCATTTCTGAAATCTAGGGTCACTGTGAGATGTCGGTATCTCTCCCAAACCCCAAACTTCTACCCTCCACAATTCCTTAACTCCTCCTGCATCTGGTTTCCAACGTCCCTGAGCTCCCAGGCCCCTGGCCTCTCCCTTTTCTCCCGTCCCCTCAGCTTGCCTGCTCTTTAGAGACTAGAGCTCCTTCTCCATCATGTCACTTGCTCTCTTTCTGACACCCCTACTCCTTCCAAGCCACCAATCCCCAATTTTGAATCAATCCAGGCCATTCAAACATTTCCATTCCTATAACTGGTAAGGCAGGTTCTGCTAGAGCAGATCTCTCAACCTTGCAAATTAATGGCACAATTATGATTTCCAACACAAACCAAGTGCTTGGAGTGACTCAGCAACAATATGTGTACCTGTTTCATTTGCACACTGCTTATTCAAAATCTTAAGTACTCTATGTACCCCGCAGCAGGAGCAGCTGTTCAACCTCAGGCAAGATGCTTCACCCGTCTGGGCTGCCGTTGCCTCATTTATAACATTAGGATAATAACTCCATCCTCACATGACTATTGCTAGAACTGAGAGGCTTCACATATGACAGTAGTTTGAATAATGCTTAGAACATATAAAGTGCCCCCGAAAATGTCACTTACTATTTTATAGAGAAAATGTAGGCTGTTTTTACTCCCCTTTTTTCCCTTCAGCTTATTCCTCCAGTTCATCCCTATCCACGTGAATCCTTCATCCTTTTTTTTCCTTTGGCAAAGAAAGAGGCTTACTTTCATATTTAATTTCTTAGGTTAGTATCCCCTCTTCTAGATTCTATATTTTGAATCTAGACCTTTAGCCTATAAATTTCCCCAAGTATCTGTCACCTTGAAAGCAGGAAGGAGGAAAGTGAGAGAGGAAAGAAGGGAAGAGAGCTCAAGACAAGGGAAAAGAAAACCCCTCCATCCCTGCCGCCCTTTCAGCTGCTCCCAATTACTCTCTTCCCTTCACAAACCCAGCCTCTTAAGGACCTGTCCACTTGGACTGTCTCCTCATTCCTTTTCTCATTCCCACCTCAGCAGAATGGAATTTGCCCCCTGCCTCCCCTACACACCCCTCAAGCTATTTTAGACACCAGTGACTCCTAATTGCCAATGGTAACTCTGCCATCCCTAATTAACTGGCCTCTCTGTAGCATCTGGCATGCTCTCTCATTATTGAATCTCTTTCTTCCTTGAATTTCCATAACCGGAGCCCTCCCTGTTTATCCTTTTCCCCCTATAGACCTATGCTTCTTACATTCCTTCTCTAGATCCTTCTTTCTCTGGCCACTCATTAGATGTCGTGTCATTTGCTCATTCATTCAACAAACATACTGAACACTTACCATACTCAGGTACTATGACAGATGCTGTGACCAGTTGAGTAGGGACAGTTGAGTAGCTGAAGCACAGCTCCTAGAGGCACTATACAGAGTGAGATGCTACACGGACATATGAGCAGACCTTTCTGGAATTGTGCAAGGGTTTTATCTCTGACCCATCTCACGTCTCTTAATAAACACTCTCCTTGGGTGAGTATTTCCAAACACAGGACTTAAGTTGTGAACAATGGCAGTGACCCTGTAAATAAGATGTAGTCCCTGCCCTCACAGTTGTTCTAGAAAAAGATCAGCATGTAACTAGAGTGGAAAAAGAAGGGTACAGTGACCAAGATGTGCCTGGGTATAATGTGAACACACCCTAGTTGTTCTTCACAATTTTTTGACCCATTTCACACTTCATTCTTTACACGTTCCTTGGGCAATTACATCCAATTATGTCTTGTTCATCCAATCCTGTCATGTTCAACTGAGCCTATTAGCTGAGAAGGCCCACATTTTGGATTGCTTGCCCAACATATCAAATTTCCTATCAGGCCTCTCCACCACATCCCCTGTAAGGGCACCAAGCCCCAAGACTATAAATATGAATAAAGCGGAAGTCTTACCATGAGGCATGAAGCTTACTCCCCACCTGTACCATTTCAACAGACCCCCTAGTTTGTCAGCCTCTTGGACCTTTCTTCAAGCCTCATGCAGAGATGTAGGTTTGAAGCACAAGTTAATTTTATCACCGAAGCCCCATTCCCACCCCACTCCTCAGTTTAAAAGCCTTCAAGGAGTACTCTTAGCAGCTAAAGCAAAATCGAAACTCCTTAGTGCGGTGCGCCAAGACCCTAAACGATTTTGCCGCTGCCGGTTCTTCCGGTCCTGTCTGGCATCCAGCCATGTACACACCGGGCGGGTCAGCCATCCCTAACCACCCTGGAGAACCACACAGCTCTTTCAGTCCACAGTGTCACTTTCCCACCTCAGTGCCTCTGTACGTATTGTCCCCGATGCCTAGAATGCCCTTCCTCGGGGTGCTCACCTCATGAGTTTCCACACTTCCTGAACGACTTGACCGACGCAGGCAGCATTTAGTCCCTCTGGCTCTGAACCAAAACAAGTGGTCACTTACAGGACTCATCACAATGCCCTGATTACTTGTCCACACATCTGCCTCCTCTAGATCGCAAGCTTTTAGGTAAGGCCCTATCTATTCCCTGTGGGCCTTCAGCACCTGACACGGTGTCTAGCACATGCTGGGGACTCAGCAAACATTTGCCTGATGAAGAGGCAAACTCACTGAGTTATTTTAACATTGCTTAATCACAATGTGATTTTATTAGGGGCTTTAAAAGTAATTAATTCTATTCCATCTAATTCAAATATCTCTTCCCGCCTTAAAACTATTAAAACAAAACAAAAAAACTTGAAACTTTTCCTTAATGGAGCCTGTATTTGCAGCCAATTAGGTATATAATCATGCAAGAATTTGTAAAGAAAGCAGAATGTGCCAGAATGATTCTGAGATGCCAATTTGGATGCATCAGCGATTCAATGTCATTTGAAATTTCTTTTAATTTTTGAAGTTTTATTTATCCATTTATTTATTAAGTAGGCTCTACACTGGGCATGGAACCCAACACAGGGCTTGAACTCACCACCCTGAGATTAAGACCTGAGCTGAGACCAAAAGTCAAATGTGTAAGTGACTGAGCCACCCAGGTGCCCCCAATGCCATTTGAAATTTTAATTACACATTCATCTCTAATAAAATTAGAACATACAGGTGTCTATAATTTTTCTTTTCTGAATGTAGAAGAAGTCAACTGAAAGAAGTAAAAATGAGAGGAAAAAATGTGTGGTGCTTAATTTTTTGACACAATGACCAATCCCCTTATCATTAGAACCCCCTAAATATTAAGTAAAATATTTTGCCAGTGTCTTACTTATGAGCATTATTTATTCTTTACCAGGGTACTTTGACTTTTTCTAAGAGGGTTTATGAGTTTACAAATTATGTTAATACACCGTTGCCTGTTGAGACTTGTAACACATTTGCCAAACAGCTGGCCAGCATTGAAGGCAGAGTCTGTGTCAATGACACAAAATAAAACTTCACACCCTTGTGGCACGAGGACTTACCTGGGGTCTCACTGGGACCATACCCAGAACCTAGTAGTCACCACTCTAGTCCCACAAGAGAAAATGAAGACATGGAGCGGGGGGATGTCTGTATTTTAAAAATCAAGAAACCATAATGCTTCTTAACAAATCACTGCATGCCAAAAATACCACAATGGCTCTCTCACTACCAGACCCATGAGGCAAAACTCAAGTTTATCTTATCATTCTGGACATCAGTACACAGATAGAAGGAGCCTCTATGATGTAGGGTATTCAAAGACAGAGAAGCTTCATTGGCTGGTTTCCACAGCCAATGCTCTGACCCGACCCCATACCCCCACCCACCCACATACACACTCTGCTCCAATTCTTTTGACAGTTATGCCTGAGCACTATGTGTGGAAATAGCAAACTAAAGAGGGAACTTCGTTGACCAAGGTGTGAGTACAGAGGGTACCTGACCTAGCACAGCCATTCCTCAGGATTTTATCTTTGACCCACCTCACATTTCTCTGTCAACATCCTCCTTGCATGATTACCTCCTTACACACAGGACTTAAACTGAGTCTCTATGCTAATAACTTCCAATCTGTGCTTCTTGCCCAGAATATCTAACTACTCATTTGATGATCTCTCTGCACAGGCACAGAGGATATAAAGTTAGTAAGACCAATGTCTTCCCATGCTTTTTCGACACAGGTGCACGGTAGTATTTTGAAACAGTTAGGAGCTACCAGAATGAAAAAAACCAAATTTGGCAGATAAAGGGAAACAGAAATTATAAACACGTGGCCTAGTCATTTACAAACTTGTTTTCACCAAGAAATCCCTTGTTCAGATAAAATCTTACTTGGAAAACCAAAATGTGAAATCAAGACTAGCACAGCGCTCAGGTTGCCAAAGGGATCACCAAAAGGAACCCCAAGCTGGATGTAAGACATCTTTCCCCACATTGTCCCTATGGCCCTAACCGCTCCTGAGACTCCTTGAAACCCAGAGAAATCTGCAAAACACAGTTCAGACTGATCAAGATCCATGAAAGTGCTACTTTTAGTACAAAAATCAACAGTGAAAACACATTTGAGAGCAGCTAACTGGTAACAGAGGGTGAGAATTCCTACTACTATTGAAAGTAAAATAAAAATAAATGTCATTAAAAATAAGATCAGTTCTGGGACGCCTGGGCAGCTCAGTTGGTTAAGCATCTGCCTTCTGCTCAGGTCATGATCCCAGGGTCCTTTATCAGTGGGGAGCCTGCTTCTCCCTCTGCCTGCTGCTCCCCCTGCTTATGTGCACTCTTTCTCTGACAAATAAGTAAATAAAATCTTAAAAAAAAACAACCCACTAAGATCAGTTCTAAGAAGTCCACTAGATCAGTGTTTTCACTTTGTCTATAACCTTACCACATCTTCTCAAAGACAGTAAAAGCATTTGTACCTTAAAGTTACTTGTGGAAAAGCCTGAGTGCCAAATCTTTCTAGATTCATTTTATTAGAGTTCTCCAATCTTTTCTGGCTGTCCATTCCACGTCTAAGGAGTAGTAGCCTGTTTGTTGATGTTGCTCTTTCTCTTTTTAGCTACACTGTCTTCTGAGGGGGGGTGGTTTGAGATAAAATTTACTTTTTAAATCATTTTAAAGACTATAATTCAGTGATTTTTAGTGTACTCACATGTTACGAAGCCATCACTGCCACCTAATTCTAGAACAAAGCCATCATCCCCAAAAGAAACCATATACCCATTGTCAGTCACTCTCAACTTTGCCCACCCCCATACCATGCAAGCCACGAATCTACTTTTTGTCCCCATGGATTTGCCTATGGTGGACGTATCACACAATACATGGTCTTTTGTGTCTGGCTTCTCTCACTCAGCATAAATGTTTTCATGGTTCACCCATGTTGTAGCAGGTGTTGACACTATTTTTAGAAATGACTTACTTGGGCGCCTGGGTGGCTCAGTGGGTTAAAGCCTCTGCCTTCGGCTCAGGTCATGATCTCAGCGTTCTGGGATCGAGGCCCACATCGGGCTCTCTGCTCAGTGGGGAGCCTGCTTCCTCCTCTCTCTGCCTGCCTCTCTGCCTACTTGTGATCTGACCTCTCTCTCTCTCTGTGTCAAATAAATAAATAAAATCTTTTAAAAAAAATTAAAAAAAAAAGAAATGACTTACTTTTATGTGCCTATATGACAATTTAGTTTCTATAGAAAAAATATTCTTTGGCATTTACATTATATCACTTTATGTAATATTTCATTAAATTGCAAAATTACAATAGCAAGTCCTAGTGAAATAAACAGGACTATGAGCAAACACTACTATAAGCATGCACCTGAGATGATAAAAGCAAAGTACAGCAATATATTGGGATGACAGCTGTTTCCCACAGAGGACTCTGTGCTCTAAGCAACAACCCAGAATGGTTCCAGAGGGAAGAAGAGTAATGGCTAAGCCTGAGTTGTATTTTTTTTTTTAAGATTTGTTCATTTATCTTAGAGAGAGAGAGTGGGTGGAGAGATAGAGGGAGAGAGAGAATCCTGAAGCAGACCCCTGCTGAGTGTGGAACCCGACACAGGACTTGAGGTGGGGCTCTACCCCACTACCCCAAGATCATGATCCAAGCCCAAACCAAGGGTCAGCCATTTAACCAACTGAGCCACCCAGACGCCCCAACCCTGAGCCATTTTAGTGTGGGTCAATACTCCATAATCCAAGATGGAGGGGGAAGCACGCAGAGGGTGTAGAAATGGTCAGGGTTCATAATACAACCCAACACAGACCGACCTGGCCCCCAAAAGGAAGTCTTCCATAGGTCTTCAAAGAAAAAAAGCAGAGATATGTTCCCATAAAGATAGATGTACCCTTCTGCTTCTATAAAGCTTTACCAACCTGTCTGTCAAGGAGTAGCTCAAACGTGTCTTCCTCTATGAAGTCTTCCCTAAACCTTGATTATTCATAGTGCCTGCATGATTTCTCTCTTCCCTTTTAATTTCCAGAGTACTTATCAGCCTCATGGAGCTCATAACCCGGATGACAGCCACTCATCTTTTTTTTTCCATACCTGACTGAAAGCTACCTCAGGGGCAGGTTCTGTGTCTTTGCGATGCCTTCTGCAAAGAAAAAAAGGTGTTCAAAACACAATCTGTATACCAATATTTAATAAGAAGTTCACTAAGTATTTATTATTTAATAAGTAAAGAAGGAGCATATTAAATAATTAATTTAGACGTGTAACTTCCTACCTAGCTACAGTAATTCACCCCATTCATCAATGTGGAGTCAAAGAAGAGGGAAAGGAGGGATGAGTGTCTGATGGGGCAAAGCGGGGGACAACTGAAGAAAATCAATGAGTCTGGGTGCTTAGCAGCCATCAGAAATCATGACTCTCCTCCAAGGGCTTCCCGGAGACCACTTTCAAATGGGACATTGTTAGATAATGACACTTCCTGATGTCCTTTGATGGAGAAGAAATTAAGAACAGAAAATCTTTGTACTCAAAATCTCCCAACATCAAATGTGGATTTGGTTTTTCCTCAATTAAATTATTACACTATACCACGTTAATGGGTGAGTTTTGAGATATCTTACAAAGGTCCTCATAAGCAAATAGCTTCCAAATTAGCGATTTTTAAAAGCAAACCAATAGGGTAGGTAAGGAATGCATAAACAACCCCAAAGACTGCACTGAATACTTTTTTTGGCTGTATACGACTGAAAAACTGCCAAGTTCATTTTGATAAGCCTTTGTTAAAAACAATAAACATGCCTAAGCTTGCAAACCATGCCGTTTTGAAGAAAAAGCAGTTGAGGGAATTAGAAAATGCTTAAAACTGGAATGTCTGAATAAAACCTTCCGTGGTAACGGATTTACCGAGAAGTCACAACACTGTGAGGCCCAGGAATATGGAGGGCAGTGGGGGATAAAATGTAAAGTGAGAAAAAATGAAAGCAGCACACCATGTGCATAAGTAAGTAAGCCGCTACACCTTACATACGGTACAATTAAAGTAGCAACACGACCACGGTGCGCTAACACTAGTGAGAAAACGAATCCTCCCATGCTCCATCAAGTTTAATGTCACCACAGTGATGGCCCTGCACTAAAGGAAAAGTAGTTTAAGGGACTCCGAATGAACATACACAAAATAACCAAATGCAGGACCTGCTCTTCGCATGCGGGAGGATATCCGTTCACAGAAGTCAAAGTAATTTATCTGAATTCCCTTCTTTGTTTTCAGTGATTATAAAACCAGCAGGATCAGGGGACTGGAAGCAAGACAATCTGGAACATTTAAGTTCATTTTCCTGCTTCAGGCAAAACCGAAATTCTCTTCTATCTGACAAACAAAATCCAGAAACATTCTAATGAATGAGTTGTAACCTGAGCTCCACAGGAACAAATCTCTTTGCTGCATTCACCGATAGATCCCAAATACCCAGAACAGCACTAGGCACATAGTAGGCACTATAGAATATAGTAGGTAAATAAAGAGCTCTGTTAAATTGAACTAAATTGAAAAACATAAAAAATGTGCAATGCCTGAAATACTAAAGAAGTCAGCTTAAAGTCCCTTTCTCAGCTCTGTTATACGGTCATGGTATTAATCACAACACACAAATCATCCTCATATAAACCCCTTTTCTCAAGTTGGCTCCAAAGTCCTATGTTACACCTTTTACTCTAACCAATCATCACCATAGGGAGCTGAGATTCTAGGGAGAGATGGGGGTAAATTTAGTCCATCCGCTTTGATTACTTTTCTTCTCTGGATGTTCGTCTAGGATGTTCTGCATATTCATCCCTGTTCAGGAAGGATGTAAGTATTATTTAAAAGTTTGCATTTTGGGGGCACCTGGGTGGCTCAGTGGGTTAAGCCTCTGCCTTAGGCTCAGGTCATGATCTCAGGGTCCTGGGATCGGGCCCTGCATCGGGCTCTCTGCTCGGCGGAGAGCCTGCTTCCCCCTCTCTCTCTGCCTGCCTCTCTGCCTACTTGTGATCTCTCTCTGTCAAATAAATAAATAAAATCTTTTTTAAAAAAAGTTTGTATTTTGTTAATTGTACTACAGAGTGATTTGGCTAAATCAACCTCTCATTTATTTCAAAATTCCACCAGTTAAAATAAATAAATAAAAGAACAGGAATATGATACAATTATAGGTGATTCTAGTTACATCGTTTTTGTTCAAAATGCCTAGCAGCAATATGCTTTGAAAGTGTCACCAGGTCGGGAGAAGGCCTGGACTCTGGTGTTGGTTCCATCACCAATGAACAGCGTGAGTTTAGCCAATCCTTGCCAACAGGAATCTGTGCTTCCTGGCCCGCCAGGTGAAGGGTTTGAATAGATGATCTCTAAAACCCTTTTCCATTTCCAAGATCTTGTGCTTACGTGACCTAATCCAGTCCCTCAATTATTACTCCTTATTTTCATCATGTATTTCTTTAATAGACAGATGTTGGGCACCTTGGGAGGGTCAGACACCATTAGCCTAGTTTGGCATGACATTGGTGGGGGAGGGGCGAGACAAACTGCAGGGTCCCTTGATGATTTTACCTTATTTTTTAAAGATTTTACTTATCTATTTGACAGAATGAGAGAAAACAGAAGCAAGGGGAGTGGGAGAGGGTGAAGCAGGCTTCCTGCTGCTCAAGAAGGTGGATGCGGGGCTCCGTCCCAGCACTCCCGTAACCACGACCTGAGCCAAAAGCAGATGCCCAACCTACTGAACCACCCAGGCGCCCCCCGCTGATTATTTTAAAAGCTAATGATCTCAGAAACCTCTGGAGACAGTGTGTTTCTAAATTTGTTAGGCCCTGTCTTTCTTCCTGGGTTAAGCCGGCCGCCCCTTCCGAGTGCGCAGCTCTCAGCAAAGAAGCAAATAAGATGAACGAATTAGAGTCCCATCAGAATGGAATGGTTTAACCAGTGTTCTGGTAGGTTCCATCCGACTCAGCATTTAAAAAAAAATGTTATAAGATGGTCAGAAAGCTGAATCGTGAAAACGGAAGACTAACCAAATAGCCCCAGGGCTTACTGGAATCGTGCTTTAAAATTCTGCTTGCCAACCCTTGTCCCTGAGTCTGCACTACAGGGGATCACACCGCCTTCCTTAAGGACAAGAAAGAGCTGAGAAATTAAGTTCAGTCAATTGAAGGCTGGTTGGTGTGTTGTTAGTACACCGCACACGAGAAATAAATAATATTACCTAAGGCAGAAGAAGATTAAGAAAAAGAAAAAAAAAAGTCACTGAAAGCCCAATCCAGCAAAAAATTGGTCTCTATTACTCCAGGAAATCTGCCTTTGGAAAGCACGGGAGATGGAGATCAAAGCCACTTCCTCCCCAGCCACCTGCCCAGAAACCGCTGCAGCGCGGGCCCGACACCCACAGGACGAGGGGGCGCACGTCTATCCCCCCAACCCAACCCCAACAGGCGCCCCGAGGGGCGCGGGGCGGGGTGTGGGTCCGGCTCTGGGGGCGCTGGGGCCGCGGGAGCCCCCGAGCGCCCTCCTCCAGCTCCACCACGCCCAGCCCGAGAGCCCCGTCGCCCCGCATGCCCCGGGTCCCCCGAGCCCGCACGCCGCCGGGGACCCGGGAGAGGGACCGGCGCCCGCGGGAGGCCCCGGGCGCGCAGTGCCCCTCTCTCCCGCCCCGCCGCGTCCTCACCTCGCGTGGACCGCTGTATCCCGCGCGGCGGCGCGCGGACATGCCCTCCGGGCGCACCCACC
>LNAC01000020.1:783606-797484 GCA_002007465.1 Ailurus styani
GCGGGGTCCGCCGTGACCCTTCGCAGCCGCGCGCGCCCCCGGCCGCGGCGAGCCGGGGCGGCCCCGCGTTCTCCAAAGGAACTTTCCGCCGCAGGGCCATGAGCAAGGTCTGGAGACGGAACTCAAGGGCTCCCTTAGACGTAGCTGGCCGGGACGTGCCTCCTGCCAGCCCGCGCTTCCCGGGTCTCAGCGCGGGACATTGAGTCCTAGTTAAAAGCGTTGCCTGTCGGAGTTAGATGGGCCCGGATCCAACGGTCCTGAGAAGCTTGGGACCTTGAGCAAGTGAAGTCCCTGAGCCTCAGTTTCTTCACCTGTGAAATGAGAAGAATAGTCCGCTTCAGGTGTTGGCCGAGACGCAGTGGAGGGAAGGGCAGGCGCGGGGCAGGTAGCTCGTCCGGGTAGAGGTTACCGCTGTGGGTGGTGCGGAGGCTCGTCCCCATTCCTCCAATGTTGCCTTGAAGGCGGTGGTCTCAGTGACCTAGAGGCAGCTTCCCGGGGTTGCCCGAGGGACCCCAGGTAAGGCAGATTCTAGGCTGACCTTCCTGTAAACCTGTCAGAAGCAGGTTCTCCGAACTGCCTGTCTGATTCCAGCTTCTTGCGGTCTACACCCTTGCATCTTTGTCATCTTTGTCATGTGGGAGCTTGCTAGAAACGCAAAATATGGGCGCCTGGGTGGCTCAGTGGGTTAAAGCCTCTGCTTTCGGCTCAGGTCATGATCTCAGGGTCCTGGGATCGAGGCCCGCATCGGGCTCTCTGCTCAGCGGGGAGCCTGCTTCCTCCTCTCTCTCTCTGCCTGCCTCTCTGCCTCCTTGTGATCTCTCTCCCTCTGTGAAATAAATAAATAAAATCTTAAAAAAAAAAAAGAAACGCAAAATATCCGGCTCACCCCCAGCACCTCTAAATCATAATCTGTGTCTTAACAAGAAGCCTTAAGTGATTTGGTCAGTGGTGTATCAAAGTTTCGGTAAGAGTTGAATTTCTCCGAAAACTTGAGAAGGGGGCTGCAAAGTTACTGAGCAGTAGCCGTATAATACTTTAGGATATATAACAAATAGACTAGTAAAGCCTTTCCTCATTGTCCCCTCGGGCTGTTTTGTTTCTTCTCCTCCCCCTAATCTCCTGCTCTTTATAAATCTGGATTTCCGTCTTATTTTCACTGCAAAAACCTCTAGGTTACCTCTGAGTAATGATTAGTGAATCTATGTCTAAAACACACGTAAGTATTAGCAGATATGGCTTCTAAAAGAATTCATTAGCATTGAAAATGGATTCATAAAGGTAGAGCCTTGGAGAGCCCTGAGCGCTCACCTGTGAAGGTCTTTAGGTTCAATGCTTGAATACTTTTGCATTTCAGAACATTGTTTTTGGTGGCAAATAAGGTCCATTCTTCATTTAAATAATGAAGGACAACTAGTTTAAAAAAGTTTTTTTTGAGGAGACCTGGGTGGTTTAGTCGAGATAAGCATCTGCCTTAGGCTCCGGTCATGATCCCAGGGTCCTAGGATGGAGCCCCACGTCTGGCTCCCTGTTCAGCTGGAGTCTGCTTCTCCCTCTCCTACTCCCCCCTGCTTGTGTTCCCTCTCTCGTTGTTTCTCTCTGTCAAATAAATAAACAAAAATCTTAAAAAAAAAAAAAGAAAGAAAGAAAGAAGGAAAGAAGGAAAGAAACCAAAGGGTAAAATCTCTAAAAAAAAAAAAAAGTTCTGAAAAAAAACGTTTTGGAGAATAGAAAGAAACCTCCCAGCCTGCCTTCTGTCCAACTAAAGTCATCACTCACAGAGAGGCTCTAGCAAAGCCCAAAGCATGCACTTTGTTTATTTCATTAAATGCTGTGTGTTTGGGTTTTGTGTTTGTTTTTGACTCTTTAGTCTGCCTGATTGTAGCTCTGGCAGAAAGATTTCCATCTTGTGTGATTGGAGTAATTGCAGATTGTTGATGATGCGGAGGGTAAGGCTGCCTGGCAGTGCCTGAGTTGGAAAGGTCATTTCCATCGGCCCATCCAAGGCTCTTGACCAAGCCGATGCCTTGCTGATGGGCAGTGAGGACATGGAGTAGGGGAAGATGGTTAGAAGAGGGAAATCTCCCTTCTCAGAGATTAGAGGTCTGGAGGATCTGGGAAGGGGAGGAGAAAGCCCCTTCTGCTTGCCCTGGAATCCAACCAGGGAGGAAAGGAAAAAGGCAACCTTTCTCCTCAACAGTGCTACCCCACAGAACATCCTTCATGGGGGAAATGTCTGCATTTGCGCAGTCCACGTGGCTGAGAAATGTGGCTAGTTACATGTGTATTTTAATGAAAACTCGGGGTTTTGGTGTGTCTGTGTTTAGTGCTAGCCTGTTGGACTAACGAAGTTTCAGGTGCTCCATCCCAGCATACGGACAGTAGCTACCATAACTGACGGCAGATAAAACATCTCCTTCATCACACAAAGTTTTAGTGTACAGTGGCTGCCTAGAGGCCAGGATTTCGATGAGGAAGTGAGCTCCACCATTCCAGCTTTTCCAAATCCTTGTCAGGACCTCAGCTGTCCTAAAGTGGATGGAGGAATTGATCATGAAACCAAGGTTACCGAGTCCTTGGGAGGGTCAGAATGGGCCAATCCATTGGATTCAGCATATCCATAGGATACACTGCATGTCATTGCCTGCATAGAGTAAACGTGCAAAAAATCTTACCAGAATAAGCGTTAATAGTTATTTTACTGTAAGGAAATTTGTTGGGGGACATAGTCCTACAATTACATCATTATTAGTTAAATAGCCTTTTGCTGACGTGGTTCAGCTGCTCTCTTCCCACAGCTACTGTTTATGCTCCGCTCCGCCTCCTCCCCTCCCCTCCTCCTCCCTGCTCAGAGCCGGGCACTACCTGTACTGTTCTGGCCTGGAGGCTCAGTGTACTTGCTCAAATCCCTACTGTTTGGGTCCAATAAATAGGAAGTGTGCTAACTAAAATCATATTGCACCATAGTTCAGGGGAATCAATTTTCAGTTGAGATTCTCGGAAGCGTGACACCTTAGGGTACATTATGGAAGGAATTGTTTGTTCCTGTTATTTGGTCAAACAAGGATGTGTGGACTCAGCAGAGAGAAATGAGAACATTGGCTCCAGATAAGTAATACTTGGGGTGTCCACATCAGACTGGAAGCTACCAGAAGCTGGGGGGCTGGGGCTGGCAATTTGAGGCTTTTGCCTAAATAGAAGTTGAAAGTTTATTTTCATGACTGATCAAGATTCTCAGAATAACTACAAACAGCATAAAAAAAAAAAGACGTGAGTATTGTCTGCAGTCAGTCATACAAATCAGGGCAACACGTGGAATGGGAAACAGGGAAATTCTTCCCGGCATGCCAAGAAACATGGATTTCTGAATGACATTCTTCTCAAACGCCTATTCTTCTGGTTTCTTTAATAAAATCACATCCTGTGGGCAGCTTTGGGTTCCTGCTTTCTTTATTGTCTTCCATGGTTCCTTTTTCAGCACTTCTTTTCTTATGAACATTTTCTTAGAATTCAGCCCCTATGTTTCTGCTCTCTTTCCTTCACGCCTATCCCACGCCCTTCCTGTCATGCCTGTATGGCTGACACCTGCCTGCCAGAGGCAATGCGTTTCTGGTTCTGACCTTTCTCCAGGGCTTCTTGCCAGATCCCCACTGCACATTGTCATTTAACTTCTCCCACCCCATCCCTTCGGATGTTAACCTATCAGGAACTGAAGTTATTAACACACTCTGTGGCTAGCCTCCCCCCAGACTTTCTATTTTCTCCTCTTTGATAGCATTGCCTTGGTCTTCAGTGCTAAAATTCTCCCATCTCCTGTGACTTGAAACGATGGAATGATTTTAACCCCTTTTTCTTCTTCATGGAGTCATGGTACAACTGAAAGACATTGAATTTGGAATCAAAAGACCAAAGTAAAAACCCCATCTTTGCCACTCCTTGGCAAGAGGAAATTAAGAAATTTCTTTTCTTTTTTTTTTTTTAAGATTTTATTTATTTATTTGACAGAAACATAGCGAGAGAGGGGCACACAAGCAGGGGGCGTGAGAAAGAGAGAAGCATGCCTCCAGCAGAGCAGGAAGCCTGATGTGGGGCTCCATCCCAGGACTCTGGGATCATGACCTGAGCCGAAGGCAGACGCTTAGTGACTGAGCCACCCAGGCACCCCTAGAAATTTCTTAACCCTCTTAAGTCTCCTGTTTCTCATCTATAAAATTAGACCAAAAGTACCTTTCAAAAAAAAAAAATATGGCTTGAGCAGCTACTTATCCCAGACTCTGTGCTAATTTGGTTAGACTCTCACCCTCCCCCCTCATTACATTTTGGACCTGATAATTCTTTATCGTGAGGCTGCCCCATGCGTTGTAGGATGTTCAGCAACATCCCTGGTCTTTACCCATTAGATGCCAGCAGTCACCCTCTGGTCATGGCAATCCCAACTGCCTGCAGACATTGCCACGTGTGCCCTGGGCAGGGACAAAATCACCTCCTGTTAGCAACCACTGGGTTAGAGGAATCCTGGGAGGAGCAAAAGTGCCTTCCTCTCTGGGTCTGTGAGGATTCCATGAGACGATGGGCAGGAAAGCAGCCCGCACAGAGACTGACCAGTTCAACATCAGCAGAATATGGGTATCCACTCCCTCCTGAACCTCTGTCAAGGGGAGGTATTTTCTGAATCTCACAGTTGAAAACATTTTCAGAAAAAAATTAACTTAGATTGTGTTGTTCTACATTATTATTCTGTCCTAGCAGATACTATTTTTGAATTTAAGCAACAATAAAACACATTTCTTACATTAAATTTTCTTAATAGTTTTGTTTTCTCCCTATCTATTTTGACTGATTTCCAGACTCGGATTCCCTTATGCATAGCTCACTAGAATAACTAGACTTCCATTAGTTCAGTATTTCCTTACTCCTGCCCATCTGGACAAATAGCCTTCCCGATACTGTTCATGCCCTACATTCTTTCTGCTGGAAACTCTGGTAGTTCCTGTCTCCCTTATTTACTCTCACTGAAATGGAATTCCGCTGTTGGTTGGCCCTAGTTCTCTTCCATCCAGCCTTCCTATCCATCCTTCATTATTATGTCCCCCACCTGTCACTCTGTGTCATAGCCTCCTTCTTGTTCTGTCAAGTCATCATGCACATTCCTGCCCCTTGTTCTTTCACCCACACTTTTCCCCATACCTGGACTTTTGCTTCCTCTCTCTCTCTCTCTCTGCTGCTGCTTTTGTAGACTTGATAACATCCTTCAAGGCTCAATTCAAATCCCAACTTCTATTGATGCTTGTAACTTCCTTTGAAAGGCATCAAAAAAAAAAAAAAAAGATAGGTGAATGGTTGGATGGAGGGAGAGACAGAGATGGAGAATCAGTTGATAAAGCAATTTAGCTGAATGTTCATCTAGAATCTCAGAAGCAGCAGATGTATAATTTTTCAACTTTTTCTCTGTTTGAAAATTGTCCTAATAAAAATAAGTGAGATAAAATAAAAAAAAAACATATCAAATCCTTCCCATCTAACTCTAGCCCATAGTGATTAAGAATTTAGGCTCTGCCATTAGGTAGACCTGAGTTCAAAACCAGTTCCACCTCTCGCTGGCTGGGTGGCCTTGGGCAAGCTACATACCAATGCAAAACTTTAGCTTCTTCACCTATGGAACAACATAAGAACCCCTTCCTTGAGGGACTGTTGCAGAAGTTAAATGAGACACAGACTTCTTTTTTTTTTTTTTTTAATCTTTGCCCCAGGGGAGACATAGACTTCTGTCAAGCCTAGCACAGGAGCTGACACACAGTAAGGACTTAATACATGTTCATGGAGTTATTCACAATAGGAAGATATGGAAACCACATAAGTATCTGTTGATGAGAATGGATAAAGAAAATGTGGTATGCATTTCTAAAATGCAATACTTTTCAGCCATAAGGAAGGAACAAGATCCCTCCATTTGGAACAACATGGATGAAGCCAGAGGACATCATGCTCTGTGAAATAAGTCAGACACAGAAAGACATGATCTCACTTACATGTAGACTCTAGAACATTCGAACTCACAGAGTAGAATGGTGGTTGCCGTTGTTGGTGGTAGAAGAAATGGCTATAAACTTTTACTTAGGAGTAAGCTCTGGGAATCCAACGTACAGCTTGGTAACTACAGTTAATAGTACTCTTTTATATATTGGAATTTGCTGAGTGAGTAGATCTTAAGTGTTCTCACCACACACAAGAAAGGTAACTATGTGACATGATGGCAGTTTTATTAGTTTGTGGGAATCATTTCATGAAGTATGTATATATCACATCATCACATTGTACACAGTAGATCCGTTTTTGTCAATCATACCTCAGTAAAGCTGAGGGAAAAAAATTAAAATAGGTGTTAGCTGAAAATAACAAACACTACCCCCCCCTGAGCGCATAGAGGGTGGGCTCTTTGGCGGCAGGAACCCTGTCTCATTTACAATCTGTCCCCCCCCCCTCCCAGCCATGCTAGCAGAGTAGGAATTTCAAGAAATCTTTGTGGAATGAGTGAAGGTAGCTATGCATTACCTTGTTTGTTTACCTCTGCTGTTCTTCCCGGATAGATTCATTCAATTACTATTTATAAAGCATTTGCTCTGAACAAAGTCAGCAACCACGGGCCGTGGTTGATA
Source organism: Ailurus styani (assembly GCA_002007465.1). Taxonomy (NCBI): domain Eukaryota; kingdom Metazoa; phylum Chordata; class Mammalia; order Carnivora; family Ailuridae; genus Ailurus; species Ailurus styani. The sequence continues at coordinate 790,260 of LNAC01000020.1, forward strand.
ACCTCAGTCGATCTAATGGTCTCAGACTTAACCCAACACTTTCTCCCTGACACCAACAGTTTCTCTGGCTCAGACCTGCTGTGTGTGTACTGGGAGAATTCTCTGACCAAGCTAAGACTCCTTCAAGGAACACATCTGGGCTGGAAATGCATGTTTCCATAAAGAATGGGAAGGAGAGAAAAGCTACTGGTTTTGGCACCCAACTAGATGTAGAGTATGGAAAAAAGGAGGTGAGAAATTCCCCAGGGTCTGGCCCACAGACTTCATGACCTACCCTTTCTTATCTATAGGAGTAGCATTAGGCCCTACTGATTTTAATAACATTGAGTTTTGCTTACCTGTGAATTTATTCAAAATCTTTCACGTTATTGCTGAAAGTTTTATGTCATTTTTTCCCCCAAAGGATGTGTTTGGTTTTAGCATTTTGGTTCTCCAAATTGAATTTAAATTAAGTTATTTCATGTCCATAATGTTCACAGCTGGTACATACTTCTTTCCCACCTCTGCATGCCTGGTGGGAGAGTGGGAGGGATTTACTGGATTCCTCCAGGTCCTGTGTATTTCATTCATTCTTACAGTGACAATTTTCCAAGTGAGGGAAAGTGGCTCAGAGTTTTGGGGAGCAAGAATTTCTGTTCCTTTCTCAGTCCTTCTAGCTGGACTAAGAATCAAATCGACGTGAGAGAGATAAACAAGAGAAAATCAAATGCGTTAGGGTACTTATGGGGAATCCACACAGACATGGAAATTCTGAAGACAGTCAGATAAGATGAGGTATATTTGTCTTCCTGAACTGAGGAGAAGGAGTAGGGGTCTGGGACTTAAGAGACAAGGAACACAATTCACAGGGAAATAAAAAGAAAAGCAGATGTTTGGTATGTAGATGTTTGCCCTGCCGTACAGATGGTCACTTAGATAAAAATTNGCCCCCCCCACCCACCCACCCCCAATTTACATTCTTCAATGCAGTTAAGGGAGGGGCCAAAGTTTCTCAAGCCAGCAGGTCTAGAATTGCCTTTAGCTCAAAATAATCTCCACACCAAAGCAGCTCATCTCGGGGCTGCCTGCCCTCAGTCCCTACACAGTGGTAAACGAATTGCCCAATATTGTGCAAATAGGAAGCTGTGCTGGTCTGTGGAACCTGGTCTAAGTCTGGAGTAGACTGGATGCAAAAACTGCTGGCACTCTCTCCAGCTGTTTCCATACCCTTTATGATGTGAATTTGTATCTTCTCCATCCCTGTTGCCCCACTCCTTGAATCAGGACTTGTCTGGCCATTGTTTTAGCCAGTGGGAAAGAGGAATTGCTAGCAGTGGGTCAGTTCTGAGTCTCTCTCTCTCTGTTTAAGATTTTATTACTTGAGAGAGAGAGAGAGAGAGAGAGAGACAGAGAAAGAGAGAGAATGAGTTGGGACAGGGAAGGGCAGACTCTCTGTTGAGGAGGGAGCCCAATGTGGGGGCTCAATCCCAGGACCTTGAGATCATGACCAGAGCTGAAGGCAGCCACTCAACTGAGCCACCCAGATGCCCTGGGGCCGTTTCTGAGTCTTAAGGGGCCATACCCCTCCAATCTCTCTCTCCCTCTCATTCTCTGAACACTGCATGGCCACAAGATCAAGCCTGGGCTAGCCTGAGGGACGATGGGAGAAACAGTTCAGCCACCTTAGCCAAGGCCCCAGACACCAGGAGAGCCAAGCCAAGATCAGCAAAACTGGCTACCGTCCCCACAGCTGGCTTCAGGTGCACTAGGGAGCCCCCCCCGCCCCCCCCCCAGAGCAGCTCAGATCAGCAGAACTGCCCAACCAACCCACACGCTCATACACAAAAATGAAGATTTACTGTCATAACCACTGAGGTGTTGTGGTTGTTTGTCATGCGACACCATTTAATCAAGGAAGAATATAAATTCACAATGCCAGCAGATCTCCTATGTGCCTGCCAATAACATGAAGGGATATGTTTTTGCAAACGCATCTATCAGAAGACTTTTCTCCCCCAGTTTTTATCATGCTATTTTGTTCTTTTCAATTACTCAAGGAGGAAAAAACATGTTGTAAGCAATATACTCGAAAAGAAATAATTTGCATTTAGTGGGTCAATGGAATGAGTGGCTAAATTGCAAACGGAACCACAGTGATTGTCTCTCCTTCATTTCTATCTATCATCAGACAAATCCCTTGCAAACAAATCAACCAGCAGTCTTGAGTGTCTGGTCTGTATAGGCACTATGCACAGTACCATAGCACTTTAAGATGTGGTTCCTGTCTTCAAGGAATTTACAATCGAATTGACACATAAGTAGCCATGAAATGAGAGGAACCGAATAACAATAAAAGATTTCGAGAACCCTGCACCATAACATTTCTCAAAAAGAAAAGATGCAGGATCATTTTAAAAAAGGAAGTTAACCCTTGCTAGAACCCTGAAGTGGAAGGCTTGGCAAAGGACTGGACCAGGGTGGGAATGGGGGGGCTGACTTTACAGATGGGGCTGCAACTCTTTCTGGGAAACTTTCAATAAGCAGCTGGGAGGCCTGTCTTGGTAGGTGCAGCGACAGGTAATAACATTAGCAAAGGGAAAGTGCAAGGTGTATTTGACAGAGGGTAAATAAGTCCTTTTGATGAGAGCAGAGAAAATCAATAGGACAAAGTGCCCGATGAGATACGGGGTGGAAGAGACATGAGGAGTGTGTCTCCCGCCAGGAGGACAGTGATCATTAACAGAGAAGTTAAGAGGTAGAAGCTGGTGAACTCTTCCATGTTAGATGGCAGAACCTGAGGCCAGAGTGAAATGCCCAGAAAGCTGTTGGAAATTCAGGTCAGGGACCAAGGGGAAAGGGCAAAATTAGAGATAGGGCTTGAAAGCCTTCAGTGCAAACAAGTGGAGATGAAACCAGAGCCGAAGGGCCAGGACTGGACCTCGGGGAATGTCCGCAATGTCTAGTAGGGGAGATAAGCAAGATGTACAGCTGCCTGCTGAGCAGGATGTAACAAGTGCCAGAGAAGTCACAGAAGTGCGATAACCATTCAGAGAAGGGACAGAGACGCACACCAGCAGAGCGGAAACGTTCTCTTCCAAGAGAAGGAGTGATAATAGGGCCACACGGCTTCTGTTAAGTCATTGGGAGGGATGCGTGGCTCGGGCTGGACGGCTCACCTGCTAACAACAGAAACACAGTAGGGACTGATGACACTCGTTTGCAAAAACCAAAACCAAAACCACGCAACAGAAAACAGAAACCAGCCAGCTTTGTTTGGGCCTGATTTACCCTTTTTGACCCTCTGTGTTGATCTTCTTAATGGATTAATTAGCACATTTCTGCTTCACCTTTATTCATTTTAATAAATTCAGCAAGTGTAAATTGAAGAACATATTGGATGGGGATAAAGCCAGTCCAAAGAAATAAAGCATCAAGGAGGAAGCATCAAGAAACAAACAATGACCAAATCCTTTATAAGTTTCTTTTTAGTTTTTTGTATGATATAAGTATATCTGCAAGGTTCTGTAAGTTGCACTACAGGCTACTCTGGTATCTACTGCCTCAGCAAAAACATTTACACAGACATATTACTTAGTTCTTGTGGTTATAGATGATGCATGATAACATCATTAAGTTAAGAAAGTACAATTCAGGGGCACCTGACGGGCTCCATCGTTAGAGCCCTGGACTCTTGATATTGGGTCATGAGTTCAAGTCCCACATTGGGTGTGGAGCCTCTCTTAAAAAAAAAAAAAGAAGAAGAAGAAGAAAAGAAAGTACAATTCATCCCAACCACTGGAAGAACCACTGGTAGAGATTCTAGGAATATAAATAATAGCCACTGGTTCTATTGTATTTTAATAGAGTGTGAAGACTAGAAAAGCACAAAGTAAAAACAAAAACAAAAACTCCTTTAAAAAAAGAAAAAGCTTACAAAAAGGAGCCAGAAGTCTGCCAGCAAACTGCTTGCCAGTTGCTTTAAGGTATTTCTACCCAACAATCTGCAGGTTAGTTGAAAGCAGTGGATATGTGCTTCTTAGCAGACACATCCATATTACCCATCCTCATCTGTATCTGCTCTAAGTGATCCAGGAGCACTGCATGTAGGAACCAGTATTTAACAAGCTTTCTGAGTGGCTCGGCACCCTAAAAACTGAGAACCATGCATGGGTATTCTAGGGAGACCCAAGGACATTTGGAGAGGAGGAAGGCACCCAGCAGACTGGACCTAGCCTGCCCCTCTTCTTTTTCTTCCTCCTTAAGTGGAGCAGCTCTATTTATGGTTTTATTACATTGGGATTCCATGCATTCCATTTGTCAAGCCAAGTCATCCCTTACTTCCATCAATCCATCAACAAGTCCTATCAATGACCTCATTGAAACATGACACCTGATCTGCCCCATTTGTTTTCCAGTGGCACTGCCCACACTGTCTGTCTGCGACATGGAGCCACGTCCCATGTCCTGCTAGAACTGTGGCCATCCTGGGTGTTTTGCTCAGCATCAAGCCAAGGAAGTAGAGACCTTCCCATCTTCTCTTCCTCCTGCCCGGACAGCTCTGCATCTTTTCTGCAAAGACTCAGCTTAAGTGTCATCTCCCCTGAGGTCCTCCGAGACCATTCTACTTAAACCCAATCTCCCTGAATCTCCATTTTTCTCCATCTTAGCATATTTCTCCTTCATTTTTTTTTTTTTTTTTTTTGCAACTTGAGTTTTTTGTTGCTGTTTGCCTTCATTTTGTTTGGCTCTAAACTAAAAGCTCCATGTGAACAGGAACCCTGTCCATCATGCTCACCATGGTGTCTGGCATATATTAGGGATTTGATTATTGGATGAATGGATAAAAGGACCCAAAGTTTTCAAGGTGTGGAAGTCCCTAATTTAGACAAGTTAGAAACTTTCATTTGGATGGGGTGAGAGTGTGCAATTCAGAAATTAAATGCCATTCTGAAGTGATCTCAGTGACAGAAATTCCCAAGCCCATAGGATGCCTGACTGGCTCAGTTGGTAAAGTGTGCAAATTTTGATCTCAGGGTTGTGAGTTTGAGCCCCACATTGGGTGTGGACACTACTTAAAAATAAAATTAAAAAATAAATGAAAAAAATAAAATTCTCCAGCCCTTTGCTTTTCCAAACTAGTGGAGCCTGATCACATTGTTGTCGGGAAACTTCCATGAAGCTAAAAGCTTGTTTTGCTCCTTATGAGGAGAGATTTATCTGTAAATCTGTTCTCAGATAAATCTCAGATTTATCTGTTCATCTGTAAGTACAAAGATATCACAATAAGAAATAAGAGCTAGAGCTCTTTGTGGGAGAATGCCAATTGATTACACAGCATGTGTTATTAATACTTACTATGGTTATATTAAAACCCATGAATCACATCAAGTCTCATTTTAAAACTATGGGCTTTTGGCCAAGAACATTAGGACGATCTATTTTGGAGTTAGGCATCATCATCTGGGGAGGGTCTAGAGCAGTTCGATTTGGCTGCTTGCCAACTATGGCTCAGTAGTACTTTACATTTCCCATCGCTGATGGAAATGGATGTGTGAGAGGAGGGAGCCTTGTCACACTAGGAGGGGTGAGAGAGGGAGGGGGCCATGAGAACTAGCTCTAAGGTCCCTTCCAATTGCTTCTGATTTCTCAGCTCCACTTAGCCAACTCAGCCCAATTAAAGAAACAGTTACCGAGGGCCCTCTGAATGCCAGAAACTGCGCAGGGAATATGACAGTGAGAACTGAGACATCTACTCTGCCCTAACAGAATAAATGGGAGGCCAGCAAGACTTAGCAAAACCAGAGGATGACATCAGCACTTGGCTTTTGCCTCGGAATAGCAAAACACAAGAATTAGCCATGTGGAGTGAACAATAAAAAAAAAAAAAAAATGGAGCTTTCTTGAATGATACCACAATATTTTCAGTTCCTGTTTCCATGAAACGGGATTTCCAATACATTGGAAATGGACCCAGAATTTGATGCCCCAGCTGCCTTCTCCTGAATGTTTCCTCATCCCCTTGTTCATTTGAGCGCCTTCACCTGGTCCGCATGGCCCTTGTGTTTCCTGTGTGATATGGAGCCATTTCTTTCTTAATAATAAAATCCATATGCACTTCTCTGATTAGTCTTGTGAAAAATACAATGGCCAACTTACCCAGAATTTCTTGATATGTTACCCTGCAGCCGGTTTCCCACAGGGGGTTGTGCCAATCATTGTGTCCATTTGGACCCCCTGGCAGCCACTGGAGCACATCTTTTGCTTTCATGCCAGCCCATCCCCCTCCTGGGCAATAAACATAGTTTTCCACATTAGGTACTACATTCATTGTTGGGATAAATCACATTCTTTGAATCGTCTCAGCACCAACACTGCCAAGTAGCATGGCTCTTTTCAATGCAACTTATTTAAAGTTGACAAGAGTTATCTCATAGCTGTCAGACACTTCCTCCACTCTTTTCATCTGTTTTACTACTGAATGGAAAGAACAGGGATGTTGGGCAAGTCATTAATTTCTGAGTCTGTTATTTACTCTATGAAATTAGAGGATTGAATTAGGTTAGAGATGAAACTACTGGGCAATGAGGCAAATTTAGCTCTCAGCTGAGCTCCCAGATTGACCCTCACGACATTAAAAAAAAAAATTCATTCATAGGCACCTTTTTAAAATTGGGAGATTTCCCATGAAATTCCAGATTCTTGGTTTCTTCTGCAAAATCCAAATCTGAATTTCCTGGAAAATTCTGGCCTCATAGCCTCCCTTCAACATCTCACTTGCTTCTCACATTTGCAAATTGGAAGGCACCGCTAGCCTGGCTGCTTCCTCTTCTGTAGCACCTGAAGGTGATGGTTCTCGGAATCCACCCTTCTGAGAGCTGTTCTTTCTGTTTGGTGACCTGAGGAAAAGGGTGTGTGTGCTGAGGGGAGTGGGGTTTGGTTGTTTAAAAAAAAGAGAGAGAGAAAGAGAGAGAGAGACAAGAGACAGAGAGAGAGAGAGAGAGAGAAGAAAATTCTAGCTTGAGCTGATGGGGAGGTCTTTAAATTGGATGCTGCTCTTCATTTAATGCCAGTTCCCACCTGGCCCATTTTACTTATTTATATCACCTGTCTGGCCCCTCTAAGCATCTGAATTTCCACAATATAATCTCTAAATCCTCGTCTCTCTGAATACATCTAGATGTTTCTTTTCTTTTCTTTTTTTAAAGATTTTATTTATTTATTTCACAGAGGGAGAGAGATCACAAGG
>LNAC01000020.1:798720-881624 GCA_002007465.1 Ailurus styani
CTCTGCCTGCCTCTCTGCCTCCTTGTGATCTCTCTCCCTCTGTGAAATAAATAAATAAAATCTTAAAAAAAAAAAAGAAATGCTCATCTTTCAAAAACATAGAATTTGTATTTCAAATGCATATTCTGGAGGAAAAGATATGGCTCTTTGAAAATGGTTCAGCTTTAACCCTACTTCTTAAGATAATTAGCATAACGTAGCTCAATTTATTGAGAGCCTCTGTGCTCTGGCTCTGTGCTAAACACTCCTCATGCATTATCTCATCTAATCCTCTCAGAAACTATCGTCAGGTGGTTTGCAGATGAACAATTTAACAAGAACAGAGAGCTTGTAGGTGGTGGTACTAAGATGTTTAATGGTGAACTCTTATATTCCTTATGAACTAAAAAAACCCATAAACACCCCAAGATACTATAACAATGTCCCTTAAATATGAGGGATGTGTGAACCCCTTTTAAAGGAATAAAAAAATTCTTACAGATTTCTCCATCACCATTTCCCAGGATCAACTTAAATTCTTTTTTTTTAAGTTTTTATATAAATTCCAGTTAGTTAGCATACAGTGTTATATTAGTTTCAGGTGTAAAATACAGTGATTCGACATTTCCATACCACACCAGGTTCTCATCACAACAAGTGCCCTCCTTACTCCCCATCACCTATTTCCCCCCACCTCCCGCCCACCTCCCCTCTGGTAGCCATCAGTGTGTTCTCTACAGTTAAGAGTCTGTTCTTGGTTTGCCTCTTCCCCACCCCCCCGGCTCTTTGCTCATTTCTTTTGTTTCTTCAATTCCACACATGAGTGAAATCACATGGTATTTGTCTTTTTCTGACTTATTTCACTTAGCATAATACTCTCTAGCTCTATCCACATCTTTGCAAATGGCAAGATTTCATTCTTTTTGATGGCTGAGTAATATTCCGTTGTGTATCTTTGCCACATCTTTATCCATTCATCTGTCAATGTTCATTTGGGTTTCTTCCATAATTTGGCTACTGTAGATAATGCTGCTCTAAATAAACATTGGGGTGCATGTACCCTTTTGAATTAGTATTTCTGTATTCTTTGCATAAATACCTGGTAGTGTAATTGCTGGGTCATACAGTAGTTTTATTTGTAATTTTTTCAGGAACATCCATATTGTTTTCCAGAGTGGCTGCCCTAGCTTGCATTCTCACCAACAGTGCATGAGAATTCCCCTTTCTCCACATCCTTGCCAACACCTGTTGTTTTCTGTGTTGATAATTTTAGCCATTTGGAGAGGTGTGAGGTGGTATCTCATTGTGGTTTTTTTTTTTTTTAAAGATTTTTTATTTATTTATTTGACAGAGAGAGATTACAAGTAGGCAGAGAGAGAGGAGGAAGCAGGCTCCCCGCTGAGCAGAGAGCCCGATGCGGGCCTCGATCCCAGGACCCTGAGATCATGACCTGAGCCGAAAGCAGAGGCTTTAACCCACTGAGCCACCCAGGCGCCCTCATTGTGGTTTTGATTCATATTTCCCTGATGATGAGTGATGTGGAACATCTTTTAGGAGTAATTTAAATTATTTTGATCATAGTGCTGGCTGCTTTCATACATAGGAAAAGGTTAAGTAAGAACTCTGTATGTCTTTAGCCTCTCCATGACAATACAGCAAAAACAAATGTACAAACAGGAACAGAAGTTATCATACCATGAGATGTATTATCATAACTTCAAATTAACAGCAATCATATGGCACTCATTTAAAAATAAAAATATGTGAGTTGCCTGGCATAGGTCAGGCTCTATTCCTATCCCTGCAGGTAGAGCGGCAGAAACAAACAATAGAAAAATAACTAGTAAAGTATATAGTGTGTCAGGGGGTGATGAGCGCCATGGAGAGACAGGGCACAGAGAAAATGGCTGACAGGGTGGTCAGGGAAGTGGCGCTTAGGCAGAAGCCGGAAGGAGCTGAGGGAGCGGGCCTGTGGCTATCTGCAGGGAGAACATTCCAAAGGAGACTGCAATGAAGGAACAGACCCCGAGTTTGGAGTGTGTTTGGTGTCATGGAGGAAAAGCAAGGAGGCCAGTTGGATTGGAACGGAGAGGGAGTTGTAGGAAATGAGGTGGGGTGAGGGCAAGGCAAATTATATGCCAAATAATGATGTCTGCTGAAATTACCTCTTGGATTCTCCTACGACTGCCCAAGTCATCGTTACTTCCTCGTACACAGCCATTCACAGTTCTGCAAATAGATTGTACTCACCCAGCCTTCCGTGCCTTCTCTGCTTATCTAGGCTGACTCCTCTTCACACGTCAAGTCAAACTTAATCCTGGCTGCTCTGGAAAGCCTCCCCCACCCTGATGAGGCAAGTCCCTTCTGGATTCCTTGACACCTTGTGCACAACTCTGTCCTGTCCTCCTTCCATCCCTACATTCTAGCTGGTGGCTTATCTATCTGCCTGTCACGCTAGACAACAAGCTTCTTCGGAACAAGAAGCTTTCATTCTTTTTTCCTTTCAATATCTTCAACACGTAAATACCAACATGGTCATAACAGCTCATTAAGAAAGACAGTGTTTGTTGAATGAAAAAATAATATCAGTAATCACTTATTCCTTTAAAGATTTTATTTTATTCATTTGAGAGAGAGAGAAAGAGAGAGCATGAGCAGGGGCGAGGAGTAGAGGGAGAGGGAGAAGCCAACTCCCTAGTGAGCAGGGATGTGGGGCTCGATCCCAGGACCCTTAGATGATGACCCAAGCCAAGGACAGATGCTTAACTCACTGAGCCACCCAGGTGCCCCAGTAATCACTCATTTTAATAATACCAACCCAGACCTTAGTACTTGCTTGGCCTGCTGGCCTCTAGTACTTGCTACCAATTGTGAAGGGGCACTAGGGACCAGGCGTTGAACTGAATTAGGTAAATTATCCTTGGTCATTATTCATTATCTTCCAGCAATCCTACAAACTAGGTATTATGATTCTTACCTTTAATTGTAAGAAAGACAAAATGAGACAGTTTCAACAAATTACATTCTACCACCCAGAGCTGGGATTTGAATCCCGATTTACCAAAATCCAAAACTACACCAAGCTGTAAATTGTGGGAAATTGTAAATTGTATAAATGTGGATTAGGAACTGCATTTGGTGTAATTTTCCAAACTCCTTGAGAAATAAGTATCATCTATAAGAGATTTATAGAAAACCTTTCCATACTGTATTTACATTGCTTGACATCACTGTGGTTTTTAAGGAAGAAAGATGGAAACCCACCTGCCAATCACTCAGCCATTGTGAAGATGTTGGCATAGTTTGCAGCAAGGAATATAGGAGGAGCTTCTGGAACTGAGGTGACATGAGGACCAGAAGACACGGGATCCTATAGAAGTGTTGATTCTGTGGGCAAACATTGATGAATGTGGCCTTTCTCTAGTTGTTGAGTGTTATCCTAATTTTTTACATACTATATATAACAATATTCGTATATGTACAGAGAAAACAGGTCCAAAGGGTATAAAACAGTGTTCTGGTTATTTCTAAGCTATAGAAATTTCTACACACCCCCCCCATGCTTTTCTGTATTTACTAAAGTCTCCACAACTTAAAAAAAAAATCATGATGAAACCCAAGAAGAAAATGAATCCTGTGAAGACTGGACAAAAGACCTGCACAGACACTTCACCAAAAAAGATATACATATGGCGAGGAAGCATATGAAAAGATGATCAAAATAATGCATCCTCAAGGAATTGCAAATTAAAACAATGAGTTACCTTTACACACCTATTAGAATCGTTAAAATCCAAAGCACTAACCCCAAATGCTGGTGAGGGTGTCAAGCAAAAGGAACTCTCCTTCACTGCTGGTGGGAATGCAAACTGACATAACAATTTGGAAGAGAGTTTGGTGGTTTCTAACAAACCAGCAAATTCCTTGGTTCTTACCCAAAGGCATAGAAAACTTACATCCACACAAAACCTGCACGCAAATGCTCATATTAGCTTTATTCGTGGTTGTCCAAATGAGATGCATTTCAGTAGCTGAACGAGTACATATGTTGTGGTACATCCATTCAGTCTGAGGCTNCCAGCAAATTCCTTGGTTCTTACCCAAAGGCATAGAAAACTTACATCCACACAAAACCTGCACGCAAATGCTCATATTAGCTTTATTCGTGGTTGTCCAAACGAGATGCATTTCAGTAGCTGAACGAGTACATATGTTGTGGTACATCCATTCAGTCTGAGGCTCTCCCAACTGAGCTATCTCGGCTGCTTTATGGTACATCCATTCAATGGAATATTATTCTGCACTAAACACCAATGAGCTATCAAAGCCATGACCAGACATAGAAGAACTTTAGATGCATATTGCTAAATGAAAAAAAGGCAGTCTGAAAGGGCTACATGCTGAATGATCCCAACTATATGATGTTCTGGAAAAGACAAAACTGTAGAGATGGTTACAAGACCAGTTGTTGCCAGGGGTTCTGGGGAGGGAGAGATGAATAGGCAAAGCACGGTGGATTTTGTTGTTGTTGTTCTGTATGGAACTATAATGGTAGGTAGGTGTCATTACACATTGGTCCAAGCCCATAGAATACACACCATCAAAAGCAAACCTGAATGTAAACCATGGACTTTGGTTAACAATGATGTGTCAATGTTGGTTCATCAACGGTAACAAATGTAACTCTCTGGGGCACGACACTGACAGTGGAGGAGGCTGTTGCAGGGGGAGGGGTATGTGGTACCCTCTCAATTTTGCTGTGAACTTAAAACTACTCTAGAAAATAAAGTCTACTCCATGTTTGAAGTCTATGATGAGAAATTTTGTTATTCCAAAATCCGGGAAAATGCACTCCGAGAAATCCTATGTTTGTTCGTATTCCTTGCCTTTCAGAACAGAAATATTCCTGATGAGAAAGTGGAGGTGACAGCAAACGGTAAGAGATGCAGGAGAATACGTTTCAGAATGCTGCCACATTTGGGAAAGTACTCATAAATAACCATCCAGGAGGAAGAGACTGAGAAAGCAGCCCCATCTGAGGTCAGAATACACCAGCCGTCCTAACAGAGCAGTGGACAACATTCGCTCATTTCCTTGGCAAAACGACCCGGTGAGGTGAGCAGTGACATGGTCTCACTTTCCAAGTCTGCAACCAGGGCACGGACTGATTGCTCTGTTCCTAGCCTCCCACGGGTAAGATGGGGGACGCGGGCGCCTGGGTGGCTCAGTGGGTTAAAGCCTCTGCCTTCAGCTCAAGTCATGATCTCAGCGTCCTGGGATCGAGGCCCGCATCCGGCTCTCTGCTCAGCAGGGAGCCTGCTTCCTCCTCTCTCTCTGCCTACTTGTAATCTCTCTCTGTCAAATAAATAAATAAAATCTTNCTGATTGCTCTGTTCCTAGCCTCCCACGGGTAAGATGGGGGATGCCGTCTGACCGCTCCGTCATGCCATCTCTTGATGACCACAGCTAGCTCAGGGGCCTCCAAAATAGTTCTGTAGGTTGTTCATTGTGCAAGGTTGCCTCCCACCAAAGAAGCTTGGGGACAGAAATCCAATCGCTGGGCTGCATCCGCCCAGAGAGGTCCTTGTCTAATTAGCACAAAGCTGCTCTGAGCCATGTTCCCAGTTGAATGCTTTGTGTGGAGGTAATCTCATTGAATCCATTTGCCCCACACCTCCCCCCATTCGGCTTTCAAGATCCCAGTGCTTCCTACACATGCAAAGAACTCTGTATTGCTTATATTTTAAGAAATTGAGGTCATACGAATCACTTGCAAACCTACCTGTGAACACTACCGGCTTGCTTTGGTTTTATCTGTTAAAAGATGATTATAGATGCTTGTGTAGCTTTTAACTAAGCTGCTGGATCAACTAGGGGAGAATGTGTAACTTTGAAAGAGACCTTTAATAATTTAAAAACATAACGAACCGTTTTAAACCTGTATGTTTTGCGTTTTAGTACTAATGTACTTACCTGTTCACTTATGCATCCAACAAACACTACGTGTTTGTTCGTTTTGTTTTTTATTTGGGGGCCAGGCACTATTTGGTCATGAGAATTCAATAAATAAAACATTTGTTACCTTAAAGAAATTCCTAGTCGGGGTGCTGGTAGAGCACCTTGGTCTCAGGGTCGTGAGTTCCAGACCCATGTTAGGTGTAGAGATTACTTTAAAATCTTAACAAAGAAAAAAGAAAGAAGGGAAGAAAGAAAGAAAGAAAGAAAAAAAGAAAGAAGGAAAGAAAGAAAGAAAGAAAGAAAGAAAGAAAAGAAAGAAAGATCGAAGGAAGGAAGGAGAGAAAGAAAGAAAGAAAGAAAGAAAGAAAGAAAGAAAGAAAGGAAGGAAGATTCCTAGTCAAATAAGGGAGAAATATAGGGACTAAAACTTATTTATTTCTTTACCATTATATACTTAAGGCTTGTTGTATGTCAAACTCTGTTAGGCACTAAATTAAAGGTACAAAGAAGCTTTAAACTGTTATCACCAGATAGGACAAATGCCTCTCATACTAAGAAATATTGTTATTCAAATCAAAGCTACCTCATCTAAATAAACTAAACACAGTGGGAATCTCCAGTAGAGAGGTCACTTACTTAAAATTGCTGTAGTTTCCTCACAGAATCTTCTCTGAGAAGATATCTGAGATGATAGTCTCAGAGAAATGCTCAGAATAGAATTGCTTTTTAAATTGTTAAAATTCTTTTTTTAAGTAATCTCTATACGCAGCATGGGCTTGAACTCATGACACCAAGATCAAGAATCACACGCTCTATTGACTGAACCAGCCAGGCACCCCAAAATTCTTAAAATTCTTGCTAAGCTTTGAGCTTAATTAGAGATTAAATTAATTTTAATCTCCCTGAAAGAGAATAACGTTCTCATGCATGATGTAAATACTAATGAGTGTAAATTTTTAAATCTTTAAAATTAGTAACAATTAGCATAATGCTTCCCAGATAGTGGCGGATTTTCACGGACATATTTAATTTGAAACTCATAAACCCCTGAAAGGAAGGTGTTAATTTACTTTCATTTCTTTCTGGGGGATTAAGTACGCCCAGTTAGGTTTCCTCATGATCCTTTAGCTAATAGGTAGAACCAGAGTCGAAACCAGGCCAAATATCACGCAGATTTTGCAATGATATTACAAACTTCTCTATAGTATTTTGTTATTCCATGCTAGACAGGGATATTATTATTCATTGACACCTTAATAAAAAGATTTATGTTATGATAATTCAGTATGAAACAGATACTATACACAGATCTAGAAAGTAGTATCTACTTTGGTGAATGCCACTGTTGTTTATATCAACATAGAATGACTAGATCCCTAACATTTTTTTTTTTTAAAGATTTTATTTATTTATTTCACAGCGGGAGAGAGATCACAAGGAGGCAGAGAGGCAGGCAGAGAGAGAGAGGGGGAAGCAGGCTCCCTGCGGAGCAGAGAGCCCGACGCGGGCCTCGATCCCAGGACCCTGAGATCATGACCTGGGCCGAAAGCAGAGGCTTTAACCCACTGAGCCACCCAGGCGCCCTAGATCCCTAACATTTTGTATGCTGTACTGTCAAAGAACCCATAATGGCTAATTCATCAGGCTTTGCAATGAAAGCAGTCTTTGAATTGATATAATTTCTGCTTCCACAATTTCACTTACACGGAAGAACCACCAGGAAATTCCTGGGAAAGTAGTGCCATCTAGTGGTAAGATCAAGGACCTGCAATCAATTGCAAATCAAATACACAGAATTTATTTAGTGTAAAAAGGAATGAAATACTGGTAAGTGCTACATCATGGATGAATCTTGAAAACGTTGTGGTAAGTGAAAGAACCCAGGCACTAAATGTCACATACTGTATGATTGGATTTATATGAGCTATCCAGAACAGGTAAATCTGTAGAGACAGAAAGCAGATGGGTGCTTGCCAGGGGCAGGGGAGAAGCAAGAATGGGCAGGAACCACTCAGTAGGCAGAGGGTTTTCCTTTGCAGCGAAGAAAATGTTTTAGAACTAGATAGTTGGTGCATCAGTTGGTGAAGGTACAAATGTCACTGATTTGCTTGCTTTAAAATGGTTAATTTTGTTATGTGAATTTCACTTCATTAAGACCTATTTTTAATAAAATACCTGAAACATAGTAATTTGCAGTAGCTGCATTTAACCCCAAACATATAATAAACCGTATTTGTCCTGTCATTTGTGGACTGAGGCAATGCGCTAGGTGCTATGAGAATGTGAAGGTGTGTAACCCAGTTTCTATCCTTTAAAGTTACAGTTTAGTGGCGAAGCTTCATACATTCAAACACCAATAGTAGAAGGTGTGATGTGATAAATGGCACAAGGGAGAGGAAAGATGACTAATCAACTGGAGAAGGGCACACTTCAGGGGTGGGGGGCTGAGGCAGGGTGCCATGCAGCAAAGACCCCTGGGAAATTTTCCAGAGCCAGAGCTTTATGGAAACCATCAGAGAACCTCAGCTTTAATTTAAACATGCTGCCATTGAGCCCGGCAAATGCAGCAGTGTGCATCTCACTGATGCCTGTTCTAGCAGCGAGATCCAGGCCCTAATATTCTGAAAGGCAGCACTCACCTAGAGGACACGAGGCCATTAGCTGGACATGAACTCCCACTACACCGCATTGCTGAGAGGTTGGGGCAGTCTGTCGAGTCCTGGCCACCCAGAGCTGGGGCAGGTGATGGTGAAGGGTGGTGGCTTGGGGGAGTGCCACCCAATGGATTCAGAGCTCAGATCTTGGGGGCCAACTTGGAGAATTAGATCAGAAGTGAGGGAGCAGAGCTTGGACTCAGAAGTCAGGACACAGTAATCATTCCTTCTTCCCACCTAGTGTTTTTTCTCGCCTTGCTGCTTTTGGGTGGTCATCTCATTTATTCCCCATTATTCATCATGCAGCAAGTATTTGTTGAGTCCCAGAAGCTGTCCAAACCTTGGAATTATAAAATAAAAATAAAAGACAAAATTCTTGCTCACAGAGGGCTCATAGTCTTTGAAGAACTAATCTGTTAACAATGATCATATGGTCACATGATTTGCTTTAGTGACGATATATACAGGGGTGCTCGGGGAAAGGAATCCCTAAGTCTGATTGGGAGAAAGAAAAGGTCCAGTGTTCCCCAATCTTATTAAATCCAACAGCCTTCCTTTTAATAACATATACATTGTAATGCCCTCTTTGGCCATCCTGAAATACAATTCCTGGATGTAAGTTACCTAACAGAATTTTAAAAGAATTAACACAAATACCTTATGTAATACCCTAAAATTAATGCAAAGGAACAAAAAGACAGTAATTTTTAATATAAAATGATTCGACAAGTAAACAGTCATAATCTCATTAAAATGTAAAATGGGGGCACCTGGGTAGTTCAGTTGGTTAAACGTAGGTCAGGTCATGCTCTCAGGGTCCTGGGATGAAGTCCTGCATCGGGCTCCCTGCTCAGCGGGGAGTCTGCTTCTCCCTTTCCCTGCCATTCCCCCTGCTTGTGCTCTCTCTCTCGGACAAATAAATAAATAAATAAAATCTTTAAAAAAAGAAGCACTGAATATGTATTTTTATAATAAAACTTTGTGAGTAGAAATCAAATATCTAGGCGAAATATTTGTCAAATTCCTTGCCTCGTCATGACCACTTAGATGGCTCTTGGGAAATATCTTTCGGTTGAATGGATGGAGAAGGAACTGAACAACTAAAAAAAAATTACCGGTGAGCCCGAAAAAGCAGAGGAAAGTCTAACTGGAGGAAACCCTCCCTTGTGCAAGATTTACTGAGTACTTCCTCTGTGCCAGACCCAGTGCCAAACCCTAGAGTCATTAAGTTTCTACCAAGATTTGGACTTTTTGGGTTTTCATGGCTGAAGTAGGGAGAGAAATGGTGGCAACACATACTTTGCCTTTAGACAGTGTTCTATCCTTTCTTTTACTCTTTTCTAATGAAGAAAATGAATTCTCACCGTGTTTTGACTTAACACTAAATCTCCAAAGACCCAGAAGCTGAAGATAGTGTCCCCGCCAGAGGACAGAGTGAGGGAGCCGGAAGGGGAGGGGACAACAGTCCTGAGGGCCACTCCTTCAGTTCACTCCCCTGAGCAGCTGTGCATATCCTGAGTCATCATTTCCGAGTTGGTATTCCAAACCTTCTTTGCTCTCCCAGGAACAGAGTAAAAGAGGGTAAATTAGGTCCCCTCAAACTTCAAAG
This sequence comes from Ailurus styani, assembly GCA_002007465.1. Lineage (NCBI taxonomy): Eukaryota > Metazoa > Chordata > Mammalia > Carnivora > Ailuridae > Ailurus > Ailurus styani. The sequence continues at coordinate 808,921 of LNAC01000020.1, forward strand.
CAGCAAAAAGTTAAGGAAATCCAAACAGACCCCTTGGTGATTCATGCACAGAGCCAGGGTCCTGCTGCCATCTGTTTCCAATCACAAGCGACACAAGGGCTCCATATTCTTCAATAAATATATGAACCAGCTGCCAAGATGAACTTTTGCTAATAACATATTTTCAAAGCATACGCTTCCAAATTTGATGCATAGCAAAAGTATAAAGATTTTTTTTAAAAGGCTAGAAAGAAAGCCTTCTCCAGTAGAATGGAACTTAAATGACAATTATATGCTTATTCTGTTTCTTCACTAAAATAAAAAAAGTTTGTCTTTGGTAATCATGCCAGTTGACTTTTTTCATCAATGTGTGTTATTAATCACCAGCGTAACCCCGATTTGACTTAAACAGCAAAATGTGGTGTAGTCCTGTGATTAGAATGTTCTTTATAGTCTCTGCTTTTAAATTGATTCAAATACCAACATGAACCTTTTTTGAAAGTAGTCTCTGGGGCGCCTGGGTGGCTCAGTGGGTTAAAGCCTCTGCTTTCAGCTCAGGTCATGATCTCAGGGTCCTGGGATCGAGGCCCGCATCGGGCTCCCTGCTCAGCAGGGAGCCTGCTTCCTCCTCTCNTCTCTCTCTCTCTCTCTCTCTCTCTCTCTCTCTCTGTGTCAAATAAATAAATAAAATCTTTAAAAAAAAAAGAAAAAAAAGAAAGTAGTCTCTGTCTTATACCCCATTCTCTGTATCAGTCCCTTCAGGAAAGTATTGTTGGAAATAAAGAAATGGAGGGGAGAGAGAAGAAACAAACAAACAAAAAAGCTAGTGAGAGAGAGGGAGAGAGAAATAATCACTAAGCAGTGTTGACTTGGGAAGCAGAATATGTGCCCAAAGGTTTAACAAATGCCTCTACTTAGCAGGGGATGGGGCTGTCTGCCATCCAAACCACCAGCTGCCACTTTAAAGAACGATGAGGCTTGGCTTCAGTGATGTACTTGACTCAAGTGTCAAAATCATTTGGGATTTTGTATACCCGTTAACTCCTTACTGAAGTGCAATAAGGAAGTTTTAGGAGGTCATAACTGCATGAAATGTAACAATTAAAGGAAGTTCACTTTGAATAGAGATTTTAACATAATAGAAGTGTTTATTAATGATAAGATATAATAGCAATCTATAAACTCACACGGTAAGTCCATGAAATAGTGTTGACCTAGGTGTAGATACATGTATATATCACTGGCGTGAAATGATTTCATACAGCTTAAGCTTTCAAAATGATGGAACTTAGGCTTTCGGAATAACATAGCATAAATTTACAGACTAAGAACAAAAAGTAGGCTTTTTTTCTTGATATTTTCACTTCATTATCACCTTATTAAGTGAGAAAAAAAAACACATGTCTCTAGTTCTAGATAAATTAAAAGACCCTGGGGAGAAAAATTTTAGCAATTACATAGTAAGAGTTGAAGACAATATGTTTATTTTAATAATCTTTAATTTAGTCAGGTACAGGTTTTTTCAAAGTAACATGGTTTCAGGATGTCCTAAAAATTAAGAGTTTGGTAAAGGTACCTAAATACCGAATGAATAAGTGATTTGCAGTCACTTGGGAATTTTGGCATTCGAGTGCCCAGAGAATTTAAAACAATCCCTCTCCTTTTCTCAATTTGTGGAGAGCACTACTTATGTTCATTTTATTTTTAATTCTTAATTTTATTTTAAATCCAGGGCACTTAACAGTGTTCTATTAGCTTCAGGTGTACAATACAGTGATTCAGCAATTCTGTTCATTACTCAGTGCTCGTCAGCCTGGGTGTCTTAATGTCTCCCCTGCTTCACCCATCCCCCACTCACCTCCCCTCTGGTAACCATCAGTTTGTTCTCTACAGTCTGGTTTTTTGTTTTTGTTTTTTTGCTTTGTCTCTTTGTCTTGCTGTCGGTGTTGTTAGGTTTGTTCATTTTGTTTCTTAAATTCCATATAGGAGTGAAATCCTATGGCATTTGTCTTTCTCTGACTTATTTTGCCTCATATTATACTCTCTAGCATCCTCCATGTCGTTGCAATTGGCAAGATTTCACTCTTTTTTATGGCTGAATCATATTCTATTGTATATCTATAATATATCTTTTTTCTCCATTCATCTATTGTTGGATCCTTAGGCGGCTTCCATAATTTGGCTCTTGTACATAGGGCTGCAGTAAACATGGGGGGGCATGTCCTTGTACCCTTCCGAATTAGTGTTTTCATATTTGGGTAAATACCCAGTAGTGGAATTACTGGCTGATATGGTAGTTCTATTTTTAATTTTTTGAGGAACTTCCATACCATCTTCCACAGTGGCTTACTTATTTGAAAAGAAAGAAAGAATGAATTTCGATTACTTTTATGTTTAAATTTGGAGGAAATGGAAAGATATCTCTCAAGCTCTGGATTGTGCCAAGCCGGAGATGAGCTTTGGGACTAAACGCAGCACCTAGCTCACGAGAAGCAATTAATAAACACTTATTGACTCTATTAGTCCTTTTGCGGCGCGGTGATTAACAAACAGGAATTAGCTTAACATCTGCCATGGAAACCTTGATAAACATGCTCTCTGTTAGAAGACGGAGTTTTTGGTCATCATTTTTCTTGCTGTTGTTGTTGGAGAAAATTGGGAGGCTCTCTAGGTGAAGAAGGACTACGCGATTGCAAGGGGTGATTGCTGGTTTCTCACAGCCTAAAATGAGTAGATCACAACACTGCCTCTGCTATTCAGGACAGTGGTCTTTTTGGTAAAAAATGGAATCTTTGGGCGCCTGGGTGGCTCAGTGGGTTAAAGCCTCTGCTTTCGGCTCAGGTCATGATCTCAGGGTCCTGGGATCAAGGCCCGCATCGGGCTCTCTGCTCAGCAGGAAGCCTGCTTCCCCCCTCTCTCTCTGCCTGCCTCTCTGCCTCCTTGTGATCTCTCTCCCTCTGTGAAATAAATAAATAAAATCTTAAAAAAAAATGGAATCTTTAAGTTTCCGTGAAACTCATCCTTAAAATTCCCAGTGTGTTGGGCGCCTGGGTGGCTCAGTGGGTTAAAGCCTCTGCCTTCTGCTCAGGTCATATCTCAGGGTCCTGGGATCGAGGCCCGCATCGGGCTCCCTGCTCGGCAAGGAGCCTGCTTCCTTGTCTCTGCCTGCCTCTCTGCCTACTTGTGATCTCTCTTCTCTCTGTCAAATAAATAACATAAAATGTTAAAAAAAATAAAAAATTCCAGTGTGTTTGCGGAGGGCTTAGAACATGCAAAATGTTTGAGTAACCAGAGACGACAGCAACAGTCAAGGGCAGGCTGACCTTGCAGAGATGTCTTTTGTCACTGCCATGCTGGGAGAGAGGAGAGTGGCTCACCCAAGGGGAACGTCCTTCTGAAGCAGGGTAACGGCCCAGCTAAGAGATTCCTTCTCCCTCGCAGACTCCAATGAGAACACTCTGAGGTCCAAGGAGGTATTAGAAAAGTGTGGGAGTAGAACAGAAGGGAAAAACTGGGATTCCCAACGGTGCTGGCACAATCTGTTTCCACGTTGTGTGGGGGACACGTTTGGTATTGTTTTAGGGAGTGCCGGGCATCATGCAGTAGCCACGGCTGACTGAGGTGGTGCCATCCTTCGGAACATTCAGACAGCAGCTGGCTGTGTTGGCTCACCCGTCGGCCACCCAACGATGCACTTTCCGGCAGTGGTAACTGAACCAAATGGGGACCTCCCCCGCCCAACGTGCAGCAAGCCACTCAAAATGGACACTGAGCTTTTGAAGTGAAGAAAGATAGGCTATTCATTGGTGTGGCACCGCTCAGGAGAACAGGGAGCTAATGACCACAAATCTCGAACTCCTCGATGGCTTGCCGGGGAGGGTTTTTAAGGGTAAAATTGAGGACAGAGATCTTCTGAGCAGGCGGCCCTGTTGATGGGAGGCCCACAAGGTCATGTGAGCCGATGTGACTTAATAACTTCTGATGCCACTTTGTCTGGTTTCCTGGAGGCCTGTCCCATCTCAAAATGCTCAGAATTTAAAAAATATCTTTATTTTACATCTGGTGATTATATCTTTAGGGTAGTGTTGATTAACTGTTTGTCTTACAGATTCCTTTGAATGGTAAGCAGACTTTTCTCTCCCTTAATTAAGCCTAGGCCTGTGTCTTCCTTGGACTACACTGCGGTGCCCGTGGGCGATGTGGTCTCTAGTGTTAGTTTTTCCATGTGAACTGACGAGATGGACACCGTGTTCACAATTGGGTGTGACCCGACAGAGAATAGGAAGGTTTGTGCAAAGTGTACAAATCATTTTAATGCTTATAGAAATATAATCGTTAGTACAGGGATTCTCAAATTTTTTTTTTTTTAAAGATTTTATTTATTTATTTGACACACAGAGAGAGATTACAAGTAGGCAGAGAGGCAGGCAGAGAGAGAGAGAGGAGGGGGATTCTCAAATTTTAAGTATTTAAGGATCATCTGTGTCGATTTTTCAAAATGCATTCTGGGGGTGCCTGGGTGACTCAGTCTGTTAACTGTCTGCCTTGGGCTCACGTCATGATCCCAGGGTCCTGGGATCGAGCCCCATGTCAGACTCCCTGCTCAGGGAGCACCCTCTCTGTCTGCCTGCTGCTCCCCTTGCTTGTGTTCTCTCTCTCTGTCAAATGAATAAATGAAATCTTTAAAAATGCATTCTGGGGGGTGGCTGGGTGGCTCAGTTGGTTAAGTGTCTGCCTTCAGCTCAGGTCATGATCCCCTGGTCCTGGGATCTGGCAGAGTTGGGCTTCCTGCTCAGTGGGGAGTCTGCTTCTCCCTCTCCCTCTTCCCCTCCTCTGCATGCTCTCGCTCAAATAAATAAATAAAATCTTAAAACACACACACACACACACACACACACACACACACACACACACACAACACATTCTGGGACCTCAGTCCCAGAGATTTGGATGAAAAAGGACTTGGGAGAGGTCCCCAAACAGGCCTTTAAGCAAACTCTCCAGGTTATTCTAAGGCCTATTGGCCTATACTGCTTAAGATACTCTGTATTATAAGCATCTTCTTCAGTAAAAGCCATCTGACATCTGAGATGCTACTATTACTTAAGCAACTGTGCTGGGCTAAGTTTGGGAACAAAGAATTTGATTTACAAAAAGAAAACTGTCTTTGGCCTACATCATTTCTAGGGACCACCCCCCAAAAATGAACAGGAATAAGCATAATTCAACAAAGTCTTTTTTAAAACTATTTTTAAGGATGGGAATAGATTTAGAAGGCAAGGTCTTTATAATATAAATTGTAACCATGACAAAATGATAGGTCATTTAAAAAATTAATCAACTATTGAAAAGAGGTTTACTCACTGAAACTAAAAATTGCATCACCACTCAAAAATTTAAATCTAATGAAAAATACTAAAAATCAAATACCATAATTTCTATATACCTCTCTCCCAAAATTTATAATTGAAGGATTAGTTAAAAAAAAGAAATCACACCAAGATGAACTGTTTTTTATGAAAAATATAAATATTCAAAAGTAACATTAGAGCTAAGAAATCCAAGTTATTGAATAAAATAGAAAACATCTATTTCAATTCATAAGAGAGAAAATGGACAAAGAATCAAAAATAATTTTGGCATGGGTTTTTGCAAAGACAAGTCAGTATTTTGTCAAGTCCAGTATTTTTTCCTGGACAAGGTGAAATACGTATTTTAACCACATAGAAGTTTAGTCAATACATTTGTTGTTGTTGTTGTTTTTTCCCCTAAGATTTTATTTATTTATTTGTCAGAAAGAGAGTACGCATAGGCAGGAGGAGCATCTGGCAGAGGGAGAAGCAGACTCCCCGCTAAGCAGGGAGACCCATATGGGGGCTCCATCCCAGGACCCCGGCATCATGACCTGAGCTGAAGGCAGATGCTTAACCGACTGAGCCACCCAGGCATCCCTGTTGTTTGTTTTATAAGTACTCTAGTATGTACAAGTCTACATCAGTGTTGGTGTAGAATGTGATAGAAGTAATGAAGAAGGAAAAAAGAGGGAAGGCCAAATGGAAGAATGTTAATATTAACTAAATAACAGGGAAGGAAGGCACTTAAGCTAGGATCTCAGACCAGCCAATGTGAAATTGTGAAGAAATTTCAATGAGATGAACTGTAGGAGTGGTAGTTACACAGCCAGGCATTACCTCTATCCACAAACCCTCCTGGAGAATGAAAGCAAACATCTGGATCATTCGGACGCAGAGAAGCCTTGAGTTTCCCCAAAAGGCTGTTTCCGGATTCTTGATTATTGGCATGAGATCAGGGGAGTGTTCCTTTACCTCTTCCAGCCTCTGTCTTTTCTCCTGGTCAATGAAGATAGGAATCCCCACCTCCTTCATTGTCTGAATGGATTCGAAGAGGTTGTAGGAACACCAAGCTCATGAAGGGCTTCATCTGTCAGCACTGTCATTGTTAGGAACTCTTTTCTTTGTAAACACCTTTTATTCCCATGCAATAGCTTTGAAAGGGCAGGCCCAGAGCCCCATGTTCACAATCACAGAAGCGCAGGTTTGGAGAGTATTAAAGATCTCGGTTCCAAGTCCTCCCTCTTCATTCGGTGCCAGGTCACAACCTTGTGAGAGTTTCAGGGAGTTAGTTCAAAGATGGCTAAAGATCTGGCACCTTCCTAAGGGATATTTTTTAAACAGTTGTTTAGCATTGATTTAGGAATTTTTAAATTAGAATGACAGTGGAAAAGCCTAATTTCCACTTCTCCTACTTGGTGACCTGGCTTTGGGCAAGGCCTTTACCATAGTTTTGCAATTTACCACTTGAGTGATCAAAGTTAACTTCTCCTGAGGTGAAAGGCTAGACTTACTTCTTCCACTAAAGTTCTTTTGTGGCACTGAATCAATGAGTACAAGTTGACCTTCAAAGAGGAGTAGTAATGAATCAGTAGTTAACATTATGTAATGAGTTTATAAATCTCTAGGTCTTAGAGTTTGCATGCCAGCGTATTTCTAATTTGCTCGGCATCCCAAAACTAGGCAGTTTGATGTTTCCTTTTTAAAACGAAAAAAATTTTTTTAATTTTTATTTGCCCCAGGGGTACAGGTCTGTGAATCATCAGGCTTACACCTTTCGCAGCATTCACCATAGCACAAACCCTTCCCAATGTCCATAACCCATCCACCCTATCCCTACCCTCCCACCCCCCAGTAACCCTCAATTTGTTTTGTGAGATTAAGAGTCTCTTATGGTTTGTCTCCTTCCCAATCTTTAAAACGAATCTTAATGCCATCTACCTTTTTTTTTTTAAGATTTTATTTATTTAGTTGACACAGAGAGAGCAGGCAGAGCGACAGGCAGAGGGAGAGGGAGAGCAGGCTCTTTGCTGAGCAGGGAGCCCAATGCAGGGCTTGATCCCAGGACCCTGGGATCATGACCTGAGCTGAAGGCAGCCGCTTGACCGACTGAGCCACCCAGGCACCCCGCCATCTACCCTTTTAAAAAGGTAATTTCTTATATCCAAGTGAGTTTATGTCTTGGTAATATCTTTCTCTATGGCCACCCAAACAGATTATGCCACAGATGAAATGGCCCTTAAGGTTCTCTAAAAACAAGCTTTTAATGGACAGAGCCTGATTTTGCCCACACAGACCTCATGCTTAATTCTCCATCATTGCTGTGACTGTCAGCCAGCGGAGGTGGGATGCGAACCGTAGAGGGGGGGCTAAAGGGTGGGAAGAATTGTGTAATCAACTAAATGTTCAGGGCGGAGCCAACAAAACTCGATTGTTTGGAAAACCAAACCATCTTCTCCAAAGTTGCTATAAATTGTGTGGGTAGGATCTACAGATAATCGCCTCCCTTCTCCACTCTGCTTTGCCTGTCTAACCATTGCATAAATAACTACATGATAAATTCAATGTTGATGTTGGCACATGAACAGACAGGAAGGAATGACTGCTCATTTCAAAATTTATTATATAAATAATAATCGAACTCCAAAGGAGAATGCTTAAAACTGTTCCTGTTTAAAATTCACAATCACATTTGACTTGCCTAATTTCAACCCACACACTTCTGGAGTTCAGTACAAAAGCACTTTTGATCTACATTTAAAATAATGTGTCACTTGACAAACTATTCAAATATCTAATTTAAAAATATACTCTGCCGGGGTGCCTGGGTGGCTCAGTGGGTTAAATCCTCTGCCTTTGACTCAGGTCATGATCTCAGGGTCCTGGGATCGAGCCCCGCATCGGGCTCTCTGCTCAGCGGGGAGCCTGCTTCCTCCTCTCTCTCTCTGCCTGCCTTTCTGCCTACTTGTGATCTCTCTCTCTGTCAAATACATAAATAAAATCTTAAAAAAGATACTCTGCCAAAATTACAGTTTTGATATAAACTCCAGATTCATTACTTGCATGATTAATTTGGGGTCTCTTTCCCATACACCACATATACAACACACACACACACACACACACACACACACACACACACCATAAAGGCTAGAAAACAGTCTAGAAAACACAGTCTGAGAACGTACTATGAAAATATGTTTACTATGTCAGGGTAAATAAACCCAAGTAGTTAATGGAAAATAATTATTTTAGAATTCATAGGTTTGTTTAAAAGTAAAATTTAGGTATCTCTCAAAGACATGTGGGAAGATCTCTTAAAGACACACAAAATCCACCTGTCTCACATACGGCATGTGCTAAAATAGACACAATTCGTTAGCCATGTCATGGCGGCCAAATGGCATAAATTCTTCAGATGCCGAACTTGGCTAAAATAGCAACAGTAAATCTCACTGAACTGAGTGAAGGGAGGAAGAGAAGAGAGAAGAGAAAGTGCAATGTGTTTTAAAAAGTCCAATTTTTTCATGTTGCTTTATGACCTAAGGAAAATTTAAACTCTCCTTAAGCTGCAACTACAAAAATTAAAAAGGAAATCCTTTGTTTAAAACAAAAAACAAAAAGCAAAAACAACCAGCAATTTATTCAACTGGGGCTGAGGCTATTTGCCTTTTATATTACAGTGTCCCTACTGTCACCACGTCAGCTTTGGGCCACACAAATTTGATTAAATGCACTTGGGGATTGTGTCTAAAAATGTGACATTCAAGAAATGTACAGGGAAAAGAAGGTGGAAAAGCAAAATAACAAGTAAACTATGTTACAAAATTAAAAATGATGCCAGTTAGCTTAAAAAAAATCCAATTATTGACATAAATATTTTCACTTTTTTGCAATATCCAGAGGATTTTTTCAATCTTCAAATTCAGCTTGCTTTTGAAATGCGCCTTTATTAAAATATAATTCATATGTCCATTTACTGAAATATAATTCACATGCCCATTTAAAATATATAACTTGGGAAACCTGGGTGGCTCAGTTGGTTGAGCATGCCACTCTTGGTTTCAGGTCAGGTCATGATCTCATGGGTTGTGGGATCAAGCCCCACATCAGGCTCCATGCTCTGTGGGGAGTCTGCTTGAGATTCTCTCTCTCTCTCTCTGTCCCATCCCCCAGTTGTGCTCTCTCTCTCTCTCTCTCTTTCTCTCTCCCCTAAATAAATAAATAAATCTTAAAAAAATAAAGTATACAACTCAAAGATTTCTAGTTGAGCTGTACAACCATAACCTCAATCAATTTTTCATCACCCAAAAAAAGGACCCTGCTTCCAGGGTCCTTTAGCACATGCTGTGCTATTTATTGGCAGCAACTCTTCATTTATTCCAAATCCTTAGCTCTAGAAAACCACTAATCTACTTTCTGTCTCTATAAATTTGCCTATTTTGGACATTTTATATAAATGGAATCAAACAATATATGGTCTTGGTCTTTTGTGACTGTCTTTCACTCCACATAATATTTTCAGAGTTGTCAATGTCGTCATAGGCATCTGTACTTCATTCTTTTTTACAGACAAATAATATCGACAGCCATAAATTTCCCCCAAGCACAACTTCAACTGCATCCAATAAAGTTTTGACATGTTGTGTTGTCATTGTCATTGATCTCAAAGCATTTTCTGAGTTCCTTTGTAATTTCTTCTTTGACCCGTTGATTATCTAGGTGTGTATTAATGTTCATGTATTTACGAATTCCTCAAATTTCTTTTATTATTGCTATCTAGTTGAATTCCATTGTCATCAGAGAACATAACTAGAATGATTTCAGTCTTTTTAAACTTGATGAGGCTGGTTGAATGGCCTAGCATGTGGTCCATCCTGGAGATAGCCCCACGTGCTCAGAAGGTGCATTCTGCTGCTGTCTTATAGTGGCTTCCTGTGTTCCGGTAGCGTTTTATAGATGTCTGTTAAGTCTGAGCGGTTTATGGTGTTGTTCGGGTCTTATATTTTCTTGTTGATCTTCTGACTAATTGTTCTATGCACTTTGGAAAGGGGGATATTGAAATCTCCAACTGTTGTTGTATTTTCTATTTCTCTCTTCAATTCTACCCATTTTTGCTTCATGTAATTTGGAGCTATGTTACTATTTTATTTTTAATTATAAAAAATTTTCTCTCAATTGATAATATACCTTTGCCTAAATTCTTATGAGGTAATTTTCAGGAAGTCTTGTAAAAGACTCTGAGATGAACTATTTTTAAGGATCTGTCCCTTGATGGGGCTTTTATTGATGTATCTTCAAGCTCACTACAACATTTTACATATTAACCGGTTTAATCCTCCTAACAAATTTTGTTTGCATTTAACAGTTGAGGAAAGTGAATCACAGAGAAGTTAACTTGCCTGAATGCATACAGCAGGTGGCTCCAGAGTACCTCATTGCCTCTTATTCTGAAAGTTCGGATTCCTCCCTCCGCTCCATTCCCAGAACGCTGCAGTCAAGCTTATACCTCCAGAGAGGAGATGGGAAGCACCCTGGAGGATATCATCAACCCCAGAGAAAAGATCCAAAGATACTGACAGGGGGCTCTCTAAATAAATGGCTGAGCCAGAACACCTTACAGTAAAAGTCCAATCACCAAGTTCCACCCCTTACTTAAAGTTTCAATCAACTTCTTGTCACATAGTGGAGGATCACAAGCCATCTAGGGAAAGCCTCTAAAATGAAACATAGAGACCAAAATACAGGAAAAAGCAACTTGGAGGAGAGATTACTCAGAGATGTAAAAAATAAAAGACAGGGCGCCTGGGTGGCTCAGTGGGTTAATGCCTCTGCTTTCGGCTCAGGTCATGATCTCAGGGTCCTGGGATCGAGGCCCGCATCGGGCTCCCTGCTCGGCGGGGAGCCTGCTTCCCCCTCTCTCTCTCTGCCTGCCTCTCTGCCTCCTTGTGATCTCTCTCCCTCTGTGAAATAAATAAATAAAATCTTTAAAAAAAAAAAATAAAAGACACTTATCTTTTGAGAAATAAAATATAGGCTACAAAAAAATCAGAGTATGAAAAGAGCTCTTGGAATTCCAGCATGATGGTAGAAATAGTAGCAATAATAACTCCACAGAAGAGCTGGAAGATAAAGTTGAAATGGAGCAAAAGATTGAGATGAAAAATAGAAGAAAAACAATAGAAAAATTAGACAACCAGTACAGGAAGTCCAACAATCCAAACAGGAGTAGTTCCTGAAAGAGAGATCAGAGAGGGGATGAAATTACCAAAGAAATAATATAAAAAAATTTTTCAAGGGTGAAGGATACAAATTTCTAGTTAGAAGGAATCCATTATGGAACCAGCTGAGTCGATGAAAATACATTCACACTAAGGCCTATCATTACACATTTTCAGAATACTGGTAATGCAGATTTCTTTCAGTAGTTTAAATTTTTAACCTAGTCTCTTATCACTTGTGCGGTCTTTGAGAAGTCCACTGTAGGTCCTAACATTATGTCCCGATATTTACAGTCCCCCCAATGCCTAGCTTCTTTCAAAATTTTCTCTTTGATTTTTTGATTTTCTGCAGTTTGAATAGGATTTACCCAGGTGTAGATTTTTTGGTATTTATCCTGCTTAGATATCAAGTTCCTGGATCTATGGTTTGGTATTTGTCATTAATTTTGGAAAATTCTCAACTGTTATTACCTCAAATATTTTTCTTCTCCATTCTCTCTTCTCTTCTGGCGTTCTAAGTATGTGTATGTTACACTGTTTGAAATGTACCACGGGTCTTGGGTATTCTGCGCTATCTTTCTCATTCTGTTTTCTGTTTGAATTTCAGTTTAGAAGTTTTTATTGACATATCTTCAAGCTCACTGATTCTTTCCTTAGCAAGGTTTGGTCTGCTGACGAGCCTATCAAAGGCATTCTTCATTTCTGTTGCAACATTTTTAATTTCTAGGATTTCCTTTTGATTCCTCATTAGATTTTTCCACCTCTCTGTTTACATTGCCAATCAGTTATTGTTCTTTTTCCATTAAAGTCCTTAATATATTAATCATATTTATGTTAAATTCCCTGATTGGGAATTCCAAAATCTATGTCATATTGGAGTCTAATGCTTGGTTGGTCTCTTCAGACTGCTTTTTTCTTGCCTCTTAGCATGTCATATAATCTTTTATTAAAAACTACATGGGATGCAGTAGGTAATAGAAACTGAGGTAAGCTGGCTTTTAGTGTGAGGTTTATGTGAATCTGGCTAGGAGTTGGGCTGCGTTTAACGTTTGCTGTAGCTGTAGGTGCCAGAGGCTTCGAATTCCTCTTGTGTCCTTGCTTTTAACTCTCCATTGTCTTTTGAGTTTCCCTAATGAGTTCTTCTTAAGTAGAATCTGCACCATTCAGCTCTCTTTCAGCTGCAATCCACTATTATTATACTGAAGCTGTGTTGATGTGGTGGTAGGATATGAGGAGGGGAAGCATCCATTATCTGAAGATGAAATCTCAGGCTTTCTTTCAGTAGGCCTGTGTCCCTGGGCTGTGGTCTCAAGTGTTTCCCAGCATTCCTGTTTCCTCAGAAATGTTTCCCAAACCTCCTCCCCAGCAATCCTCCCCCCTCCCCTTGCCTTGGTTGAGATAGGGATGCAAGAGGAGGCTGAAGTCAGGCAATTTCCTTTCCCCCTGGGGTGAGATAAGTCTCTGATAAACTCCTGTCCCCTGGAAAGCAGCCCTTGTTCATGGAGAGCAGGCTAGATGTATTTCAAAATGGTTACTTTTACTTTCCCTCCTGCCAGAGACACAGGGTGGGGTTCCTACAGGTACAACCCATGAAAGTGTGGAGATTCCCCCTAAGACCGCTGGACCCCAGGAATTTCTCACTCTTACATTAATCAGTCTCCACATTTGTCAAAATTGCCATTTAAGTGTCCCTACCAGTTTAATGGGTGGTAGGTAAATTGATTTCAGCTGCAATTTCCTGTACTTCTTGTCTCTTCAAATTTCGGTGTGGCAGTTTGCCCTATGACCTTGATTCTCCGATAGGTCCCAAAAAAGTCATTGATTTTCAGTTTGTTTAGCTTTTTTCTTTTTTCAAGAGTTTATTCATTTATTTGTCAGAGAAAGAGAGAGTGCACAAGTGGGGGGGAGGGGCAGAGGGAGAGGGAGAAGCAGGCTCCCCACTGAGCAGGGAGCCCAATGTGGGGCTCAATCCCAGGACCCCAGAACACAACCTGAGCCACAGACAGACATTTAACGGACTGAGCCACCCAGGTATCCCAGCTTTTTTCTTGTAATGATGGGAGTGATGACTTGTAAGCTCTTTACATGTTAGGGTTGAAACCTGAAGTTGAAAAGTTTCTAGAAGCTTCTAGAAAAGAAGGGAAAAATAGGCACATATGAAGATCAGGAGCCAAAATGACATCAGGTTTTCTCACAGCAACATTGGGAGCTTGGCAATAATAGGGCTATGCCTTCAGAATCCTGAAGGACAATGTCTCACCTAAAATTCTATACCAAACTATCAATTGAGTCTGAGCATAGAATAAAAATATTTTTAGAAATTTTTAGACATACAGCTACTCGAACCTTTCCCCTCATCATCCTAGCCTTTCTCTGGGAAGCTGCTATGATTAGAGTAGTGAAATAAAACAAGAAAGACCAGCAGCCAATGTTGAAAAATGAGTTCCCGATTAAAAAAAAATACATCTAGGCATCATTGGTTGGAATGCTGAGCATACCCTTCTCGAAAATCTTCCAACCAGGACAGTCCCTGTGGCTATGCTATGAGTCTTAGATACAACCTTGGTGGTCTGACATGTCCAAGTATACCCTTTCCCTGCCCTTGGCTTTGCCTTTACACCTGAGAAAGTACCATTTGTCATGAATAAAGAGAAAGGTGGGAGGGGACAAAAAAGAAAACATGGGTACTGCGATTTTTTCATAGTCTTCTGGAACTATTTAACTTTTTAGATTATATGCATATAAAACTTACTGAAATTAAAAAATCATTTAAATGTAAAAAGACGAATTCTAATTGCAGACTGGTTGAGAATTGTTTGGTGACAACATTATCTGAAATCACCTCAATTAATTCTAGTTTGGAATGTTAGGTGTTTACCTGATGGAGTGAACATAAAAAGAGGCAAAGACTTTTAATACAAATTTTCTTTTATTTTTGTATCGCAAGTGATGAATACTTATAAACTAACCTTTTAAAGTTGACCATAAAAGGCACTACATAAATGGTTACACTGTAGCATCACCAATATAACACCTTTTGGAAAATGAAACAAATAACTGAGGTCATTGCAGGAATAGGTGCTTCTGGTCTGGTTAAAAAAAAAAAAATCCAGTGTCAATATCATAAGTAGATTCAAAAAATGCTGTGTGACAGACTTGGTGTGCTCTGGAAACCACGAAAGGACTCTGGCCATGACAAAGGCATCAGCAATAAAGATTCAAGTGAACAGCTTAAATAATATTGTTTCGTGAAATGAGTGAGTAGTACAAAGAGGGCATTATTAAATTCATCTATTATTTCACGTAACATATGGTTTTGAATTCATATGGGGACTAAATTAAATATTCTAAGTAAAATAAAATTAATTAGCTCACAAACTGTTTCCCAATAATATCTTTCATTTTCATTAAGGAGGTAGTAATGAGTGAAAGCAAGAAACACCTGAGGGTCATTCCTCAAATGCTGAGGCCCTGATTTCATATTTGTATCTCGTGCCCAGCTTACTAAGGAAATCCTTTGCCTTCCTCTCTGCCACATCACCCTGTTTCTTCCCTTCACGGCATTGATCACTAACCACTATTTTCCTGTTTATTTGTTGGCTCGCGTGCTTAAAATCTACCTCCCTCATGAGAATGGAAGCCCGATCAAAGGAGGGACCTTGCTATCCTACAACTGAATGCCTCCCGGAAGTTATGCAATCAGTGCCTCCCAGATCACAGGCATTCGGTTGAAATTAAATCGATGAAGAGTGAATCATGAGCATCTGGTAGATCCAGTAGAAAATGTGAGTTAATTCAATTTTCCTCACAAATTTGGGGTCATCTGATCACTGGGAGGAAAAGAGCCTTTTCTCCACAAACAATTCTTGCAAGGAATAGAGTTAATGGTGATCACTGATGTTGAAATCTTCCTAGTGACTAAACAGAATCATAGCAGGGTTGTAATTATTAGCAGGCTTGGTCCTGTGGGAAAATTCTCAAGACCTTACATAACCCTCTTAGTCACAGAGAAATATGGTTCACTAAGAAGCTACTGCATGAGGTTGGACACAATAGAGGAACTAAAGTAAACATGATCATAAAAATGGTGTTATGTATTCAAAAGCACAATAACTGGTTTACTCATTTACCTCAGGAGTCCATTTTGTTCTATTATCACTTTGAAGTCAGATTAATTCTAGTTTCAGTTTTCTTGAAATGCTCTGATGGCTCTGCACTGACTATAGAAAACACCAGAATCTTTAGCATGGAATATGAGTCCGTCCATAATCTGGCTGGTTTCCTCTCTCCCAGTATCTGGTTTCTCTCTCACTAACCAAGAATTCAACGGATTCAAACAGCTTCTAATTCCCTGAATAACCCGACTGCTGTTTTTTCTCTCAACGCCTCTCTCATCCTGCTCTGTCTGCTTGGGAAGCCCTCCTCTCCAGGTCCACTTGGTGGTCTCTACTCATTGATTAAGACTCTATGGAAACGTCTCAAGCCCTCTCTTCCAGGAGAAGAGAGAACCTCCTTCAGGTGCAGCCTCTACCCTCACGTACAGACCTCATATTGGGGGGCCCACGGCTGTTCCCAAAACTGCATTTCCTGTCTCTCTTCCCGATGTTTACTCTACACACACTGGAATCCTTGCAGTTCCTCAAAACCTTCATTCTCATTTGCCAGGAGTAAAAAAATGTTCTCCCAGGTATTTACACAGTGTGTTCCCAACTTCATCTGACTGCTCAAACATCTCTTGTAGGAGAAGTTGTCTTTGACCACTCTACCAAAGAAGTTTCTTCCCTTCTACTTTCTAAATACCTCCTCTCCAACCCTTTACCTTATCTCATTTTCTGCTTGTAGTACTGATCTAGCATTATCTACTTAGTGATATATGTCTTCCTTCTAGAATGTAAGCTCTGTGAGGATGGGTCTTTGTTTTGTTCACTGCTGTACATATTGGTGAACGAATGACACCTGTGATACTTTATAACGTGAACTGGTTTGAGACCTGTCGTCCTTGCTGAACAGCAGGGGTTACAGCCAATTCCTCTTCATTTCCTCAGCTCCTTCCTGACACAAAGTAACTTCTTATTCCTTGTATGACCAGATGATGTCAAGCATAAATTACCTATAACAACAGTTCCCAACAAAGGGACTCTGAGCCCATATATACTACCTAAACTGAAGAATACAACCATGCCTCCACAATCCCTTTATCTAAAATTTTTGGGACCAGATGTCTTTCACAATTCAGAATTGTCCACCCCTTAACACCCCTACTAGGGTCTGGGGTGGTACCCCGTAACCAAACACATTAGTAGCTTTGTAATAAAACATGCGAAGAGTCCTACAGAGTATGATAAATAATGCTCAAATCAGCTTTTTCCATCAAGTGACTGTCAGGATACATTTTAAGAGTTTGGAATTTTGGAATTGAGGACACAGGGCTGTGGACATGTACTGGCATAGGGAGATCTATATCTCTGTGATAAAATTGGTTCCCCACATTCTAGAAGATTAGATATCACTGACTTCACACATTAGTTTAAGACATCTATTTTTCTTTCCCCAGTAGCTACCATTTACTATTTGCCAGCCTTTGTGCTAAGCTCTTTAAATACGTCCTATTTTATGAATGAGGAAGCTAGGGTTTAGAGAGAGGGTTAGTGGCTTGCCCACACAGCTAGGCAATGGCGGAGCGAGATCCACACTGAAACTGTCTCACAATTAAAGGCCATGTTCTGGACTACCTGACCATCTTGAATTCACATAGTTCAAGGTAAAAAGTCTTGTCAAGTTTCTTCTTAATGTTGAGCCAAAGGAAAGTCTCTGTGATTCACGTGAGTGTAAAAATCGTCAGGCTACAGTTTCTCATTATAAAAAAAGGCTGGCTATATGTAGCCAACATTTACAGATATTTGTTTAGTGGGAGAATTGATTTTCTCAGCTAAACCAATGTCTTACACATTTGCAATGAAAGATCAAGTGATTCCAGATAATTAAAAAATTATATAATTACATTAACTTGCCCTGATGCTTTTTACAGAACCATAATCCAAGGTCTACTATTCCCTGACAGAGGAGAGTAGGACTGACAGAAGGGAACAGTCAAAAAAGGCACTAATGTAGATCATATGTACATTTTTACACTTATTTTTTAAAGCACATCTTAGTTTCTTGAGTTTTCTTAAGCCAGATGGAAACTAATAAAATGTATTTGTGATGACCAAATTTTGAAAAATTTTTTGAATTACCAAATATAGTAACGACATTTTGGCAATGAGTCAGTTGTTTAAGAACAATAAAGCTATTGAAAAAAAATCTCTGCATAGAGTTACAGCTTCAACTGAAGATGCCCTTACGTGAAAGCCTCAAATTATGAAATGCAGTGTAGCAAAAATACAACACATTCATTTTATGGTACATACATAATATGGACATGAAGATTAAGAAATGAAAATAACATATACACTAAAAACATCACAACAGAAACAGGCTTTATTTCAACCAGACAAGTGAAAACTTCAATTAACATCAAGTTCTTCAAGACTTGAAGATATGGCAATTAAAGGTGGTGCTCAGGAGGCAGAAAAGGAAAGATTCATCATGAAGGAATTGCACTGCCTTCAAAAATCCCTTTCAACAATATGCTCAATTCGGAAGATTAATCAGTTCTAAATCCTTAGGCCTCACGCGTTTCAATATTTGTACAAGACTCTCATTTCAAAGTTACCCATCGGTTCCAATGACATCGTTCAAAAAAGAAAAAAATATGTAGAGATAGATCGGTATCATGATTTTTTTAATATTAGAAACTGGGATTGAAATACATTTTCAGTTTGAAATATTTCAAATGTTATTTGAAAATATGTTATTATTTAAGATGCCTTGTTACAAAGCTCCTATGTACATACGTGTACAAAACAAATAGGTGTTATTACTGGACACCTCAACCCATGACTTCTCCCCCATCTCCCAATGTGAACAGTTAATCTACTGGGAGACTTTATCTGGGAAGTTCCAAAGTCCTGCACAAGGATTTGCTGCCACTCGTAGGCTGGGCATGAGTGAGGACATTTCATCAGAGAAACATTTCAATTGAATACACCCTAACAGAAAATAAATCCAACAAAACACTGCATATTTGCAAGGGTTAAGACAAAATTGCGTATCATTTTCAACTTTTGCCTGACTCATAAAATCCACTTTCAGAGTTTTCTCATCAAGGGCACTTTCGAGAGCTTTCGCTCACGTGCTTAACTGCCTATCGAGTTGGTCAGCACCTTGATTGATATGAACAATTAGGTTAAAGAAAGGTATTGGGGAGGAGAGGGAGTCATTTGAGGACAGAAACAGGGGGAAGGACTTTCTTTCTCCATAAGACATTCCAACAGGAGAAAAAAAAGACGAAAAGATATATAAACAAACAAACAAAATCATGTTCACAGTAAAACATGCCAGATTTGTAGTTTCATTTGAAACCAACAGCAAATCATGAAACGTCATGAAGAATATAAGTAAAGGTAGAATCTCCTAGAGTCATTACTAAATGAAGTTAAAATTACCACACTGATCAGTAAACCCCAGAAGAAAAATAAACAGCACTTACATTTCGGGTCCTTCTTATGCATCATTCAACTTTTCAGGGTTAATGCATAAAATTCGTAGGTTTGGCCTCGCTGAACACATTTTTTTTTTAAATACCGTATACAGAAAAAACTCTTGTATCCCCCATTTTGAATCATCAGCTCAAAACCCAAGAGTAAAAGATCAGCTAGAAGGATTTTAAATTATTTACAAATCCAGCAGGTTCATCTGCCATAATGGCTTGGCTTCCGTCCCACAGCGGCATCTCCTCCTCCAGCGGCAGCTCTCAGCTCTCTGTTCTCCCACAAGGCTCTCCACCCGCCGGTCATCACTACTGGTCATCAGTCATCTTGAACAGTTCCAGCAGTGCCCCAACAGCTCCGAAATAACCCTACGAGAGCAATGGGAAAACGTGCGCGCGATGATCTCCGACCAGCCAAATGCCTACTGTGTTGACTACTTCTCGGAATGCTGCCCCCTAATGTCCGAGGTAAGAAAAACTTAAAACCTGAACTCACGCCATGCACCCAAGAATAATAGCCATAACACTTATTAGATCCACCTGTTTTTCTATCTTAAATAAGTTAACGGATGTAAATAAAGCACTTAGGGAAACGTCTGGCACTTAGTGCAGACGACACGAGGGCTGGTGTTGTTAGATTTACAATGACTGCGATTTTAATTTGTGCCAGGGCAAAATTCATACTGTGACTCCCATGTCACTGATGAGAAATGGAAGGTAATAAAGTAAATTGCCCTTTCAGGGTCACCCACTTGTGCCAGGGCTCAACCTCAAATCTGTCGGACTTCAAAGTTGTATCTCACAGGCGAGAACTCTTACGCTTCCCTCAGCGGATCTTGGAAAGGCATCCAAATCAGCCAGAGCTGCCCTACGCTCATCCGTAAAACAAGAGCCCATGTTTTTGTGGAAGTGAAAGGAACCAAAAATTAAAAATTTTTAGAGAACCTGGGTTCCAAAAGGTCTGAGACTCCACTCCTGTTGCCTGACTCAAGGGTCACCAACCCAAATGGGTGGCTGCGTGCCAGGATGGGCAGTGACGTGACAGGATCTCTGCTTTGGCTGCTGCCAACTAACATTTATTGAGGCCTCATTAGATGCTAACAATTGTTTTAAGTACTTTACATGAATTTACTTATTTAATCTTCACAATAACCTTATGAGACAAATATTATTAATCACCCCACGTTACAAAGGCTACAAAAAAGATGGAGAAGTAGAGTCATTGTCTAAGGATTCTTCGTCAGTCAAGAGGCTGTGTCTTATCTGCTTGGCTGAACAACTTCTCAATCCTGTCAGTTGAATGAATGAGACACCGCGAGTGAGGACTCCCGAGGCAGGACAGGAAAACTGCCGCACCAGCGCCTTCCAAAAGTTCTCTCTCACAGTATTCTCCAGGAAGGCCTGCCTCAGCCAGAGTGAATTTAAGAACATTGAGTCTTTTCTGAGAGATCTTTACAAGGGGCTATAAAAATGCTCCTTTCATTGGCCATAAAGACCGAGTTATGCGCAAACAAAGCCAAGCCACAGTCCACAGTGGCCTAGGTTTGTACGAAGTAATGTAGGTGACTGTGTTTTCACCTACAGAAGTGAGTTTCCCCAAAATAGTGGATCTCACTCCGTATTTTACCACCAACTAACTCCCCATGGGACCTCGTGGATGGCTTTTAATCCCTGATGGCTCCCCGAGTATGTTTTCTGCCTTAGTTGAAGAGAATCTGGACTTAGGGTTGCCAGATAAAATATAGATAAATGCCAGATAAAATAACTGTGTCCTGTATTTTTAATCACTAAATATGAGAACTCTAGCTGAACTGGAACAGTGCTTTTCTTTTTTCCTTTTAATTGCTTCTTTAAAGCTGAGGTGCTGGGGCACCTGGGTGGCTCCATGGGTTAAGCCTCTGCCTTCGGCTCAGGTCATGATCTCAGGGTCCTGGAATCGAGCCCTGTGTCGGGTTCTTTGCTCAGCGGAGAGCCTGCTTCCTTCTCTCTCTCTGCCTGCCTCTCTGCCTACTTGCGATCTCTCTCTCTCTGTGTCGAATAAAAAAAAAAAAAAAAAAGCTGAGGTGCTTTTCCCTTTTTCAAACAAATCTTACATGGAAACAATAAATAAGTAGATAAAAAGGGAGGTGCTCTGGTTGGGGGAGGAGGGTGAAGATTCTGGGACTCCATTCCCTTCAACTCCCCCAAAAGTTCTATCACTCTATGCTTTAAGCCTACTTTAAAAAACAGGCTTTCTTTAGTATTATGTTTAAGTATTAAGTTCTATAACCTGGTCTTAACTATTTAGTATTTAAGTTCCTACTGTTTTATCTGCTTTAAGAAAATGAAATATGGGCTTAGGAAACTCTAAAAACTTAAAATACATGGGCAGCTTTTCAGATAAAAAATGCCAGAGTAGTTATTCATTACAAGTCGTGATATTAGTTCACTCAGTTTTTTTCTATTACAATACACGCCAAGGATTAGGATTAGTTACCACCTCCGCCACCCCCCTCCCACCATGATAAATAAACAATTGCTCTCTATAGTACTGATTTTAAAGAAGGTGGCAGAGAAGGTAGGAAAAAGAGAGGAAGCTCCCTCACTTACTCTTGGAAACATGA
Organism: Ailurus styani; assembly: GCA_002007465.1. Taxonomy (NCBI): domain Eukaryota; kingdom Metazoa; phylum Chordata; class Mammalia; order Carnivora; family Ailuridae; genus Ailurus; species Ailurus styani. Next base: position 830,666 of record LNAC01000020.1, read on the forward strand.
TTTATAGGATTGTAAAAACTCAATAGAAGGGACTCTCTCAAGTAATTGATGCTCATATCCTCTGCAGACAGGCTGCTAATGCCTAAGGACACCAGCTTCTCTGGGCCACCAGGCTACTCTTGGCAGCCCCCGCACTTCTGTTCTGACCAGTGGAGTCGTCTGCTTGCCAAGATTCAGCTGTGTTATCCTCAGATTTGTTTATGACAGTTTTTCTTTTTTTTTTAAAGATTTTATTTATTTATTTTGACAGAGAGATTACAAGTAGGCAGACAGGCAGGCAGAGAGAGAGGAGGAAGCAGGCTCCCCACTGAGCAGAGAGCCCGATGCGGGCCTCGATCCCAGGACCCTGAGATCATGACCTGAGCCGAAGGCAGAGGCTTTAACCCACTGAGCCACCCAGGCGCCCTGTTTATGACAGTTTTATGTTAATGTCATAATCTAAGTTAATTATATATCACCTAAACCACTAAAAAGAGTACAAAATAAATCAGTCGCTTCTTTGAAAATCCAGTTAAATTCTCAAAAAAAGATTGAAAAAGGCAGTCACAAACCATTACCCTCTATTTAGGTAGATACCACAAATGAAAGGTTGAGGGGAAAATCTAGGATTATGCAACCAGAGTGTTTCATAGGTATCATTAATCTCTTGATCCATTTTAAAGAAATAAATCAGAAATCAAAGGAGGCATATAATACTTGCGGATTATGAAAAAAAGGATAATAGAACCCATGGTCAAAACTGGGCCTTGGTCCTACATCAAAGAAATTGGTGAGTGAATGAACATTTTTATGTTTTATGTTAAAATGGTTAAAGCAGAGAGATATTTTTTAATGATTACCCATTTTAGCTGATTTTTTTTAATTAACCAGCTACCAGTGCTGATTGCTAGAGAAGAAAGCTTCCATTTTATATATAGTTCTTCTTTATGTTTTGTATGAATGCAAAGTTTAAATGGCAACTCTTCCTACTTGACCAATTTAAAACTGAGAGACTCACTTGAAAGTTAGATGATGCCAAATACACTCCACGTAGGACAACTAAGTCCATGCAGACTTGACCTACCTCATGTTCCAAAAACAGAGCTTTTAGCTGTCCTTTGGACCAAAAATCCATTGCATATGCTAGCAGCTTCATGGAGACCATATTGATTCTGAGAAAGTTCCCAACAAACACAACTCTGTCAATATTCTGGAAAAAAAAATTAAAGAACAACTAAATAATGGTATAAAAATAGTATTTAGTAAAGACCCGATGTTCCATACTTCACTGTACTCCCAGAACTTTGCAGAGTCAATTTGTTTCTTAAGTGAAATTATTTCAGCCTTCCCAGTATGAAGTCAAACAGACTTCATAGTGCATTCCACGAGAACAAAAGAATAAGATTCTGGTTGGGCAAGGCAGAGACTTCTACTGGGCTTATTTGCAGGTGTTATGTCAGACTGACTTAGGCCTGATATGAAATTCAGCTACCAACACATGTATAAAATTGTAACTGGATTTCAAGTTCAGCTAAATTGGTCTTTGCATTCAATTCCCCCAAATTTCCAACTATAAGATATTATTATAACCAACCCGTAAATAAAATGGCCATGGCATGGGTTATTCATCTAACAAGTTTGCTCAGTTTGCTCTATGCCAAACACCAGAATACAAAAAGAAACAGTTCCCAGTCTCTCTCCTTGGGATATATGGTGGACTGTGCTATTAGGTCAACATGTGGGTTGAAATACGGTAACAAAAAAATACGTCTATACTTTTGTTGACATGGATATGGACTTCCACACACACTTAACACTGAGCTCAGCCTGTCTACCATGCAGGGGCTGTCACCACTCGCTCACTCACAGAGCCAGTTGCTATGGTCACTTATGTCAAAGGGAAGAGAGTCCTGGAAGCTGGCATTCTATTCTGTTCAGTCTATCAAGAGTCATCAGGATCTAGGAATATGGCCTCTTAACTGTCTCAAGTTTTGACAGTGTAAACTAATGAGCTCATTAACTACTGTAAATATTTTCTATGGGTAGAGGGGTGGGAGGTGGTTTTAATAAGTTTCCACAAATAAGAATGGTAGCTACAGACTGCCCAGACTGAGATGTGACAAGAAACACTCAGAATAAATAACTCAGATTTAAGATGAATTTAATTAAATTTAGTTCTGCTTTTTCCCCTAAAACAAGGAGTCCAGAGTAGGACTTGCTCAAAGCCCAAGTCCTGCATTACTCTGGAAATGATCCAGAAGGAATAGAATGGCAATAAAAGCTGACAGACATTCCTTATTTCAAATAAATTCCAGGTGGGTCAAAGATATGACTGTGGCCGGTGGGACGGGGGTGGGAGGAAGAACGAAAAAAAGACAGACAGACTAGAGGAAACCACAGGAGAATTCTTTTTTAAAAGTAACGCTAAAGTAAGGAAGATATTAACACATATGTTATCATGTAAAAAGGCATGAAACAATGTTTCCAGAAGTACATATTGAAGTATACAAGGTAGACCGATGTAACCTCTGGGATTTGCTTTCGAATATGTTAGTAAAAGAAAAAGGAAGAGAAGGAGGAGAAAGGAACAGAGGGAGGAAAGAGAAAAGAGATAAAGTATGTGTGGCACAGTTTTGCTAATTGTTGAGTTGGGTTAATGGCTATAATCAGGTTCTCTATACCTAATTCTGCTCTGTTATGTATGTTTACCAATTTTCATAATAAAAGGTTGATACAGAACCAAAGCAAGACATAACATAGTATGTAGAGGCTGAACTGTATGAGACGTGACTGGATCTCATAAAGTTATTGTTAAAAAAGCAAGAATGTGATATAGAGAGAGTTTGCTGCCTTTGGAAGGCTATGTTTCTGCTAGATTGCAGACAATGTAGAATAAGACGCCAAAAGTGAAAACCAGTGGCTACCTCGAGTAAGGCTAACATTGCAGGACAGGTACAAACAGTTACCCACTTCCCTGTACATCCTTCTGGTGTCTTTAGAACTCTCTATTATGTGTTTGTATTTTCTACTAAAAAGTGTGAATAAAAAATTCAGTGTTGGTGGAGAAGCATTTTACAGGACTTCAATAATCACAATGGAGTCAGTAAATGCGGTGTCCCTCTATGAAACAGCTGAGTTCAAGGACTCTCCACTGAGTGAGTCCAGTGCCCTCAGCAATGACTGAAGCTTGCGTTTTGACTTTCACAGGAAACACTGCCGCCAGTTCTGGGTGTACCCACAGGGAGCCTGCGTGGCAAGACGCCTGCCAGTGAAGCCCTTGCCCAAGGTGATCTGTGATCCTCTCACTGGCTAGACTTACAAACTGCTGTACTCCAACAATAAATGATATTGAAATTGAAATCAAAAGTGAAAAATAAAATCCGTCACCCTCCCCCTAAAGCGAATATGATTATTGTAAAAAGGCTCCTGCTGGCTCACTCAAGGTCCGTGGAAAGCAGGGTAAAGGGTATCTACCACTCTGTGGGGCAGGGGACGTTTGGGCTCATTGACCTTTGAGAGTGCACAAGGACAGCCCACAACACACATATTAGTCAGGATTTGTTTGGCTACTTGGAAAAACTCCCTTTAAAGGTTAATGTCAAAAAATAAACCTTCTGTTAATATGAGCCCTGTGACCGAAGTGGACTTTGAAAGGCACATGTCTGGGATATATTCTTTCTTCGCATTTCAGCCTTGCATTTGAACTCCATCTCATACAGGGACATAACAGAGTTGTGACCGCAAGCCACAGACCAGAGACATATTCTACTGGATGTTGTAAAGGAGCACGTTTCTCTCGTAACCCCAGAGCTCCGAGGCAAGACTGGCACTGTCCATCATCAAGATTACTTCTTGCCCCATTTGAACCCCCACTGCTCGACCAGGAGGGGACAGGAGGCAGTTTCTGCAGTACCTGTAATGTTCTATCTCTTGATCTGAGTGGTGGCTATACAAGTGTGTGTGTGAAAAACCTAAGCTGTCTACACACTTGGGATATAACTGTCTTCTGTGTTTCTATTAAAATTATATTTTTAAAAACCATTGATTTTAAGAACTATATGATTCTTTAACCCTTCTATTACCCGTTGCCTGTCCCAACCCCTTTTTTGTCTTCCTAACACACCTCAGTGAGAGATGCCGTACCTTACCTGTCTTGGGTTACAGAAAAGGGTTCTAGTTTCCCAGAGGAATTTTGCAGTGTTTCAAAACCTGTTCCCAAAGCTTGGCTTGTCCCCAGCTCCACCCCTTCTTGTGCCTGGGGCTCTGGCTGGCCTCAGCTGTAGCAAGCTCTCCATGCTTTGATAGCCCTGTACAATGCTGCTTGAACTCCATGCCACAAGGCAACACTGTAAAGAAGCTGAAAGCAGAGAGAATATCGAATATTCCAAGTGGAACGTCTTACCTGCAATTATTTGCAAGGGTGCACCAAGCTTTTCCTCACACTTTGGTAGGTGCATGGTAATAATGACGGTCAGAGAGGTTATGGCATGGGTTGTGATTTTACCTGGACCCTGTGGTCAGATGGCTTATTGTTTATTAACCAGCCTACTTAAAAATAAGACGCATATTCCTCTCCATTCCCCAAACACACCCCTCATGTTCTACAAGATGTGACTAGGACAAAGGATAGGTTTCCCAAGGATCTATCATTTTGTAAGGGTCGACAGTTTTGCACTGCTAAAGATGTGTATGAATGACACAAGGCTCCCTCTGGATTAAGGCCTTACCTCATTCAACGCACACATCCGAGCAATGGAGCCAATGTTGTTGGTGATGGTGACCAGTGTGGCTCGGGCGAGGTCTTCCTTGCTGATGGAATCTCGCTTTTCCTTACTCATCATGTTGCCAAAGCTATGTTGGAAATATTAGCGAGAGTATTCAAAATCATCCTCAGGCAGGCCCCATGCTTCCACCAAAGTACTGTGGAAAGCTTTATGAATAACTCTTACAATTTAAATGACCTGATTTGGCTACCATGTATTACAAGCAGACGGGATTACGATATGAATGGTTGGGTGCCCTTTTTTTAATAGGGGCAAAGTAGCATGGCTATTAATGGGAACAAAATTTTTTTAATGCTCTCTAGATATATTGACAAGAATGGAACAGGGGAAACTGTTGCAGTTTTCCAGAACCTTCTTTCAAAGCTGCCCTAATTTAAGCACAAGCATCAGGGGCTAAACATTTCAATGCTTCTTCAAGGGCGGGAGATCAAGTCTGAGCTCCAATAATCATAGATACTTGCACCAGGCTGGTGGGTTGACATTTTAGAAATAACTAAGTGAATGGCCAGGGTGAAGAGGTTGCCCTGTTCACACACTACTGCTCCTAGCTACTTTGTCTCTACCTTGATGCTACAGCGGATCCTTGAAGGCCAAATCGTTCATAGTCTCCTCCGTAAATGTCCTTCACCAGCTTATCAACATTGGTGCTGTCGCCTTTAGCTGCCATTTCCAGAGCTTCTTCAAAGGTCTCACAACCAGTCAGCAAGCAACATAGGCCTAGGAATGTTCCACCTCCAAGACTGAAGGAACAATAAGGTTTATTTTTAAATTTTACTTTATGATATGCCCATCCAAGTCCCCAACTACATCAAGATCATTAATATGGGTTAATAAAAACAGGAGAAGAAAAACAAAGGGGCACTTGAATTAAAGTGTGGGGTGCAACACAGTCTTAGGGTAGATTCGCTTTTTTAAAAAAGGGCAGAGGCCAAAAAGGAACATCAAGGAAAACTTGCCCCTGAATTTAAGAACGAAACCAGAGAAAGACTCTCACTGATTTCCGTTGTGAGACCTTCAGCTAGCTGCTAACCTAAATACCTCTTTCAGTCTCCTCACCTATAAAATGGGGCCGAATCAAGATCTCTCTTATTTGGGTGGTCTGAAAGCAGCAAATAACCAGAGAAATGACTGCTATGAAAAAAAATGTAGCCAAATAGAAATACTTGGAGAAGGAAATCATATGTACATGCAGTTCACAATGCAGAGCCACACTGACCTAGGGCTGCTAGGAACAGCCGGTCCAGAGGCCGTATCTTTTACGTTACCTTGATCCTCTAGCAGACGCAATCTCACTGAACCTTCTCAGAAATTTCTAAAAGGAAACCACTGATTGCTCACACGCCGGATTTTTTTTCTGGTAGATTATGGAAAAGGTTATTGATATTTTACTAACTACCCAACCGTTAAAAATAGTAACTCAATGTTCAACTATGTTTTAAAAAGCTTTCAGTCGCTTTGGGGAAAATTCCTCTAAAATAGTCTTTTTAGACAAAATTAGAAACTAATTACGGTAGTTGAGAATGAATTTAGTTGCGTATGAATATCACAGTTACGTGACAGAAAGGAAGGGAGACTGAGAGCAAAGCTGTCACCACTGACCTCCTGGCAGCACGGACGCGGGCATGGGCTTTACTCTATTTACCACAAGCAGGTGCAGGCGAGCGTATGCAGAAGAGTCAATTGCTCACATCAGTTTGTTTTCAAGCTCCAAGAGCTGCTAGCCCCTGGCTTTCCACTCTGAGAGGAAAATCCAAGTCGAGATGGAGGTTATTTTGAATTTAAATTTGAAGAAACTTTAGGGGAAATTATATTTACTGTCAATAACCGTTAACAAAAAGGTGACAGGTAGTAGACGGGCACACAGTTCTTTAAATTACATCTGAAGTGAAACCGTCATAGTTCTTAAGTAGTGATTGTCACAAAAATACACACGTGATGGAAAGGATAGCTCCTTGTGGAAACTTCGGTAGCTAGGCACCACAGGCGGCAGCTACCTGAACCCAGGCGCGGTACTAGGAGACCAAGAGCCCCACGGACATCACCGCCTTGACAGCTCAGTCATGGTCGAGATTTTGAATTTCCTCTAGGAAAAAATCTTTATTTACATTTAACATGGCGTGTCATGCACGTTGTCGGGTTCAGTCTGCCCTAAAAAGCTTGTGTATTTTAATGGGAATAATTTTCGGTCTGCGTGCCCTCGGGATTTGTCTCTGTATATATTTAAGTCTTTTCTCACACTTCTAGCTGCTTTCATCCACACTAATAAGGTCTTTTTGAACATCAGGTATTCATATTCATCAAGGCATTCAATAGCCTACTCCAAGCATAGGCAATGGGAGGCATTGGCTGACTTAGAAAGAAGGCAATTCATCAGCTGATGTGTTGGTATGAGTGAGAACGAAGTGCTTTGTGTGACTGGAAGATGACCGGTGGCTGCGGACAAGGCATCGGGGCTGCGTGGGAAAAGCGCGCATGCACACTGCAGGCAGGAGGAAAGAAGACACAGTCGCAGGAGAGCACGTTAGTCCTATCCTCAACCTGCTAACCGGTGGTGAATCAACGTGCTGCTCTCGCTCACGATCAGATACATCTGTCTGGTGCTGCGGACACAGTTAAGACCCTCGGCAAATCGGAGACGAAAACATATGGCTAGAGACGGCTGCTGAAAAGCATCGTTCTTTTTTGAAAAGCCCAACAACCTTGTAGTGAGGGATTTTAGGGGAAAGTAGAAGAAACCTTCAATTACTGAGAGCTTGTACTCTTAAAATAGGTTCCAAAACACGGAGATGAGCTGCACTACTCCTTTCACCGCAGTTTCAAAATTCTTTACATTCCTCTTTTAATCATCTGCACATTGCAACAATGTCAGCTGCAAAGTCCTCTTTTTCCTTTGGTTTCTACAATAAATTTGGAGTAGCGTCAACAGAAGAAAAAAAAAAGGCGTTGCTCCCTAATCTGAGATGCAATAAAATCACACATAACACGAAACAAACCATTTAAAATCATATGTTTAAAAGAGAACTGATCTCCTGTAATAATGTGGCTTCCTAAAAATAAAAAATGTCCCAGGAGAAACTAGGGTATGTAGCCTAATAACAAAACCCTGGAGTTACACCTCTCCGTTCATAATAACAGTAGTAAACTTAAAAGCTGAAGCCATTTGCTTAGATCAGTGATTCCCAAAGTGTGTTCCGCACACTCACGTTGCTGCTCACCATCATAGTTTCTATCGGTGGTTTTGTAACTTAGGTCAAAAGAAGCCTTTGGCAGAACAACTCTGGTTGGACCAGGAGGAGCTGCAGGCCACCAAACTGATGTTTCCTTCCCTTCCCCTGCCTGTGGCAGCCCCCAGAAGGGCTCCCCATGAACCTTCAGTCTGCTGTAGCACATTTCCAAAACTACTGGTTGAAAAGCCCTCGCAGGGGAGCTTGGACTTCCAGACAGGATTCGTTGAGGATTGCAAAACACTGGTCATTAGTGGGCATTTACCAATAACTGGAATTCACAAGCATGATTACACACATAACAGAAGCCAAACACCACAGTGAGCTCATTAGCTGCTGCTAAAGGAGATGATCCAGATTCCTGGAACTTACAAGTTTGAGAAAATAGAACTGTGATTGTGATTCATGAATTTGCTAAGTGTTAGTCAACGAGATGATAAATACCACTAACAGAGGACAGTGGTTAGCTTGTTGTTACCTTGGGACTCAACTCTATCAATTCAACGACTCCTTCTGGGAAGAAGCCTGAGGTTTCTTCAAAATGGTACTGTTATGAGGAGATCGCCCTCTAAGGTAAAACCAGCTCGGGTGAGATATTCATTTGTCTTTGATGCTCAGGACAGTCCTCATAAAAACATGGGTCAGTTGTGGCTCTTGTGTGAGCAAGTAAGCTGAGTTTCCATATGCTCAGTGAGAAAAGGGGTAGTTAGCATCCTATATTCCAAACACAGGCAGGATTCAGTGAGAATGTATGTGTGTGGGGGGGTGCATATGGGTGCACACCTGGGTGCACACACACCAGGGTTTCTCATCAGCAATACTCTATTGGCTTTTGAGGGTCAGTACTTTTTCTGTTGTTAGGGGGCTACCCTGTGCGTTGTAGGATATTTAGCAGTACCCCTGACCTCTAGCCACTAGATGCCGGCTGCACCCTACCTCCAATCGTGAGGGCCAAAAAAACCCATCTCCAGACATTGCCAAAATCCCCTGGGGGGCTCAATCTTCCTTCCCCGGTGGTGAGTCACTGACTGATGCAGGCCCATCATGGGTCGTGGACAGACGGGAGAAAAACAGCGCTCTTCTCCTAATGGATGAGCAGTGCTGCAGAATTTCAGCGCTGGAAACGCCCAAAGAACCTACAAACAACCCCCTTCATGGCACAAACAAGGACACTGAGGCCCAGAGACGTTACACGCTATCTTCATCTTTTAAAAACAATGGTTTTGATCTCATGTCCAAAAGCACATGCCCCATGGCCCTCGTTCCTTAAGTTACTCCTCCAAAAACAGGTTCTCGGGTCTCAGAAGCGGAAGAAACACCTCATACCAATGCCTTTACTTGGAAGTAAGAAAAACTTTTGAAATTACATTCACACTAGGATTTCTCAACGATTTCTGACCCTGGATTCTTTGCCCAAAGCTGAATTGCTCCTAGCAGGAAGCCAAGCACATATCCCCTTGGGGCCTGTGTGATGAAGAACAAGGCACTCTGCCCAGCTTCCCTCGCAGGCTGTTTTCCTGTCCGGGACACTCCAAATTCCTGGTGAGGCATGCCAACTATTCCAGCATTCAGGTGGAACATCTAACTGAGGGTAAAGAACATTTTTTGGTAAACCCAGTTTGGGTCACTGGTTGGAATGACGGATTATGTCAAGCAATTCACCCTGGGCTAGGCACCAAGGAAATTCCAAAGGAAGGTTTCTTCTGAGGCCCTCTCTGACCATCTCAAGCATCCTTTCTTCTGGATTCTATTTTCTTCCTGTCCCTGCCATTCATTTGGCACTCAACCACGTACTGCCTTTTGCTGTGGTGTGTGCGATCCTTCTTCCCTCAACCTGACCGGTTTCCAGCAGGCTAAGGACTAGGTTTTATGACCCTTTCCATAAATTACCCTCTTACTATTTTAACATATCACTCAATAAATCCTTTTCGGCTGGCTGAGAAGGGTAAGATCTTTCTTGGAAAAATGTGTTCGATATAAGTAATCTTTGTATCAACCGGTCTTCAAGGAAGAGGCCTGGGTTTAGGTACAGAAAGGTTCTCCTAGTAGAAACCATGTTTACCTGGTCCCTGTAACTCTTTTATAGTTGTCCTTGGAGTACACTGCGAGAATGCTGACCCCTGAGCCCATGTTCACCAGCAACATAGGGTATGGGTTGTCAAGGCAGTACGGCTTTTTTTGACACAATTCAGGATTTGTGGGGTTTTCAAAATAGTAACATTCCGGCTTGCCATTGAAGCCAACGGAGTCAACGTAAAGCAGGCCCTGAATCAGACAGTCCAGTTCGTCCAGTTTATGGAGCTGCAGGTCAGCAATCTGAAAGAGAACAAAACCTCGTGAGAGAGGCTACGACCACCTCAGGGGAAGCCCCAGGGGCTTTCAGCTGGACTGAGTATGTGTCATTAACTGTAAAAGCATGAAACATCTTCAAAAGTCCAAGTTGTGAAATCCTGTGGATCATTAGTCACTCTGACAGAAAAGTAGCCTTTGCCGGACCTCACGTCTGCCCACATTGGGAACGGAAGGACAGGAAGTTGCCTGGTTGCTGGAAAAACCACCAGGAGTGTGTGTAATGGGCTGAAGTGGTGGCCTGAGAGGTATGTCCAGGTCCTCATTTTTAGGACCTGTGAATGTTACCTGATTTTGAAAAAGGGTCTTTGCAGATGTGATTAAGTTAAGGACCCTGAGATGAAGAGAACATCCTAAATTATCTGTGTGGACCTTAAATCCACTGACAAGCTTCCTTATGAGATACACAGGAAAGATCTGATGGACAGAGGAGAAGGCCCTATGAAGACGAAGGCAGAGATTGGAGCACTCCACCTCAGGCCCAGGAATGCCCACAGCCACCAGAAGCTGGAAGAGGCAAATGGAATTTGCCCGAGAGCCCCAGAAGGAGGTGTGGTCCTGCCAATACCTTGATTTTGGTCAATTATGACTGACTACATTTCTGTTGTCATGGTAACTGGTTAGGGCAGCCACAGGAAACCAATACAGTGTATCACTAAGACCCGGGCTCTCCCACAGGGGTAGGAGAGTAAGAATGTTCTGAAAGCAGGAAAAACCCCGCACCTGCCCACACACAACGTCCTGAGCGAGGCATGGTGAGCCTGAGACCTGGGGGCAATCATCTTAGAGCCCACAAAACCCAACTCTCCTCTTCCAAGTCCTGGGCTTTGCAATTAGATAGACCTGGCTTTGAATTCTAGCTCTAGCACCCAACTGAGGGGCACGGGACAAGGTATTTCACTTGAGAAATCTCAGTCGCCTCTCTGTAAAATGGGGATATTATCCACTGTACACTGTTGTAAAGATTTCGAGATAACAATATATGTACAAAGGGCTCAAAAATTGTTGGCTCTTTTATGAATAGCGGGAGTAGTCCCAAAGTGTCCTTTCATGCTCCGATGAGAGAAAAACTCCCATTCTCCCAGGTATAGGGAGAAAAAATGGGGTTGAGTTGGCTGTGGGACAGCCTTAGGGGAGAATGGCCACTTTGCATCTTTAAAAGTTTAATTCATGGTCCCCAAAAGTAGTGTCATTGCTGGTCCAGATGTATGGGTTGATGATCATTTCCCATGAACAATAACAACAACAAAATATTAATAGTAAATCTCATAATCACCAACACAACACCAAACCAACAAAGGAAGATAATTTGTAAGATCTAACTTAAATTTTTAAAGAAATATCTTTAGGAAAAATAATAGCTAGTATTTATTACTTATTTCACACCAAGAACTAGATCATTTAATTCTCACAAAATCCTCTAAGTAGAGGTTTTAGCCTCACTTTATGGTTAAGGCTCACAGAGCTTAAATAACCTTCCCTAAGTGAAACAACTAAAAAGAACACCCAGGGACTCCCTATTCTTCTCTTGTTTTCATAATGCATATTGCTTCTGGGATCTGAAAACAACCTAAACAAGTACTACACTTAGATATTTTGCCAAAAAGGCATCATCTTCATTGCAAAAGTTAAGATCTGGAAGAACACTCTTAACTTCACATCACTCATCTGAATTTCCCATTCGACGAACTCCACTAAATCTATAGAGCAGAATTAGTTGGAATAGGTTACCAGCAAGGTGGTACAAGTTTTCTTGATACAAAGAAACAATCATTCTGTTTGTTTTTTTTTAATTTAAAGATCTAACTGGCTCTATTCAATGATTCATGAATTGGACAGCATACCATGTATGCTGTAGAAAGGAGGTCCCCAGAAACCACCATCTTAAATGACACTAGCTGATAAAGTAAATCAATCTCATAAATGATTCCAAACATTTTTTTACCAAGTGAAAATTTTGGGTGAGATGCAAATAATCATAGACGTTTTAAGTGGGTAATACTTTAGGTCTAGAACTACCTGGAGACCTGAAAGATGGTAGTGAGACACAGCAGTATAAGTGCTGTCTTTGTCCTCTCCATTCCTCAGCCCTATTAACCTCTTCCACTTACAGCACTAATCACATTCTGGCTGGTTTTCTGGTTCATCAGGTGCCCCTGAGAACCATGCTCAAAGGCCCATCCATTATAATTGCCTAATTAACAGTTGTTAAGTGGGACAAGGAAAGTTATCACTTCTTGGATCAAACCAAACTGAAAAGTAGCAATTTCATCAGCTAGTCATGGGACCATAGGTTAACCTGCTTAAAAATTAATCAGGGATCCATCAACAATATCGACAGCCCACACCCAGGGCCAACATCACAAACACAGACAGAGACACACTGTGTCTGGCTGGACATTCCGAACCTATGCTGTGGAAAAAGAAAAACCTATCAAGGTAAATAAACTAAGCACACACAACTTTGATCTGAAAGGAAACACTGTTATCTCATCTTTCTCATCAAATTCAGTTTCAAATAAAGTGTCAGCAGCAAACAAACACCTCTGCTATACATTTTACTGAAGGATAGATATTTCTGAAGCCTGGGTTTTGCATTCCTAAACCAGGAAACAGAAAAACATTTGTCACTTTCACTGAGACCTATAGAGACCTCCCTTAAAAGTCTTCACCATCCAAGTCTTCACCTAGAGGCTCCCAAGTGTAAGCAGTGAGTCAAATCATTACTTGGATATTCACACAGGCCATGTGAAATTCAGAACAAGATGGGAATTACTTCTCACACTCTGTAGTTGGCAAACATGACTGAACAGACTCTGGAACATTCAGCATGTTCAGATCCTAGCTATGGAAAAACACTCTTTGGGCTTAGTTTTCTATCAGGAGTAGCAAATGCAAATGCCTACAGGAGACAGTAAGAAAGCACAAAAGAGTGAAGCCCTGGACCAGATGTAAAGTAATAGAACACAGAGAGGGCAACACACACATATTTACAATTCGCCTGCAGCCTATTGTTGCCATGTCATAATGGGGGCTCAGTGTGATTAATTAGCTGACAGCTACTTAAATTTTTTTTGGTAAATATTGCAGGCCAACCAAACATATCTGTAGGCTGATGCTGACTTCCATCCTATTAATTTTATATGTGTTCGAATGCTGATCTCTATGATGGGTCCTAAATGATGACAGATTTGGAATACCAGATTTAGCAAACATGCAGATGAAGTTTATAGCTCATGTGAACATAACCTTGTAACCAAGGTATGCTGGTAAATGTTTAACAACAAGCTCTCTGGGAGCAAAAGCCCTGGTTTATAGCATTCACCAATTTCTGTGATATAAGCGCCCCCATGATGGCTAATTTCAAGCTACCAACATGATGTCACTACACCAGAGTTGGGAAGACATGCACACAATGGGCTCTCTTAACCCAGTAGGAACTGGCCCCAGCACCCTACTGCTTGTAAGTCTCCTAAGCTCTTTCAGAAAATATGGGTTCTGCCACTTCCTAAATCATTAAGCTTAAACCACTCCCCAAATATAAAAGCAACAAACCTCAGCTTGTCCTAAGTCTCAAATAAACTCTGTGTAAATAATGGAAGCTAATAAAAAACTACATGGATCTCATCTGTAGGACTTCAGGCAAGGAAGGTATTATTATTAGAACCCATTTTGCAGATGAAACATATCACCAGGGATCAGTGGGTTAAGTGACCTATCCTGGATCCCAAGAAGCAGAGCAGAAAAAACTTTCAAACTACAACCACGATGAACTAACATGGTTGTGCCTAGGACTAAAGTCACTCAAGCAAGTATATGGGTGCAGTGGGGTTCGCCAATTATAGGGGCCATCAGACTCACTCAGAGAGTTTGTTAAAACACGGATCCCTGGGCTCCATTCCCAGAGTTTCTGACAGCATTTCTAACAGTATCCCAGGTGATGCTGATGCTGCTGCTGGTCCTTGGACCACACAGTAGTAGTAGGCGCTGAAGAACTGGGATGAGTCGATGACCCCAGTAAGAACAGACACTGGATAAGGTCACATACTGTCCCTAACATCGTCTGCCCTAGCTAACTCACAGGGATACCTTCAAGAATCAAATGAGATGCCTCTGTGAAAATGTTTTGGATACTGTAAAGAACTATACATATGGCTTTTAATTATGTGAGAAGTAAAATAATTTGGGTCTTCTTATCTCAAGTTGAAATGCACTAGTCCACTAGTCAAAACAGTATTTCCACACTGAAGACTCTAATTTGTAGAGGGAATCCAGTGATTCCGGTTTGCTAATATTAGGGAAAAAATATTTCCTATTTCCTTGTGTTTACAAGGCATGTTCAGGATACAGTTGTAAGAGATTGCCCGTATGTGCTTCATCTCAGTCTGTCGAAAATACTAAATAAAGAGTTAAATAGATAAATCTGTTTAAAAAAAAAATCCAAACCCATCAAGAGATTCCATAGCTATTCCTATGAGGGTATCCTATGGAACTGCCCAAACCAGTTATATTACTCCCCTGTAATTGAGAAGCCACCAAATTATATTTCAGAAAGGCATAAAATACACATCTGTATGATACCTTACACTTTCCAAGATGCTTTTGAGGACATTGGCTCCATAAATCATTGGAAGTAGCAGAAAAGGTTATCTTACTAAACTGAGAATAATTTGCATGTAAAATAGTTGATTCTGAATTACAAATTTCACTCAGGACTCTTTTCTCTTCCCAAAGGAGACCTAGAAGACCTGAGAGAGATGAATTTCAAACACATTCTGTGAGTGAGAAATATGACAAAACTTCAAAGATGGCTTCTTCCTCCCTGCACCCAATGATGAAGAAGCCACAGACCAGAGGTCAAGGGCCAAGCCAGACCCAAGTGGAGAATGACATTGTCTACCAAACCTCTCACTGCCTCTATGTCACGAATCAGTCCCTGGATTCGTAATAGGAACCAAGCTAATAAATGTTCCTGAATGGTCCACTTAGATTTAGAATGTCATATATCCACAACTGTCCTCCCTCCTCCTGATAATTTTTCCACTATTCTTAACTTTTTTAGATTGTTTCCTTAGAGATTTCTGGCTTAAGGAAGGCCAATTCTTAAGTTCTCACCCCTTGGGAAAAATATCATAAAGTCATCAGAAGATCCTTCTCTGTTCCCTAAATCTCATGTCAACCAAATAATATTGTTCCATCCTGTTTGTTAAAGGATAGGTCTTTTTTTTTTTTTAAAGATTTTATTTATTTATTTGACACAGAGAGAGAGAGATTACAAGTAGGCAGAGAGGCAGGCAGAGAGACAAGGAGAGGAGGAAGCAGGCTCCCTGCCGAGCAGAGAGCCCGATGCGGGCCTCGATCCCAGGACCCTGAGATCATGACCTGAGCCGAAAGCAGAGGCTTTAACCCACTGAGCCACCCAGGCGCCCAGGATAGGTCTTTTTTGAAAAGTAACTGAAAGAGTCACTTCTAACTTCTAATTAAAGTTAGTCTTAGACCGAACAAAACTCACAAGGAAAAGTATCTATTATAATGAAGAGCTAGGTGTACAAAAAGGATGATTTTTTTCCCCTATACATTCTCTATTGTTAGAATACTTTGCATTTTAAAGACTACTCTTATTGAAGTTAGGAAGTGTAGTTGTGGATGAAAATATTAGATTTGGTACATAAAATATTCTTGGTGGGTTCTTCAAAACAAAACTCACAGAAATAGAGACAGGGGATAGAGAAGTCTTCCCCTTGAAGATCACTTTCTTCATTGGTGGGATTCCTCATTGGCTTATCAGTTTCTTAGACCATTTGTAGTTAGATTAGGTTTTTCTTTTGTGTCCCATTTTGGCGTATCATTATTCAGAAGGCTAATTGTTGCCAGTCAAAGTTTATTTGTGACAGTGATCCTAAAATGTTAAAAGAAGCAGAGAGGAAATGGGTGGAAGGAAGGAAGGAAAGAAGGAAGGAAGGAAGGAAAGAAGGAAGGAAGGAAGGAAGGAAGGAAGGAAGGAAAAGAAAGAGAGAAAGAGAGAGAGGAAAAAGAGGAAGGAAGGAAGGAGGAAGAAAGGAAGGAAAGAAGGAAGGGAGGGAAAGAAAGAAAAAGGAAACAAGAAATGTAGCTTTGTTCAGTTGAAAGTCTTCTACACAGGGGTCTAACTTAATGCTTGTCTCGTAGTTTATAGCTCTTATACATTTGAAATTGGATGAAGACTAGTTGACATTATCTGAGGATTTAAGTATATTCACTATAAATGAAAAGGATACAGTCATTAGATATAACAATTGCAAACTATTCAGGGTCTGCTGGGTATCTTTTAGTTAGCTCTAATTACTTAGGTTTTTAAAACACATTTCTGCAAAGCTGTATTATATCAAAAACAGTGATTTTATACAATAACAATGACAGGACTTTATAATATATATTATACTATATATAATATTATATATAATATATAAAATATAATATAAATTATATATTATTATATATTATATATATAACATGCACTGCTTTATTTTGTCAGATTGTTTAATATATACAATAGTAAATATTGATCATTTGCAACCAGCTTTCAATTTTCTATTCTGGAAAGAGGAAGAGGGAAGAGCTTGGATTTAGCACACCTACAGGTTTTAGTCCCTACTGTTCCCTCTGCTTGAAATACTCTTCCCGGGATACTGGCCTGCTTTGTTTCATTACCTCAGGTTCCTGCTCCAATGTTAACTCATCACACTAAAACTCTCCCAACCCTCCCAATCCCCCTTGCCTTGCTTCCCCCTGCTTCCATAACATGTATCAGATATATATATATATATATATATATATATATATATATATATGATATAGTGATATATTCTGTATTTCCATATTCGTTTGCTTAATTCCTGACCATCTCCCCACACTAGAATACAAGCTTCTGGAGGGCAGGGGCTTTGTTTTGCTCATAACAGTACTTGGCGCACAGAAGGAGCACAATAAACACTGTTGGGTGAATGAATGGAGGCCTAGGAAAGAGGATGAGAAGAACTATCCATCCTCACACACTTTGGAAGGATAAGGGCACATCACTTAGCGAACTGACAGACAGACTACAGGAAGAGATCGGTTCTGTCTTCACTTTGACTAAGACAGAGCGTGGAAATAGCCAAACTATGGAAAGAACCTAGATGTCCATCAACAGATGAATGGATAAAGAAGATGTGGTATATATATATACAATGGAATACTATGCAGCTATCAAAAGAAACGAAATCTTGCCGTTTGCAACAACGTGGATGGAACTAGAGGGTATTTTATGCTGAGCGAAATAAGTCAATCAGAGAAAAGCAATTATCATATGATCTCTCTGATGTGAGGAACTTGAGGGACAGGGTGGGGGGTCGTGGGGGGTAGGGAGGGAAAAATAATGAAACAAGATGGGATGGGGAAGGAAACAAACCATAAGAAACTCCTAATCTCACAAAACAAACTGAGGGTTACTGGGGGGTGGGAGGGTAGGGATAGGGTAGATGGGTTATGGACACTGGGGAGGGTTTGTGCTTTGGTGAATGCTGTGAAAGATGTAAGCCTGATGATTCACAGACCTGTACCCCTGGGGCAAAGAATAAAAAAATAAAGAAAAGAAAAAAAAAAGAGCGTGGAAACAGAAGGCAGCCCTTTTCCTTTCTTTTATGGATGTGTGCCCTGAGCTGGCCAGGCTGTTTGGCAAATACTCCAGACTTGCTCCCTGCTCCAGTCTATTCACTAGGCTCCTGCAGCCTGCCTGAAGAAGTAGAGGCTTCTTTCTCTTGATTATTATAAAATACGACCTTTCTCAGTTCAGAACCTTGACAAACACACTTGCTCACAGCCAACATCCATTGAGTAACTTTTTCCCAGAACGTACATTACCCTGAGGAGGAACGGAGGCATTGAGGATTGTTGCATAAATGCCCCGGGCCACCTGGTTCCTTAGGCTCCCTAGTGGAGATGTCCAGATAGGGTGACCTGAAGAGGTCTTAGCATTAGGGCTGGATCAGCATATTCTTCTGAGTCAGAATTAAGCTGTCACCCCAGCTCTTACAAGGTGGAGGTACTAGAGTCCCTTAATCCCTCCTTAGCTTTAGTTTCTTTATCCACGTAGCAAAGAATACTGTACTTCCTGGTCTCCGAAGGTGACTTCAGGTTCTGATGTCCTGGAACTCCTCCCTCCTTTCTCCACTTTACTGCCACCTTTTTGCAGATGGTAATACCACAGGCTCCAGAAGGGATCTGGTTCACCCAAAGTCATCCAGCTAGTTCAACGCAGAGCTAACACTAGAATTCACGTTCAATGCTTTTCCAACTATGAACTCAAATTTAATTTTCATGTCCCTGGAGTTCAGCCTTTTCAGTTTCAAAACTCTTTGGTCATTGGGCCTCTCTGGTGGGAAAAAGATGACACAGACCATTCAGGTGAGAGCATCCAATTCCATGGATAGGCCGGGAAAGAGGACCCAGAAGAAGAAGCCAAAACCTGCTATCCTCAGTCTCACTCAGGACACTGTCCTAAGACTGCACTGCCAGCTCTCCGGGAAACTACTTAGTACACTCCATGGGATAAATGATGTTAGTTTTGATGACATAATTAAATTTGTAGTTATAGGTTTATTGAATACCATGAGTAATGTATTGATTCATTAACTTCTTCATTAAGGATAATAGACTTTACGGCAAGATTGGATTACACTAGTTCCATGACAGAATGCAGTAACTGGCACTCCAGGCTCTGAAAAATGTACTTTACAATCTATCTCACTAGATTTTCAACTTTCTGGCAAGACTCACCCCCAAATCTTCCAACCCGTTCTTCTCTAGTACCCCGTCACTTCTGTTGAACCTAGCTAACCTTCTTCTCTCTTTATTTTCTAAAACTTTTATTGGACTTCATTCTTATTTTATCCCCTGTGAGCTGAGGCTGGACAGTACAGAGATTATCTTGACTGTAGAGATGGGGAAACTGGAACACACAGCTGTTAAAAGATGGCTAAGTAAAGAGAAACAAGAGCTGTCTTATTCACCCATGTCCTCCATGTAGCCAGATTTGTGAAACGTACATGAGCAGTGCAGAGCTGGTATGGGCTGACATGCAGGAGACAGCATTATTCTGAACACCTAAAACTATACTCCTGAAACCTAAATCACTAATAAAGAAGTCACCTATGAATAATAACCAAATGTTTCCTTTTTGCTTTGAACAAAACTTCTGAAGGACATTCACAAAACAAAAAAGACACTTAGAGCCAACAATAGGTAGACAGCAGTCATCATTTTTCATAGGATTTATAGAAATCCTCTCTGGCGGGGCCTCAATCTCTACAGCTACAGAACCGGAATGATGATTATGCTTTTCACGGCACTGTAATAAGAATCAGCGGAAAATTCTCAAATACTCCAGAAAGGGATTAATATCATCTTATCTTTAGCATATCATGCAGCAGTAATTGCAACAAAAATGATGATGATAGCTAATATTCATGAGCATTCACTAAGTGCCAAGTACGTATTTCTTCATTTTATCCTGCATGGACCCCCTCCTCCCCCCATGAGGTACGAACTATCCAGACACGGGAAGGAACTGAGGCACAGAGAGGTGACGTGAACCTGTCCGGAGCCCCAAGGCTTGCAGTCTAGCTCTTCCACACGAGAAGCCATGATTATGGACACGGGAGAGGTTTCCTTTCCTTCTCTGAGAGGCGGTTTTGTTGTTTAAGGAGCACAAAGCTGCCCTACCATTCTGAAGTCCTTTTCGAACTTGAACGCCCCGCCTCCCGTGGCACAGAGAGTGGTGTGAAGGCTGGAGAAGTTCTTCTCGCTGCCCATCTGGATGAACCTGTGCATCGCACAGCTGGGGAAGCGGATGAAGTGCAGGTTCCCTTTGCGCCCACACATGGTCAAATTTTTCAGTTCTAGGTGGACATCTCGGATCCCGGTTTTTCCGTAAGCCGTGTTAGAAGTCAAATACTTCCTGATGCTCTTCAGGTTCTCCACCTCCTCTTGTTCCTCTTCGGCTGTAATATCCTTTGGTTCAAAGTAGACCAGTTTAACCAGTGTTCCACCGATATCCATGCCGAACCAGGGGAATGCTAGAGGACAGAAGGAGAGTACTGTTGAGTTCTATGCATTTGAAGATATTTCTGCATAAGATAACGAAACGCAGTGGTGTCACATCTGTATGTGCATTTAACACCCAATGCCCTTACCTTCAACGCTATGTGCCTAAAAGGAGAGGCAGGCAAGGAAGGAGAACTCAGCATTTAAATGGCATCCATGATTCTGCCCACACTCCACTCAGAGTCAGTCTCAGGACTGAGCCTGAGACAAAAAACAGGACTTGGCAGTCCTCTAGGCCTGTCTCAATTCCCAGGGCTTCTCAGGGCTCAAGTGTCTTCCCCAGCTAAGTATGATTCCAATTCTTAAAGATCTAGTTCTGGATATACCATGACTCCCAAATGCTAACGATTTTATCAGCATCCCAGCCAAAGAAACAGCCACCTGTTCCAATGCCGGGGGAAAACCTGGCTCTGCTAGGTGTACCACAAGGCGTGTTGGTCTTTAACCCGCATGTCACACTCTTAGGGCACTTTTCAATGACAACTCTTACAGCATTGGATTTTTGCCCCCACAAGCTGACTCTGCAAAACATGAGTCAACTGCTTTAACCTACAGAGGAGGCAGGAAGGAGGAAGTGAGTGGGTGATGAGAGACGATGACCCACAGCCGCATAACTCTAAAGAGAACAGCTCCTGTCATAGCTCATTTCTTCATGAAGCAGAGACACTCTCTTCGCCTCAGAATGGCCTGCTAAGGAGTCCTCCACCCAGCTGTGGGCTAGACTTGCCCGTAGCGTACCGATTCTCATCTCCCCTCCCACGCGTCCTGATTTAATTCAGGGCTGCAACCTGGGAATGAGTATTTTCTGAAAGTTCCCTTGTGGTTCCAATCTGCAGGCGTGGGAACTATTAAACTAGAAGAACCAGGGCCTCTGACAGGCAAGCCCAGCAATAAGCACGGGGCCCGACCAGGCCTGCAGCACGAAGGCGTACCTTTGGGGATGACAGTGTGCGCATGCGTGTGTGTGAGCGCGCGTACATTCCATGTGTATATACATAAAAATATATGTATCAAATCTGCTCGAGATGTTTATCTATGACAAAATGGATCTCCATCATAGTAATTTTTCTTGTTGCTGAACCCCGACTTCATTTAGAGGCGACCCAGAAAGTTAATACAATGCCGTCAGATGCTCTGCGATGAACACAGAGCAAACCCGAATGAGATTGCAAAATCTGGGGTCTCCCTTCTTCATTTCCCTCAGCAGACGCCATGGGATAAATCTGAAACTGGAATATTAAAGCTGAGTTTAAAGATACAGGGAGCTCAAATGACTTCTTTCAATAAGTTTATTTTATTCAGCCCTGGAGAACATCCATTTGAGCCCTAGTCACGTTGTGCATTGTCACAGGCAGAGATTAAACGGCCAGGAACATGAGGGAGACCTCCAGCAGTTCTTTTTTCTTGGCTGCCCTCCTATTTAGCCCTCTTCATCAGTAAGTTGGGGAGGGTGGGGGGAGAGGTACATAGCAAGAAGCCATCCCTGTACATGCAGTGTTTTTCTGCAGTGCTTCCCTGCTGTCATCTGAGCTGTAATCCAAGCCAGCTGCTCCACCCTTGGAAGCAGTAACTCTTAACAAGTATAGGAAAATAAAACCCCAAACTCCCCAAAAGATTAAGAGCAGCAGATTCCTCAGAGGGCACCATGATCACCAATGTCCCCTTATAATTGCGGACGTTTGCAAAGCAAATCCCACACAGCCCAGTGCAGGTTGGGAAGCTTGCTTGTCCTAGCAGAAGATAATAGAAAACTGGAAACAGTTCACTCCTACCAGTCAGTTCAACTCACAGATGACATTTCTTGGTCCCTTCTCTAAAACTCACCATCAGCATGGCCCACAGTGTAGCTAATAGGTCAAACCTCAAATCGGGATTCACAACTGCTTCCAATAAATAGCTGTCAGTAACCAGCTCACCATCACTCCCTCCACCTCTCTGGGTCTCAAGTCCCTTATTGTGAAAGAAATGGATTGCACTGGAATGGTTTCCAGTTCTCTCCCTACTTTAAACTTCCTACAGATTCTTTCAGAAGTATATATATAAAAAAAATCACAACCACCCCCAATCATGTAGGCTGACCAGAGCCCTAGTTTTAATCTCCACTGAAATACTTTACTGGCATGTCAACAGGTGCCTGGGCTATGCAATCAGTGTTGCAGGTATAATCCATTCTTATCATAGTAGAAAAGACACCTACTACTGGACAGGATGGGGAAAGGGTATTCTGGAATATTGTTAGGCTAATCATTTGGAAGAATTCTAGCAACACCTATTAAAATCAAAAGTACACATACATTTTTAACCCAGCTAATCCTTCTCCTGGACCATACTTAAAAAGCACCAGTATTTGAGGATAGGTATAAGAATGTTCATTGCATAGGACCCAGAAATTGCACTACTAGGTATTTATCCAAAGGATACAAACACAGTGATTCGAATGATCACATGCACCCCAATGTTTATAGCAGCAATGTCATAACAGCCAAAATATGGAATGAGCCCAGATGTCCACTGACAGATGAATGAAAAAGATGTGAGATATATATATATATGTATAAACACACACACACACACACACACACACAATGGAATATTACTCAGCGGTCAGAAAGAATGAAATCTTGCCATTTGCAACGACATGAATGGAACTAGAGGGTATTATGCTGAGCAAAATAAGTCAGTCAGAGAAAGACAAATACCAGGATTTCACTCACATGTGGAACTTAAGAAACAAAACAGATGAACATAGAGGAAGGGAAGGAAAAATAAGATAAAAATAGAGGGAGGCAAACCACAAGAGACTCTTAACTATGGGAAATAAACTAAGGGTCGCTGGAGGGGAGGTGGGGGGAACAGGGGAACAGGATGATGGGCATTAAGAAGGGCAGTTGATGTAATGAGGACTGGGTGTTATACGCAACTGATGAATCACTAAACTCTACCCATGGAACTAATAATACACTATTTGTTAACTAAACCAATTTTAAATAAAAAAGGAAAAAAAAAAGAATGTTCATTGCAGCACCCTTTACAGTAGTCAAATTAAAAACAAAACAAAACAGGGGCAGTTGGCTGGCTTAGTCAGAAGAGCACGTGACTCTTTTTAAAAAAATTATTATTACTTGCCCCAGGGGTACAGGTCTGTGAATCATCAGGCTTACACCTTTCACAACACTTACCACAGCACAAACCCTCCCCAATGTCCATAACCCATCCACCCTATCCCTACCCTCCCACTTCCCAGTAACCCTCAGTTTGTTTCATGAGATTAAGAGTCTCTTTTTTTTTTTTAAGATTTTTATTTATTTATTTATTTGACACAGAGAGAGAGATTACAAGTAGGCAGAGAGGCAGGCAGAGAGACAGGGAGAGGAGGAAGCAGGCTCCCTGCTGAGCAGAGAGCCCGATGTGGGCCTCGATCCCAGGACGCTGAGATCATGACCTGAGCCGAAAGCAGAGGCTTTAACCCACTGAGCCACCCAGGCGCCCAGATTAAGAGTCTCTTATGGTTTGTCTCCATCCCAATTCCATCTTGTTTCATTTTTTCCCTCCCTGCCCCCCATGACCCCCACCCTGCCCCTCAAGTTCCTCATATAGGAGAGATCATGATAATTGTCTTTCTCTGATTGACTTATTTCACTTAGCACAATACCCTCCTATTCCATCCACATCATTGCAAATGGCAAGATTTCATTTCTTTTGATGGCTGCATAGTATTCCATTATATATATATACCACATCTTCTTTATCCATTCATCTGATGATGGATATCTAGGTTCTTTCCATAGTTTGGCTATTGTGGACATTGCTGCTCTAAACATTCTGGAGCATGTGACTCTTGATTTATCAGTTCCAGCCCCACACTGGGGGTAGAGATTACTTAAATGAATAAAAACTAAAAAAAAAAAAAAAAACCATAAAAACAAAAACCTGAAATCAAAGTGCATGTTCTGTAACAGGAAAACTGTTCAACAAAGTGTATTATTTCCAAACCACAGAATACTGGGAAGCCATTGAAAAGAATGAATGAGATCTATACCAGTTGCCTGCTATCCCTAAGCTTCTCTTAATGAGAAAAGTAAAAGATGGCCTAGAAGTGCAAATCATTTATTTACCCTATTTGGAGGGGGGGAAGGAGGGCAGGAAGGCAGGCAGGAAGGAAAGCAGGTGGAAGGGAGACCTCTATATTTATGATTACAGGCTGATGCTGTCAGATGCTCTGTCAGATGCTTCTCTATCTTGAAAAGGCTATCCCTCCAGGCTGTTAATAACTTTAGCAGGTGGCAGGATGGGCAGGCTGTACGGGTGGAGGCTAGAGATTAGGGGAGGGAGTGAAGAAAATTCTACTCTCAGATCATTCAGTACATGCAGAAGTAAAAAATAAATAAAGAGAAGAATTCAGTGACAATGGAAAACAGGAGCCATCCCAGCACAGTATTGACAAAACAAGCTGTGTGAAACCCAGAAAATAATCTAACTCTGTAGTCGAAATCCAGTATCCACCCAGCCATAGCTGTCACCAGCCCTGGGAAATGAAGAGTCCCTTCAAGGCTTTTTGTTTGGTTGGCTATTGATAAGTACAAGCAACTGCAAAGAGGTCTCACTTTTAAAAACGTGACAGGGGACACCTAAACATTTCCTAAGTTATTTAGAATCCTGCTGTCTTTCCTGCTTCATCGCCTGCTCATTTCAAAGCTTTTGTTGGCAACCCAACAAACCAGTGGGGAAAAAGTATAGGGTTCTGAAAATTCAGTTATATCAGCAGTTTTGCTTAAGGTAAAAGGGAATAAAGATTGGAACACTGCATTAGTTTAAATTGCAATAGAAACTGCTTTCCCTTACCTATGTTCACTTCTTACCTTCATGAAAAAAAAAAGCTCTTCTAGTCACATTTTAATGCTTTCATAGAAACTGTCAGAGTTTTGAATGCACAGTTTTATCCATCTCCCTGATATCAAGGGCTACCTAAATCTTACACTTCCCAACCATAAGCCGTGGATGGAGATAAAAGACAAGCGGAAGAAAGAACATCCCAGTGCATCCATCATCCATGACTCATGTGTTGTTTAATCCAGAATATCCAAATGCTTTGATAAATTCAGCTGAACCACTGGTAAGAGTCTGTTCTGTGTTTGTAGGAGCGATGCTGTTTCTAGATACAGAATGTTTGCATTCACCCTCTACTCCTTCAACCACATGTCACTTTTTTTAAGAATTTCTAGAATATTCATCAAAGATGTTCAGCAGGAGACAAGGCTTAGAGTGCACAAGAAGACTCACAAACAACTGATTTACTCATTCAAGATGGTTTTTACCATAGTGAAGTGTGTATAAACAAGAAGCCAACATTCTTCAAACAAGGTGCTACAGATAAGTAGTGGACTTTAGGTCCACCTTCTCTCAGCATATTATAAAGAATCATCATTATTATAAAGAATAATAAAGAATAGGGGCGCCTGGGTGGCTCAGTGGGTTAAGACTCTGCCTTCGGCTTAGGTCATGATCTCAGGGTCCTGGGATGGAGCCCCGCATGGGGCTCTCTGCTCAGCAGGGAGCCTGCTTCCTCCTCTCTCTCTGCCTGCCTCTCTGCCTACTTGTGATCGCTCTCTGTCAAATTAATAAATAAAATCTTTAAAAAAAGAATAATAAAGAAAAAAAGGAACTATTTCCCAAAGGAATTCTTGCACATGCACCAGGAAGCATACCTGAAGATGTTCACTGTAGCAATTTTTAGCAATGAGAAATGGGTAACAACATAGACATCCATCAGTATGTAAATAAAATGTAATGTACTTATATGATGGAATACTATATAGCTATGAGAACCAACTAGATTTATATGTGTCAAGATAGAGCCCAAAAACAATGCTGAAGGAAAACTGCTTTAATGGTGAGCCAGTGACATATAGGTTGTCACTCCCAGGCCAGAACATTTAATTATAGGCATGAGACCCTCCAGCTCTTTCCCACAGCGATGGGAAGCATTCCAGATGTTGGCTGATCTGTCAGCTTAGGTCCTGGAGTGAAGACAGAGCCAGTCTTCAATGCACATACAGCATGAGCACGAAATGAACCTTTATTCTTTAAACTACCCAGACTTGGGTATTGTCCTTTACTGCAACAGACCCTGACCTGACTGCTACTTGAAATGAAGTGACTTCAACAGCAACAAAAAAGTTCAGGTAGCAGGGAGGGAGGAACAGATTTGGAGGCTGGCAAAACATTTGGTAAAAACCATCATGTACGATAACTTGAAAGGCAGATAATATACCTAAAGAATTAGTAGATATTGTGGAAGAGATTGAAAGTTAAATGTTAGTAGCATGTATTGGCTGCTGTTGGCTTCATTTTATTTTTTTAAATTTTATTTATTTATTTTTGTAAAAGTAGCCTTCACACTTGACTTGGGGCTTGAACTCACAACCCTGAGATCAAGGGTTGCATGAGCTACTGACCGAGCCAGCCAGGCGCCCCCGTTGGCTGCATTTGAAAGGGTGCACCCAGAAACAAATTGAGGGTTGCTGGAGGGGACAGCGGTCTGAGGGTGGGGTAACTGCTTGATGGGCATTAAGAAGGGCACGTGACATAGTGAACACTGGGTGTTACATACAACTGGTGAATCACTAAACTGGACCTCTGAAATTAACAATACACTATGTGTTAATTAATTTAAATAAAAAAAAAAAGGAATTTACCATTAAAAAAAAAGTGCACCCAGAAGTAAATTGGCTGGTTTACAATCAAAAAGAGGCAATAGGATCCATCAAGTCAGACCCAAAGGCTTGAAAAAAGCAGCTGCTTCTCTTCCCCAACAGATAAACAATGAAGCGGAGAAATGAGAAAGGCTTTGCATGAGAGAGGACAATTAGCACTTAGCTGTGGGGTGAGGTTCAAAGGAAGAGAATAGGCTATCACACTCTTAACACTGAGAGGGTTACAATGTCTCCAAGTAAAGATGCAGTTAAGGTCATGGCTTAGTTAATTCTTTCAATTCGAATACCTCAGGGAAAAAGAGACCAGAGGTGTGGCTTCCTCACCAAAGGCTGACAGGTTCAAAGTATCATCAATTAAGTCAATAAAGAAATGCTGGAAGCAAAACTACAAAGGCATCCAGTGAACGTAAGTATGCCAAGGACTGAGGGCTTGGCATATGGAAATAAACTAGAGTTAGATAGGAAACTCACTTCCTTTTGAAAAGAGTTTTACTGCCAGAGAACACCCAAGCCCCCAACCCTCTAAAGTCAGCTGAGAAAGCGGCTCAGCTCCCACAAAGGGCATATTCTTCAGTCTCACCTTAGTTGTGATCCAGGAGGTTATTGGAAAAAGCCAAGGCCTGAAGAGAGCAATGGTTTGGGGAGCCCCTTTCCGAGAGAACAATCAAGACC
The DNA here is from genome assembly GCA_002007465.1 of Ailurus styani. NCBI lineage: Eukaryota > Metazoa > Chordata > Mammalia > Carnivora > Ailuridae > Ailurus > Ailurus styani. The sequence continues at coordinate 858,509 of LNAC01000020.1, forward strand.
CAAAGGGACATCGTCTACCTACAAGTCACGGAGCCCAGACATATTTCAGAATTGCTTCAGCATTTTAGAACGACCGAGGACCAATGAATGGAGGTCTCCCAGCCACCTCCTTCCTGAATAGGAATGTATACTGGGTTTTCCAATCTTTCTTTCACCATTATTTATTAATAAACGATGTGGGAGACGGGGAGCAGGTCACTGGCCTCTTTCAGTTCAGAAGTCTCTAGCTCAAGAGGACACATCCAGAGTTGATGTCGAAACCACGCTGTATCACCCCTAATTTGGATGCCCCTGCCCATCACCCAGATGCCATGACATCCAGATACCATGACAGGGGATGCTTTGGGCTGTCTACTTTGGGACGGGAATACCTATATTTTGCCTGCAGTTGGGAGAGCAAGGCAATTACTTGGTAATCAGAAGAGTAAATTGTGGTAGTCACTAGTGCTGCTGGCCAAATATTTCTGGTTCTCTTCCTTCCAGGCCCATGGTGTCAGATTGCAGTTCCTGGCCATTTTATAATTGACCTGGGCAACGTGCCTACTCCAGTCAGTGAGTTGTGCATGGACATGTGTATGTCACTTGCAGGCAAGACCACTTATGGCTGGGGTGAGACCCTTCAGAACTTTTTCTCTGTGACCAGGACCAACAAAACCAAGCTGATGACTGTTGCCTCATCTGGGTCAGAGTGAGGATGAGCCAGAATGGAGCTCCCAGCCACCCCCTCAATGGGTTTATAGTGTGAATGAGAAATAAAATCTTTCTTGTTTTAAGGAACTGAGATTTGAGGGTTGTTAAACAGATAATTTGCCTATCTTGACTAATATGTCCTCCATCAAAATCCAGCTTTTCAGCACCCAGGTGGCTCAGTCAGTTAAGCGTCTGCCTTTGGCTCAGGTCCTGATCCCAGAGTCCTGGGATGGAGCCCCGCATCAGGCTCCCTGTTTATCAGGGAGTCTGCTTCTTTCTCCCTCTGCCCCTTCCCCTCCCCTACTCATCCCCTCTCTCTTTCTCAAAAATAAATAAGTTAAATCTTAAAAAAAAAAATACAGCATTTTTTCCCTGGAACCCTCCCTCTCCTGCAGAACCAGATCCAGAGACTGCCAGTCTCGCTGATAAACACGCGGTAGCTGAGTGTTAATAAAAAGGTACGTAGGTCCTGTTGCATTTATTTCTGTCTGAAAATTTCTCCAAACACAAACCAGGATTGGCAATCTGGTAGTAATTTAAAACCATGAAATGAATCTGTATTCCAAATACCGTGGTGAAGATATTTAAAAGTTTTATTGGTAGTCGGTGGCTTTAAAACAAAGCCTGTTTCTTAAAAACCTTTTTGGAACACTGGAATAGTCTTCCTTCTTACTTCCTGCAGTAAATTTCAAGGGTTACACAGTGAACTTCAAATTGTATCAATGAGCACAGACAAAAAAAAAAAAAAAAAATCCCCAGCAAGCACAACACAGAAAAATTTCCTACCAGTCAAAGAAACAGTTTTAAAGAGCCAAGGGAGCCTGACACTAGAAAATCTACCTCCTCTTGAACACCAGGCCAGAGCTCCTGGTGAGGCAAAGTTCACTAATACCAATATTTCTTCCCGTGCGGAAGGTTCGTGCCTTTGGGCACAGGTCTGACTCAGCGACCTGCTGCTGTCCTGCACAGTTGAACACATTTCTCGAGGTTCCACCAAGTTGGAATTTGTTGAAATAATTGTGAACAGGGAACGGTGGGATTGAATTTCTTTTCCCACTACTTGAGAATAGATTTTTTTAAATATTTATTTATTGGAGAGGGCATGCAAGTGGAAGGGGGGGCGCAAATGGGAAGAGGGCCAAGCAGGCTCTGTGTTTGGCATAGAGGTGAACTCAGGGCTTGATCTCAGGACCCTGAGATATGACCTAAGCCGAAATCAAGAGTCAGACACAACTGACTGAGCCGCCCAGGAGCCCTACAAATAGATCTGTTGAGCTAACTAACCAATAGAAAAGATATTTGAGGTTTGTATAAGCAACAGGAAAAAAAAAGACTTTTAAAGCACTGATATTTTGGGGCCCCTGGGGGGCTCAGTCGGTTAAGTGTCTGCTCTGGTCATGGTCCTGGGGTCCTGGGATTGAGCCCCAAATTGGGCTCTCCACTGAATGGGGAGCCTGCTTCTTCCTCTGCCCTTCCCTCCCGCTCGTGCGTGCTCATTCACTCTCTCTCAAATAAATAAATAAAATCTTAAAAAAAAAAAGTAAAGCACTGATATTTTTATGCTACATGAATACTAATTATGTTGAAGTTGCCTAAGGACCTCTACGTGTTAAATAAAAACCCAAACTTTGTTAACTTAGATCCGAGTGTGTACCAGAATTGAATTTCTTAAAAAATTAGTTCTCTGAGGCCTAGCCTTCCCTTCATCATGTCTAAATTTAGCTGGTAGTATAATGTAGTCTTTGCTAATATATTCATAGAAACATTTAACTTTAAGAGGTGAAAGGGACCTTAGGTCAAGTCCAACATCCTGTTTACAGATAAGAAAATTATGGCTCAGAAAGATCAAAGATTGTCCAAGGTCAATCCCAGTAGTTTGGACCCATTTTCAATTTCATGAGCGAGTAAGTTCCCATTTTGCAAGGCTTGTCTGAGTTTAGTAGCTTGTCACTTGCAGTGACAGCACGCAGACAGATAGGATGGTCGTGGGCAAGTTTCTTCCTTGAGTCCCTGACGAAGCTGTAAGGTGGAAGTGGGCTCACCGATCACCAAGGTTCTGTCCACTTCTCATATCCCATCATCCTCAACACACACACACACACACACACACACACACACAGCCCTCCAAAACCATACTTTTAACTGCGTAAAACATAAGAGCTGAAAACCTAAGAGCTATTTAAGGACCTTGAAGAAACCAGTAAATGTAAAATTTAATAAAAGGGTTTCAGTAACACTGTAAAAGAACCCATAATTATTGCACACAGAGCAATCTGCTAAACATGAAATATTCTACGTGAAGAAACTTGAGTCATGCTCTCTTTCAAATGAACGCACACCAGGCTCCCTTCATTTGAATTTTAGTGACATGGCAATCCCCAATGTTGGCAAGGGGACAAGGACACAAGCACTTACAGAGCACCGGTGGGAATGGAAACATAGGCTTTTTGGAAACACCTATTAAAAAAGCTCCAGATTCTTCCTATATTCTTTAATATATCAGTTCCACTGTACCCTAAAGAAATAATTATGCATGCATTCAAAATTTTATCTTAAAAAAATCACTGAACTTTTACTACCAAGAGTGAGAAAATTATTGTCCAAACATACAGAATGGGTTAAATAAACTAAATAAATCATTACCCATTAACACAAAGGAACAAAACACTACCGTTAAAATAATTTTGTAGGATGGCAGTTAACGATGTTCATTATATGTTGTTAGGTGAAAAAAGAAGGTGATGCAGTGGTACACTGTGCAAGATTACAATTTTGTATAAAAATTAAATAGCTATTTGTGCACTGAAAACAAGACTAGAAGCTTCAGGTGGAAATGTTAACAGCTGTTATCTGTGGGTCATGGATTAGGGTAATTTTTTTTCTCCTTCTGGCTTTTCTGATGATGCTTTTCAATTGCTTACAATAACACATTTAATCTTAATAATCAAAGTTATTTTATTTACTCATTTATGGAGAACGATTTTATTTCTTTATCTGAGAGACAGAGAGAGCATGAGCAGGGGGCAGGGGAAGAGGGCAAGAAGCAGACTGCCCGCTGAGCAGGGAGCGGGACACAGGGCTTGATCCCAGGACCCTGAATGGGCCACCCAGATGCCCAATAATCAGAGTTATTTTAGAATTCTGAATCAAAAACTTCACTGTAACAATGCAAAAGAAAAAGAAATTATTTTACCTTTGCTTCAGGGAGCTGACAGCAGATCTGTGGTCCTGCCCACAGGAACCAGAGTGCCTGCATTCCCTAGTTCAACAGCCCCTTCTCTGCTCAGGAAACACCCTTCCTATATCAAGCCTCTTATTGAAATCCACTAGACACAGCTGTCAATGACCAGGAACTCCTGACCCCCAAGAACAAAGTCGTCTCATCAGTTAGACACTTGACAGGTGGGAATTCGGGGTAGGAGGAATCCTGATTTACCCACCTGCACTACCGTCAGGGCAAAACCTGTAGGTTAAACTTGGCCATTCAAAATGCACTTGATGGCGGCAGAGATATGTTTGCAGGAAAGGATCACCGTGGGAAAGGCCACACATCTCTGGGTGACAATAACCCTCCTGCCACTGCCATAGCCTCCAATACCTGTCAACTTTTTCCCTCTCGTGGAGACGGACGGGAACAAAAAAGCTGATCAAAAAAAAAAAATGTCTGATCATACTCTCACATACGAGAACGAAAAAGAGAATAGTGAGGATTCCTTTCAGAACTTCTGAGGCCAGCAGAAGCATCATCCCATCTGCCACCAGAACTAACAGCCGGATTTCACCATCTCTGCTCTGCTACACACAACACATTCAGTGCCTAGGGCCTGCGACCTTTTTTGGCACTCATGAAAATATTATAATTTCTTTTGAAATTAGAAAAGAAATACAAATTTTCAGGTCAAAGAAAATGTTGAAATATATCACATTAACACATTCATCTTTATACCAACAGAGTTAAAAACTCAAACTTTGAATTTCCTATGGAGGAAGGAGCACACAAAGGCCGAGTGCTCCTTGTGGGGTGGGGGAGAGTGGGGTGATGTGGGGGGGGGGGGTGTCCACGGAAGTTAGCCTCTGTTTACATTCTGTGCCACACCCCATTACAGGTTAAAACCAACAAGATGCCGACCAGAGTCTGCTTTGCATTTGCAATTTGAACCGGGGAGCAGGTTTGTTTACAACTGTATTTCCTTAAAACAACTTCAATTTTAGTATTTAGTACAACTAAATTCAAAATCCAAATTTTAATGGCATTTATTTTTTAAAAAGGAGAGGCTATATTCAACCACATGCTTTCTCAACTTTGCTTCATTATAAAACCTGCCAAAGGCACGTGTTAAAAATATGGACTCCAAATCCATGGCCTGGAGATTGGGACGCTGCGGGACTGGAGAAAATCCTTCCGGGGGGGGTGAGGGTGGGGCTGTAATTCTCACTGGTCAAGTTCAAAACTGCTTGCTGTTCTAGTTGAACCAAAAATGAATGCTGTAAGAAGCCAGACTACAACTTAAAAGTGAAAAGTCAGAGTTTGAATGGGCTACTCTTGCTTTTAACAGGGAGAGAGCTCTGAGGTTGGGGTGGTGCCTAGCAATGGCCTGGCAGACGTTCCCTTCCCCAAAGGGACCTGAACACATCTAATTGCTTGTTAATAAATTATTAATGGGCAATTTATACCATGGGGACTGCAGGTGATTTTTAAATTTTAAGTACAGCTTTTGAATTTCCAGGTATCATCCACCCGTAACTAAACCCATGGTCACGGGTTTAGAAACATTCCACATATGATTGGAACATTCCGCATATGATCATCAAAGTGGTCCTCTCTCCCAGTGACTCCCATGTTAAAGATGACCATGCCTTCCTCCATAAAGAAGGTAGCTCACAACACAATTCTGGTGTATTTAGGGCAGGCAGGCAGGCAGATGTTCTTTGATTTGCAAACCATGTGGCCGACCTTGACACAGACAACCACATGAAATAGGAACAACAAACAGAAACACCAACATAAAAGCTGTGTGACTTTTTTTTTAGGTTAAGATTTGAGAGAGAAGGAGGGAAAAAAAAGGTCTTGCAGGGCACCATTCTGGTTTTACCCAAAAATGCAATCTTAGCTCCTGGGCCAGGAGGAAGCAGGGGCAAGATGAAGCTACAGAGGAGGGGATACAAAATGTCACACCCATGAGGTGAAAGAAACTTTTCCTTGAGTGTCTTTCTCAAGTCCCTGAGCAACTCAGTGAGGTACAGTCTCTTTCCCAAGGTCCTGGAGCCTCTCCCCGCCACCCCTACAAGAGAAAATCAGAGCAGAAAGAGGGATGTCACTCAAGTGACCACCGAGCTCATTCTGTTCCTGCCACCCCCTCACAGTCAAGCCCTAGATTTCTCTCCTAGGTCCTGAGGAGGAGAAATGCTCGGCAATGAAATAGGAAATGAAAACTGTGTCCCAGTCCTCGGTAACATTGTCAAGCTGAGGAAAGGGACTGGGGTGGGGGGAGAGAGGGGAACAATTACAGGCAGTTAAGGTCGTTGACCCTATTTCTCACCAAGAAGCTGTCTGTCTTGCCCCATAGAGACACAACAGAAGGTGAGTATCAACCTTCCACATGGTCCTCAGCTTTAATAACCCCACCTTTGTCATCAGAAATACAGTCCCTTGGACTAAAAAGAAAATCCTGCAGAGACGTGTCGAGGGACAAGAGTACAGTGGCCCTGTGTGATTACCTCCAATGTGATCATTTCAGCACCCAGAACTAACCAGATCGCCCACCCAGGAAGGCCTCCTCCGGCTCCTTAATGCCCTGCGCTGAAGCTCAAGATGGCAATCTCATTACCTGCTTAAACAAATCCCAGTTTAAACCACCAAGAGGTTTAGCTTTCTGTCTTGATAAGCCACCAGAGCATACGTACTTACTCCAGGGATGCTACTGACAATTTAATACGAGGGAGTGGTTAATTGGAGGCTTTGGGGAGAACTGCAGTGCTAGGTGGCCCCATGGGTCAGAACAACAGGTCTACCAGAAATGGGCTTTGTTCATGCACTTTAGCTTGACTGTGGAAGTCTGGCGTATCTTTAAAGTCGAGCTGAGTGGGGACTGAGGAAAAGTGCGCCAACTGCTCACAAAGCATTGCAAGCTGAACAAAAGAGGAGGTCACAAGACCCTCTTCAAATAATCTGAGAGCAACTTCATGCTGATGGAGCCACTGATTCATGAACAGGTAGTTATGACAGTGAGGCGCTGGGGCACAGAGACGGGATATGGCCATGAACCTGCCCCCTTGGCACTCACATTCGGGTCTGCAAGGACTGACGGTTGATCAAGAACAATCAGGAAAGAGTGAAAACTCTGCTATGAGTGAAATCCACACTGTCCTACGACCAGGCACCATTTAAAACAACCCTTTAGTATTTATGAATGGCAGTTCCAAGCAGGGCTCCCTCAAATAATCATCAAAAAGTTAAGCTTGAGACTTCCTCGTCATTCAAGAACCTTATCATTAAACTGAAGATGATACTCAAACCTACAAAAAAGTTTAAAAACCACAGGATTTGAGTGTTGGAGGGATATTAGAGCTCTTTGAGGGACATGCATATCAAAATCACAATGAGATACCACTTCGAACCCACTGGATGACTATAATTTAAAAAATGGAAAATATCAAGTGTTGGTGAGGATGTGGAGAAATTGGAGCCCTCACACACTGCTGGTGGGGATATAATAGTGCAGTCACTTTGGAGAACAGTCCGAGGTTAAACATAAGCAGGAGGTTAAACATAAGCTAGTAAATGATCTAGCAAGTCCACTCTCAGGTACACACCCAAGAGAAATGGAAACATGTCCAAATAAAAGTTGCACGCATATGTCCATAGCAGCATTACTCATAATAGCCAGAAAGTGGAAACAACCTGATTGTTCACCAACTGATGAATGGATCAATAACGTTTGCCATCTCCATGCAATGAAGTGCTATTCGGCGATAAAAAGGAATGAAATACTGATGTGCACTGAGACATAGACAAACACCGAAAATGCTATGCTAAGTGAAAGGAACCAATCACAAGAGACCACCTAGTATATGACTCCAATATGTGAAATGTCCACAACAGGTAAATCTGTAAGAGGCAGAAATATTAGTGGCTGCCTGGCGTCAGGAGCTGTGGGGGCAAAAAGGAGTGCCTGCCAATAAGTTTTCGGGGGTGGGGGGCGATGGAATGTTCTCAAACTGATTGTGATGATGATTGCTCTCTGAATGCGCTATAAAATGACCTAATTGCACACTTTAAGTGGGTGGATTGCATGTGAATTATATCTTTTTTTATTTTTTAAAGATTTTATTTATTTGTCAGAGAGAGAGAGAGCACAAGCAGGGAGAGTGGCAGGCAGAGAGGGAGAAGCAGGGCTCCCTGCTGAGCAAGGAGCCCAATGCGAGACTTGATCCCAGGACCCTGGGATCATGATCTGAGCTGAAGGCAGACGCCTGACTGACTGAGCCACCCAGGCATCCCTGAATTATATCTTAGTAAAGCAGATTTTATGCATATATAAAGTTCTGGCCTAATCCCTTCATTTTACAGATAACTTTTAAAATATAAATGCCAAATTGGGGCACCTGGATGGCTCAGTCGGTTAAATGTCTGCCTTTAGCTCAGGTCATGATCCCAGGGTCCTGGGATCAAGCCCCGCATCTGGCTCTCTGCTCCTCTGGAAGCCTGCTTCTCCCTCTCCCTCTGCCCCTCCCTCCCTGCTTGTGCATGCTCTCTCTTTCTCTCAAATAAATAAATAAAATCTTTTTAAAAAATAAATAAATGTCAGATTATAATTGCTTTTGAAGAAAATCTCTCTAAAATGCGTGACCCACTTTCCCATATTTTTAAAGAAAACAAACAGTAAAAATATTTTAGCTCTTCCTAATGACGGATGGGCATTTGAGAATCAATTTTTGTGCCCACTATAGACTGAAAACCACATGAATCTGTGCTTCCCAGGTTGCTATGACTTGAGCATTCTTTTGTCTCTATTATAGCATTCTCTGTCTTGCTTTTGGGTTAATGCTGTTAACTTCTTGCTGCTATCAATGTTACTGCAATATTTACATCCCAAACCTGCTGTATATGAATCCAGAGAAACCAGAAAATCGAGTCTGTTAAAAACTGTGCCTTTGGTAAGAGTAAATAGCCTCAGAGCACAGGAAGTACTCTGAATGCAAAATGCAAAAGCATCTCCAATTTTATCTACTTTCCAACACTAATTTGGGTGGCTCATAAGTGTTTGCTTCCTTCCAGGTTTTCAGCCACCTTCTGGCTTATCACTGGCAAGTTTCCAGAAGTGATGATAACTGTCATTAGTAATAAATATTTTCTTTTACTACAACAATTTTTATCAAAGGCACAGCTAAATGTAATAGGTAGTTGGAAAAAGAGGTTACTTGAAAAATATAAATATGAGGGCGCCTGGGTGGCTCAGTGGGTTAAAGCCTCTGCTTTCGGCTCAGGTCATGATCTCAGGGTCCTGGGATCGAGGCCCGCATCGGGCTTCCTGCTCAGCAGGAAGCCTGCTTCCCCCTCTCTCTGTCTGCCTCTCTGCCTCCTTGTGATCTCTCTCCCTCTGTGAAATAAATAAATAAAATCTTTTAGAAAAAAAGAAAAATATAAATATGAGTATTCAAAATATTTTATTTTTCTGGTGCCATTTAGTTTGGGGACAGAGTGCCCTTCTTCATCAAGGTGAGATTTTTCAAACAAATTAGCACTTGAAATGTATTACATCTGAACTCTGGACCTCACATGTGAAAGAGATAAAAGCAACATCTTTACACTGGTGTACCTTACAAAACACATTACACATTTAATGTAAAGTTCATCTATGAGAACAACGCTGTCTTGATGAATGTAAAGGCTGGACAGCTGTCACTTATAGACAATAGCTGTAGTCTCATAAACTTCAGCACCCAATTTATTTTGGTATTTTGTTGGGATTACACAATATGGAGAAGAGTTTGACTCACAGAGAGTAGGTGCAAATCCTAACTGTTTTTTAAACAGCTTCCCTTAGCAATCCGGGATTTCTGGAATCAAAACTGATTCAGTAACTTGGAAAGATTTCCTGAAAATGTTTCACAAAAAACTGAACACTGAAAAAAAACTAACAACTCCTCAGTTTGCTTATAACAAACACAAAAATCAGACAAAACATCTAAACCTTATAGTAAGTGCTAAAACTCTAAACTGGACAGGTTATTCATTTACTCGTTATTATATAACTGACCTATGCCAGAGTGAGAGCACTTGCCAAGCAAAAACTAAGCCTTGCCTAAAAGTTAATTGAGTGTGGTACACTTGTACTAAAGTGGTATATTAGCCTGTGCAATTTTATATGGCATATATTGCACAGGCTGATTTTTTTAAGACTTCAGAGCCACCAACTTGCCAGTCAATGGTCTGTTTATAAGAAGCTGTTTATAATAGAAGCTTATTCCAACGTCTACAAATAAACAGGTTAATCCAGCAGCAACTCTGTACCAACTAACATTAAAGGCTTTTCTACGTGCCAGGTTCTGTGCGAGGAGCTAGCTTTATGTGCAATATTTGACTTAATTCTCGTAACCCAATGTGGTGGCCTTCTTATTATGCCCACTTTACAGACGACAGAACTAAGGATGAGAAGTTAAGGAACTCACCCAAACATTAGTTAGGTGGTTGCCAGTGTGCTTTTTAATGACAGCTTTTAAATAGACAAAAAAATTTTTTTAAAGATTTTATTTATTTATTTGAGAGAGTGAGAGAGAGCATGAGAGAGGAGAAGGTTAGAGGGAGAAGCAGACTCCCTGTGGAGCTGGGAGCCCGATGCGGGACTTGAACCCAGGACTCCAGGATCATGACCTGAGCCGAAGGCAGTCGCTTAACCAACTGAGCCACCCAGGTGCCCTAGACAAAAATATTTTTAAAGCAGAATTTTGAATGAAATATTTGGACCCTTTTTAAGAAGTTCCACCCTGTACATAGCTGATGCATAGCAAATATCCTCTGCTAAACAACAAAAGAGCAACCATTTATACACCATTACATACACAATGTAGTATAAAAACAGATATTAGTAATGTCTCTAAATTATTAGAAAATATCACATGAGTCTCAGTATTCTGTCAAAGAAGACAAAAATGTATAGAATGCATCTGAAGCAGGTTTTTCATAAAAACTGAAAACCTCCTAAGACTGAACAAGAGTAAGCCAGTCCTGGTGGTTACACAGATAAGGACTCACTGATGTTTAACTGGTTTGATCTCCAGGAATGCCTGACAAACAAGAGTGATACTACATAGATTCAGGATCTTTTTCTTTGGTTTTTTTTTTTTTGTGGTTACTTTGAAATGCAGGGTCATAGGTCTAAAGATTGTCTGGAATGGCAAACCGCACAAATTTCAGTTGTACCCCTCCTGGGAACTTCCTGTAAAGCCCAGGGTCAACCTCGAATACAGCATCTCCAGACCTCTAGCCTGAGCCCAGTCCTACTTCCTATGTGTCTTCAGGACGAGTGGCTAGTGCTGGACGAGTGCTCTCACCTTAGTGGCTGCAGAGGAAAGAAGGCTGGAATTCTTTTAATACTGTTTCCAAACTCTCAATCTCAAGACAAAAAATATATAGGAGATACAAGTCACCTCTAAGCCAGTGAGTCTGGGGTGATCCCCAAGCACCTTCTGGGCACAGGATTATTTCATTACAAGAATGAAGTTTCGGGATGCATGGGTGGCTCAGTGGGTTAAGCAGTTGCCTTCAGCTCAGGTCATGATCCCAGGATCCTGGGATCGAGTCCCACATTGGGCTCCTTGCTCTGCAGGGAGCCTGCTTCTCCGTCTGCCTCTGCCTGCCACTCTGCCTGCTTGTGTTCTCTCTCTCTGACAAATAAATAAATAAAATCTTAAAAAAAATAATGAAGTTTCAAGTCTCAGACCATGAAGAAATGGTTAAAAATTAATCATAAACAAACAATAACAGGGACTGGCAAAACAAACAAACAACAATCCCCTCCCACCCCACAAACTGAATCCTTCCAGAAAACACAATGTCAAATTTTCATCTACCTATCAACAAACAGAATGCAACAATTTTATTTGTAGTTAGATAACTAAATTTATTCCTCTAACTGTGCATCATAAAATATTATAGTTCAACTGAAAATAACACATTAACTTTTTCCAGCAATTAACAGATTATGGTTATGTTTTTAAAAAGAGTTCTTACCTTTTAGAAATACATATGAAAACACTTACCATTGAAATGATATTCCTGAGATTCGCTGCAAATCATTCGGTTTAAAAGGGGAGGCTTGGATGTAACAGATAATATAGGATAGGACATGAATGGACAGACAGGCTGAATGATGAGTGATTAGCACTCCTTGGATATACACTTTGGTTTTGTATAACGTTTGAAATTTTCCTAGATAAAAAGATTTCTTTCAAATCCCAACACTCTCCAAATGTTCCTACAAGACAGTGAGAGGACAGTGGAGCATGAGTCACCTTTGGAGTAAAATGCAAATGGGAATGAACTGGGGGAGTCCCTTTTTTTGCCCCACAGATCCTGCTTGTGGAAACAAACACGTCAAGCTCCTTTCCCTCTTGGTTGGGACAAATTTCAACCTGTCTGCCCTAACCAGAAACATGAAATGAAGATACTCTGGCAACTCCACCCTGCCATTTCACGAATAGTAAATTAACTTTAAATCATCCTAGAAAGGTGCAAGGCTCAGTGGGGCCAGACTTAACACCTATTTAAAGAAATGTTGGTGTTTCCCAATCCATGTGTAATGAACATATACCTCAAGACAATTCAAGTCATTTGAAATAAAAACAAGAAAGAATCATAAAATGAGTGTAAGGAAACCCAAAGTTATGACTTCCTGGGAGTAACACTTGGGCACATGTCATCATATATATCTGTATACATAAAGTCATGTATACTATTTCCTTCTCCTTTCCTTAGGCCTCCCATTGCATTGCCGGTACATTAACACCTGCTTGTTCACCTACTGGGTGATCCAGCATGGAACCCAACGGTATTTGGGGCAGGAATTTAAGAGGGAGAAAAGGAGGCAGATAACAATGTGATTCTAAATTCTACCCTTACACCATAGTGGGCCCTCAAATATTTGTAGAATACTTGCTTTCCTGAGAACGAAGTTCCTTTGTCTAACTCCTCAACTTCTGGCTTTGTCCTACTTAGCAGAGGACATGTTGACCTTTTCCTGCCCTTCTGACTCAAATGCTTTAATAATTCAGCTTGTATTACTGATGCTCTCTGGGACTTTCCTCTGCATGACCCATGACCTGTTTTCTAGTCAGTGGTGTACTGGTAAATGTTTAGCAACTGGCTCTCTAAAAATAAAGACTTGATTTTCACTCTTTACCAATTTCCACAGTGTAAACACACCCACTGTAGCCAATTTCAAGCTATCGAATGCAGAGTTAGGAAGTAATGGATACAGCTAGCTCTTGGAGCCTGTAGGAGCCGGACCAGCACATCAAGGGGACTCGTTCTGGCTGGCCTCGGATAATCCTAGTTTATGCCTGTGGTCCTGGCAAAATTATTGATGATACCCCTCACCACTCTTTAGAAGGGTTGATGATGGGGGCATCTGGGTGACTCAGTCGGTTAAGCATCTGCCTTTGGCTAAGGTCATGGTCCAGAGTCCTGGGATCGAGCACTACATCGGGCTCCCTGGTCAGAGGGGAGTCTGCTTCTCCCTCTCTCTGCTGCCCCCACACCCTACTCATGCTCTCTCTCTCTCTCAAATAAATAAATAAAATCTTTGGGGGGGAAAATGTGTTGATGATCTATTATGCAGTCACTCCAAAGGATAAATCCCACTTGGGCCACTTCCTCATAGTAAAAACTTTCCATAAAAGATAAGAAGGTGTGGTATCTCCTTGACAAATGGATATTACCTTCCTTCCCCTAAATACATAGCATGTCTATAGATGTATTTCATCAAACAGTGGTAGTTGGAAAAGTATGAATAGTAAATAGCCTCAACTATGTTCAAGTCTTCTGATTCATACACACAGAGTTTAGTGAATTTAGAAATGCCATAGTATTTGAATAAAATCAAGCCAGGCAACTGGCTTCAGGCTACACTCCCGCTTGGAATCACATGAAGCCAAGTATCACTGTAGAGTCTAGCCCAGGGATAAAAACTGGTTAGCTCCTGTGGAACCCACAGGCTTATTAAATCTCAGTGTTCAAGGTCACCCAGGTCAGTACTTACCTAATCCCCTTTATTACAACTCCAAGAGGCCACCCTCCCATCAAAGCTTTAATACTGTTGGCAACCCAATACAATCAGTACTGAATTACATGGAGTCTGGCAGGTGAGACTGTGGGTCTTGGTTTTTCAGAGGGTAGGACCACAAGGAAAAGTCAAGATAAAAAGCTGTCTTTAAATATCAAGGGAACAATCATGTACAAGAGAGACTGGACCCAATGTACGGCCAAGGTGGAAGTTATGAGAGTTTGATCTGACTTCGTGTAAGGAAGGGCATCATCCATAATAGCTAACATTTGAGTGCTTACGTTCTGCTGGAAGCCTCATCACACTGCTGACCCATATCAAGCTTGAAGTCACACAAGTTCACCCCTGCCTCTCTCACTCCTGGACCGCCTACCTCAGGCTGTAAAGGAGTTGTCTGTCCAGAAGCCCCAGAGGATTCCCAGTAACTGACACTGCCCAGGCTGGCCCCAGCTCACAGAGCTTCATGTAGGCTCACACCGTCCAGAGGCACAAGCTTAAAGGCCCTGTGGCCCAGATTCAGCAGAGAGTCAAGGCCAGGTGGACCAGAAGGTTCATGTGCTAGTCCTAAAGGCAACAAGTACCCAGAAATATCCATCTCCTCATCTACCAGAAAAAAGTTTGCTAGGCTGTGGGTTAAAAAGAAGGCCTAAGAACTCCATGCAGCTGTTCTGAACTCTTTTTTTTTTTTAAGATTTTATTTATTTTATTTGACACACACACAGAGATTACAAGTAGGCAGAGAGGCAGGCAGAGAGACAGGGAGAGGAGGAAGCAGGCTCCCTGCTAAGCAGAGAGCCTGATGCGGGCCTCGATCCGAGGATGCTGAGATCATGACCTGAGCCGAAAGCAGAGGCTTTAACCCACTGAGCCACCCAGGCGCCCAGCTGTTCTGAATTCTGAAGCCTTGTCTGATTCATGCAGCTTTTACAAAGGTGAAGTGCTCACTTTCCTAAGCCTTCTCATCTCTTTTGTGCATTATCTGTCTCACCTAAGGGCTGAGGTATCAAACCCTAAAGAGCAAAGGAAGAAACTTCCTTTTTTAAAAGTAACTTCTTCCTGGCACTAGATTAGCAGGAAAGTAAATGACAGTCTTCTTAGTCACAAAGTTGCCAACATCATCCTCAGACAGGGCACACTGTACTTCATTTCAGGAGTTGCAATGGCGCAACTTCTGAAAGTGACAATGAGGTCATTGAACTGTGACACAGGCCACGTGTCCTGCTTCTAGAAACGTCAGAGGGAGTTAAGGGAGCTTCCACTCAGGATGTTAGGTCAGTTTGGAAGATACCCAAAGAAGCCCAGGCCCAGTACCAGTCCGGGCAAGATGAATTCATGGAAATTCTGAGATTTCATAAAAGCCTCTGTGACTAAATAATGCAATAACATTAATAGTAAATGCCCTTTATTAATAGTTGCTAGTGTTAATAGCAAAATGTCTTTTAGTGTATACACACCAGGGTCCAGCCATTCTATTCTACACTTCTCAACATTTTCCACACTTGGTCCTCACACCTAATAAGATGGGCCCCATTATCTCTATTCAAGAAGTAGTCCCATGGGGCACCTTGGTGGCTCAGTTAGTTAAGTTGCTGCCTTTGGCTCGGGTCATGATCTCAGGGTCCTGAGATGGAGCCCCACATCAGGCTCCATGCTCAGTGCAGAGTCTGCTTAAAAGTCTCTCTGCCCCAACCTCTCCCCACTCTCTCTCTTTCTCTATCTAAAATAAATAAATCTTTAAAAAACAAAAACAAAAACAGGGCGCCTGGGTGGCTCAGTGGGTTAAAGCCGCTGCCTTCGGCTCAGGTCATGATCCCAGGGTCCTGGGATCAAGGCCCACATCGGGCTCTCTGCTCAGCAGGGAGCCTGCTTCCTCCTCTCGCCTCTCTCTCTGCCTGCCTCTCTGCCTACTTGTAATCTCTCTCCGTGTCAAATGAATAAATAAAATCTTTAAAAACATAAAAAAAATAAAATAAATAAAAAAATAAAAAACAAAAACAAAAACAAAAAACCAACAACAACAAAAAAACCCCACAGTGAGTGAGGCTCTAAATTTAGGTCTGGTGGCTCTAAAGCTCTTTCCACTACAGAACACTACTCACACTTCCCAAGAGCCCTCTAGGGTCTTGAGTTTAGCCCGGCAGAGTCAAAATCTGAACTCAGATGGTTTTACCCTGAGCCCTTGTGCCTTCCCTCAAATTTTTCACCTGAAGAAGGAAGATCATGATAGGATCTGTCTTACCATAGTCTGAGTATCCTATAAACAACAGAAATTTATTTCTCACAGTTCTGGAGTCCAAGATCAAGGTGCTGGCAGATTCAGTGTCTGGTGAGGGCTGCCTCCTAGATGGCTGTCTTTTGGCTGTAACCTCACATGACAGAAACAGGGATGGGGGGTGGGGTGGCTCGCTTTCTGAGGTCTCTTTTATAAGGTCACTAGTCCCAATGGCTCTATCCTCATGACCTAATCACCTCCCAAAGGCCCCACCTCCTACTACAGTCACCTTGGGGGTTACAAGGTCAATATATGAGTTTTGGGGGGACACAAGCATTCAGTCCATAGCCATCCCCGTCTCACAGGGTGCTAGGAGTGTTCGTTCAGATAATCCACATAAAGGATTTAGCTCAGGGTCTCTACGAAGGTAAGTGCCTATAATGTTGGCCACTGTTACTTCCACAGACACTTGGACCAGCTTTCTGTCAGAGGTGCACAGACTGCAGACACTTATCTCTTCTGAAAATCTTACAGAACACACTTCTTTTCCTGACATAAATAGTAGGTTTATTGTGGCAGAAAAGAGAGCCAGCTAGCTGTCCATGGACTTAAGACTTGGGTTTGAATTTTGGCCTTGCCATTCACTGACTACAGGTCTTCGGGCAGGATACTTCACCGCCCCCCCCCCCCCCCCCGCCCCCGAGCCTCTCTTTCCCCATCTGTGAAACGGGGAGTGTGGTTGGTAATTTGCATAGTTGCATAAGAAAACGGACATATAGCTGTTGCGCAATAACAGCTACTCTGATTACTGAAAGTGACTACTGTAAGTACTCACTATCGTCATGACTTTTTCCATTCTCTTTCCCAACTATAGAGAAATCTGCTAGAGGTCCAGATCATTATTTTGATGCAACTGCCTCTAAAAATAACATTACCTCACCCCTTCGAATTGACGGAGAATACGAACACACGTGTGATTAGCCAGCTCTAAGCATCTAAGAGATGGCATGAATTAAGTAATGAGATACCAAGCTTGACAGCTGCACTATCTGGAGAAAAGGTCTACTTAGAAATTCTGTGCACCATGTTCCGTACACTGAACAGTTTCCATATCTGAATCAGAACACTGCCATCCCAAGGTGAATACTGACTTACCTATTAAAGCTAAAGCACATGGAATTAAATATCATAGAAGTCAAACCTTGATTTATCTTTACTTTCATGGCATTTGGTTTGTTTTAAAACCACACAGATACAAGCCAGGTGATCACAAAAAAACAAAACCAAACCCTAAAACCTGTTAATTAAAACCAGTACTCCTTTGTTTCCCTACTAATTCTGTTTCCAAAACCAAGATGGATTTTTATTTTACTCACTTGTTAAGTGTCCCACATGCTAAAAATTAGCAGCTACTCTTTCCATCTTTGGTTACTGTGCCAAACAAATACGATTTGTATTAATGCTAAAATTCACTTACTGGTCTTTTGAGGAAAAGTGTTCATGTGTCTAACAGATTCTGATACCTGACTTAACCACTTAGATGCTGGACACTTGGGCCTTAAGTTCTTAAGTCTTCAGTTCAAATGTGCATTGCACAACTCATAACTTCATTGACAAACTT
Organism: Ailurus styani; assembly: GCA_002007465.1. Classification (NCBI taxonomy): domain Eukaryota; kingdom Metazoa; phylum Chordata; class Mammalia; order Carnivora; family Ailuridae; genus Ailurus; species Ailurus styani. The sequence continues at coordinate 876,315 of LNAC01000020.1, forward strand.
GACAATCTGACCATGTCCCAGAAGTAGCAATACTATAATGCACACTTGCTGTCCATTTGCCTTTTGTACTTGAATTTGCAATGCTTCCCATACATCCAGAAGCACTAAATATGGTTTAAAAAAAAAAGCACATATACCTACACTCTATGCAGATCCAACTAGAAAATTATACCTGCTATCTTTTTATCCTGGTTTTTATAATTAGCCCGATTCAGTGGTAGTGGAAAACCCAAATGCCAAAGCTGAATACCCGAATATTTAGAAAATTGAAACCTCTTACTTTCACAATGGTGGCTAGCTAAAACTGGTAACAGACCTAGGTTTCTTCAGTTTGTACCCATGATTATGTTCTGTGTATGATAAACGTACCCATTTCCTGTCAGTAGTGTTCTATCTGGATGATTTGAGAAGCCAGAACTCACCCCCACCCCACAGGAGGCTTCTGGCACTGATCCAGTCCTTATTCCATCTGGTTGCTGCACAACAGAAGAGGGAATGGAGGGGGCAGCACTCGTCCCCAGCCTTCAGATGATGCCCAAATATTTGCCTTTCTTCAGCATAGTGTCCGGTGACCCCAGCAATCCCCTTGGCATTTTTTCCTCCCTCCACTACGGTGGCTCATCTGACAGTGTCCCTAGGGTCTAAGACACCCACCATTTCAAGGCAACATCTAAATACTACTTTGTGCCATTTCTGTTCCTCCTCCAAAAAGAATGTATTCATCAATCTCAACGAAAATAACTTAAGGGGCACCTAGGCAGCTCAGTTGGTTGAGCACTGGACTTCTGTTTTCCTCTCAGGTCATGATCTCTGGGTGGTGAGATTGAGCCCCAAGCTGGGCTCCTGCTCAGCGGAGAGTCAACTTGAGGTGCTCTCTCTCTCCTTCTCTTCTCTGCCCCCTCCCCCCACGCGTGCATGTGTATGCACTCTCTTTCTCTCTCAAATAATAAATACATTTTTAAAAAACAAACACACAAAGGGGCGCCTGGGTGGCTCAGGCAGTTGGGCATCTGCTTTTGCTCAGGTCATGATCCCAGGGTCCTGGGATTGAGCTCCCTGCTCCTCCGGAGCCTGCTTCTCCCTCTCCCTCTGCTGCTCCCCCTGCTTGTGCTCTCTCTCTCTCTCTCTCTCTAAAATAAATAAATAAATAAAATCTTTAAACAAAACAGAACCAAAAAAACATACAAAAACAACTTAAGAAAGAGTTGTGTACAAAGTTGTTGCTGCAGCGACATTTATGATACAGAGACCCTCACTACAGCCTAAAGCTATGAGAGAAAGGTTAAATAAATTCTGGTATATCCCTATAATGGAATATTGGGAATACAATACAACATTTAAAAATGTTTTAATGCCATAAGAAAATGCTTATCCTAAAATTTTATTTTTAAATAAAAGTTATCAAAATCTTATCTTAGTACGATCCAACATTACCTGTAAAATATGATACATTTTAAACATGTGTTTTCTCTGAGTGATGGGACTGTGAGTACTTTTTAACTGCTTTTTTCCTACAATTTTGTATTTTCCACTATTTTTACTGGGGAAGGGTTAAAAAAAAATCATCTTAGGACTGAGAGTGTTAGAGTCAATCAGATAAACTGTTTTGGTTTTTCCTTACTCTGAGCCTGTATTTTCTTTTTTAAACTAAGTGAGTCTGAGGTTGTCTCTGCCAGCTCAGTTGTCCTGTCCTATGGATTAACAGTGGATAGGATTCTGTATGGGGGTGATGACAGCTGGCATTTGTTAAATAACTGCTACGCGCCAAGCAGGAATCTAAGTTCTTAATATACATTATCTCATTTAATCCTCACATCAACCCAGCGAGGTAGTATGATTATCTCCATCTCATCATACTGGAACTGAAGCAGGAAGGTGAAATAACCAACCTCAGGCCATCCAGCTTCATTTCAAACTCAAGCCCTTCCAGGTATGAATGGCTACATCATTTATAACACATTAGGTCCTTGCAGCATTTTATTATTATTATATTATATATTATTATTAGTTTCATATATATTAGTTTCAAATCTCTCTATAAAGTGCTACTTATGTGTACTTCAAAGAATCAAAGCACCGAGGAGGGGGCCAAAGGAATCTCCCAGTTGATACTCTACGGAAATTCCACTGAAGGACTTTTGCCATAGTCTGTCTTATGGATGGACATGGCTACCTCCATCATCTACAAAATGTCACTTGTACCTTTTCTCCGTGACCTCAATCAATGTTCATGTCCCCAAGGTGCAAGGCGTAAGAGAAAAAACTGTATTAACTATAATCAGACTTCCAACTTAATTGAGGAGATAAGACAAATAACACAGTGTTACTTGTGTGATGAAACAATCAGCACAAGGCCAAAAAAAAAAAACCCGAACCATAATTAAATGCTTAACTATGTAGCACACTAGATAACTAGTGTAGAAGTCACATGGAAAGAACTATCAGCTCTCAAGTGTCAGAATTTGAAAGGTAAAAGAAACCACACTTGAAGATCACCTAGCCAACTCCAGTATCTCAAGATGAGAGCTAGTAACTTGGTTGAGGTCACATCGCTGCCGAGTAGCAGAGGGAAGTCAGGTAACCGAGGAAGCTTGATGAAGCGATTAGTCTTAGAAAAGCCCTCCAAGGACAAGTAGTGAGATGACGGTACTTTCGATGAAAAGAGTGGACAATGTTCCTGTCTCCTGCTTTAGCAAAATCAACCTGCTACCAGTCTTGTGTTTAGATTACAAGCTTGTGAAGAGTCCCTGCACTGCGATTTACATTTTTAAAACAATTAGAAACTACTGAATTGTTGGTTTCATTCCACTCATTGTTTTTAAACATGAAGCACTTTATATACTGCACTCTAACCTCAATATTACCAAACAGAAACACACCTACTCACATCAGCATTCCAGATGCTTATCTCTGGAGAAGTGAGATCCGGCTGTCTTTAACACACATCTGGTTTAGGTAGTAGACTCAGGTGTCTGATGGTGTAAACTGGTAAGTAGGAATTATTTGCCTAGCTTCGATGCTTCCACCCCCAACATACTCTTATATTTTATTTAAAGCACTCAATACTCTGTTACAGTTGCTCACATAAATCTATCAGTCATCAGAAAATAGGGATATGCTTAACTCTAAGTGGATAGAGAACCTAAATATGAATTGATTGAGCACTATCTTTTTTTATAGAAAGATACCTAAAACTCAAAAAGATACCTAAAAGATACCTAGGCTAGCTATAAAGTTATTAAACCTAGTTTTCACTGAGAAATTCTGGTAGTGAACGCAGATGTGATTCAGAACATGTAAAATTTATTTCAGAAATGTTCGTTCAAATTTGAGAAAAGAAAACATGGTAGGATAATGAAAAGTCGATTCTAATGAATCTCTTTTAAATTTTACCTATAAAAATTTACCTATAAAATAAACTTTACCTATAAAATCCCTTTTATAGGTAAGTGTCCTGGTCACTGAATTTAAGATAACTAAAGCTTTTATTTTTGTAAAAAATACAAACCACTTTAATTTATGACACCAAACATACAGGCATAAAGTTATATTTTCTTGTATTCTAAGATAATAATCCCAGTGGATTCACAAGCTCAAATTAAGGCTCAAAATTATTTTTTCTATGCTTCCCATCTATTATTAAGAGTGTACTTTAAATTCACCGAAAATTACTTCAAAAGGTGTTGTGCTATCATAGACCATTTAAGTTAGCTACAATACACAAAAACTCATAGTTATTTTTCAATATATTTTAGCAATTTTCATTGTAAACTGTCATACAATTTGTACATGCATATCAGAGAAATAACTAAAATGTGGTTTTGAAAGAGGTAAAACGGGTTAATAAACCATAAGTAGGCAATATTAAGTCCATAAAGAAAGCGATTTCGTAACAAGTCTCAAAAACAAAATAAATACAAATTCAAGTGCTAAATAGATGTCCTCCTCGCAACCATCGCCAAATCTGCTGCGTGGCTTCAAAGTTCCCGACAAGACTTTTAACTTTCTTTTTTTTTTTTAATTTTTTTTTTTAAAGATTTTGTTTATTTATTTGACACAGAGAGAGAGAGACCACAAGTAGGCAGAGAGGCAGGCAGAGAGAGAGGAGGAAGCAGGCTCCCTGCTGAGCACAGAGCCCAATGTGGGCCTCGATCCCAGGACCCTGGGATCATGACCTGAGCCGAAGGCAGCGGCTTTAACCCACTGAGCCACCCAGGCGCCCAAGACTTTTAACTTTCAATCTAAACATTTCGGATCTACAAAATACAAGTATCAGAGTCACGTCCCACACAGATACTTCCCAAAGTCTGAGATTTTAACTGGGCACAGAAAACCTAAGAGTCTAAACATAGAAATAAAAAAGTTTGCCAAATATCAAGTTTTTACAGTTAAATCCAAAACCTATACTAGCAATTTCTCAGTATCAGATACATGCAAATGATGTTGAATTCAATCTAGTAATGCGTTCTACTTACTTTGCTTTTTGCCATTTATAAGCTTCATTAAAGACACCCAGAAAAGAGGTTCGGTTCAGATAGGAAAAACCAGTTGTAAACTCGATCTACAAATTTACATCTCACGATGTCCTGCGGGGAAGGTACTTTTTATAGACTAACATCATATACAAGCTTTAGATTGTGAAATAAGGCATTTCAGCTTTTTACGCCGCACATTACCATCAGAAACCCTCAACTCTACATCCCCGGTTCCCGAAAAAAAAAAAAATCCACCTCCAATTCTCATTGGTCCACATAGTTCCGGCCCACATGGTATCAGTGGGTGTGTCGCTGGCAACAGGTCCTTTCATTGGCTGCGAGGAAAAAGCATTTAACAGGCTGTGATTTGGGGGGTTGTCAAACTCCACGCCTCCAGGCCTGGTGCTTGCCAATAGACCCGAGGCACTGGCGGCTACTCTGCGATTCAAAGGGCAAGGTGGCTGCCTGAGCGCCAACCCCAGAAAAGACGAACTCTGAGATGGAAAAGCGGCAAGGAGAAGGGAGAGGGCGGCTCCGGCTGTCCCTCCAGCTCAACGTCTACTCCCGGACCCCAAGAAATGTTCTCACACGTGCATTTTCCCATCAGCAAATTAGAAAGGGAGGCAGTGCCCTAGCCTTTTTAGAGTCGTGACCGAAGAAGCGCAGCATCCGCATTCAATCGGCCCATTCTACAGACTGAAGCAAGCAAGAGTGAGGCTCAGGCGGCGATCTTTAGCGCCTGGCGCCCCTGGGGAAAGACTCAGTCCCGGGAGCCCCCTCCGTACACTCCCCCGACAGCGGGCGCCGAGGCGCACCCGGCGCGCTGCGGTGCCTG
>LNAC01000020.1:882290-1011675 GCA_002007465.1 Ailurus styani
CGGCTCCCGGCGCGGAATCGGGGCTCCCCGCGGACCCCCAGCCGGGGCCCCCACAACCCGCCTCCCTCTGATCTCCGGGCCGCGCGACTTCAAACACGGCTTCCTTGCCTCCCAGACCTGTCCCCGCTACTGAGCATGCCCAGTGCTGCCCGCCACCGCCACCGACGAGTTTCAACATGGGGACTTAAGTTCTCTGGGTTTGCAAAGAGATGGGCGGGTTGCGCTTTGTATCTCGGAGCTGCCGAGAGGGGACTGGGCGAGGCTGGCGCTAGAGGAGCAGGCTGTCTGGGGGAGGAATTACGGAGGCACACAAGTATTTGTAGAGGTTTCAGGTTTGCTCATCCTACCCGCAGTGGGCTAGGCACCTTTGCAAGGTCATTCACGTTGTCCCCTCCAGCACCCCTCCTCTCCTTGCTTTGTGAGTGTGCCCGTTTGGTTAAGTGACCAAACTACTCAAGGCCTGAGTGGAGGGAGGAGAGCGAATATTTATAGAAAGGTAGGCCGATTTTGGGAAGCGAAGGGAGTGAAATTTCTTTACTGGCACACATGCAGACACCATGTGCTTTCCTGGAGTTGTCTTTGCAGGGAGGAAACCTAGGAATACAGTGTAAGGACAGTGAAGGACACAGCTGCACGCGGGATTAACCGGTGCTGGAAGAGACCAAGTAAACAGAAGCAGTCCCAAGCTATAAAAAGCACTTTCCTCACCCAGAAAGGACTTCAAGAGACAATGTCATTCCATTTATAGAGTAAGGAGTTGCCTGTATTTTAAGAAGGGAAGGCAGTGTGGCAGGGTGGTCAACACCATTAGCTTTGGAGTCAGAGCTGGATTCAAATTTCAACTCGGCCACTGAGCAAACCCCTGGAAAATTGCTGGAGTTAGCACACCTGGCAATAAGAAACAGGACTGGACATACTCAGTAGGCAGGACAAATTTGGGTGGTAAGGACCTTACCAAAGTTATGTAATCCCTCGAGGCCTCAGCTTTTGAATTTAACAAGGTGCTGTTGTGAGAAATCTACCTAAGGGCGCCTGGGTGGCTCAGTGGGTTAAAGCCTCTGCCTTCAGCTCAGGTCATGATCTCAGGGTCCTGGGACAGAGGCCGGCATCGGGCTCTGTGCTCAGCAGGGAGCCTGCTTCCTCCTCTCTGCCTGCCTCTCAGCCTACTTGTGATCTTTCTGTCTCTCTGTGTCAAATACATAAATAAGATTAAAAAAAAATAAGTCTACCTAAAGTAGCTGGTACAATCCTGGCGCACAAAAGAAGCGGTTATTTTAATTACATTGTTATTAGCAGTTCACCCTTCAAGTGAGGGGAGCATATCATGCTCACAGCCATATTTACAGTGTGATTTATTATGCGTGATGTTCTCCATCACTTGTATGGACTGAATCTGTAGAGGAGTCAGAGGCCAGCGAGTGCAGGCTGGGTCACTGGGTTGCCAAGCCCCTGGCCCTCAGCGCATTCGGCAGCAGCCGGGGCCTGCACCCCAAATGGGCAATTGCTTCCAGGAGATCCCTACCCAGAACCACAGCTTTGGAACCATAGGGGCTGACGTTTTTGAATATAGGTGAGGTTTGGTGGGGTCGGGAGCCAATGGCCGGGAAAGAATTCTCAAGTTGTCTTCAGTGCAAAAATGGGTTTTTATTGAAGCACAGGGACGGGATCCAAGGGCAGAAAGGGCTGTTGCTACTTGCTGCCCCGGGATTCTGAGGGGGCAGCTGGTTATATACTTTGGGGTGGGGGGAAGTAAAGCTAAGGGAAGTTCCAAAAGCACTTTCATATGCTAAAGAAGACTCAGCGGATACTGGAGGCCTTGCCCTAATCAAACCAAGGTCGTTTCCTTCTAGCAAGGTATTCACATTAAGACAGCTGGGAGCTTCCTGAGGAAGGCTATACTCCGTCTGCCTCAAGTGTTTGTCAGTGGACTGCAGGTAATAAGGACATTTAATTTTATCTACATTTCCTTCTGCCTTTGTTTCCCGCATCAGGGGCCACTTGAGAACTCTGGTCCATCCATTCATTTTTCCAGGTAAGGAAACAGCCACAGAGAGATGGCTGAGGTTATTGAGAGCAAAACTAGGGCTAAACCCTAAATCTTCTATTCCTGACCTTATCATACTATTGGAAACAAAGAAGAAAAACAAACAAGCAAACAAACTTGGATGCTATGGCTCCTGCCTACCTCTCCTGCCTCATCTCTACCTCCCTGTGCTCCTGCTGTAGGGCAGCCTGCCAGTTCCTCAAATTATTATCCCTTTGCACCTGTTATTTCCGTTGCCTGAAATGCTCTTCCCCCAGACCTCTTTGTCCACTAGATTCTGACTCAATCCTCAGACCCCTGCTTCCTCTTATATTTGGAGAAATCTTCCCTGACCCCTAGGATTAGATCAGATGGTCCTACTCCCTACACTGTATCTTCATGGCTCTATCAGTCTGTAACTCTACAATGCATCTGTTCCCTTATTTATCAACGGGGATAATAATAGGACATCACTGCATTGTTACAATGATGAAATGAATTAACATATGCAAAGTCCCCAGCACATCATAACTGCTGTGAAAAAGCCACATATTGTAATGGGGGCCCAGGGGTGCAAGAGCCCCTGGCTCAGAGGGTCCCAAACAGACCAGGGCTGGCCACTTGCCACTGAAAAAAATCCAAAGGCAGGGAGACGAGTGGTGGTGAAATAAGAAAGGGATTTATTTCAGTGAGGCCAACAGTGGAAAGACCTTGGACTAATGTCTCAAAGACTGTCTCCAAAGTGCTAAAAATACTTCTAGGTTTATATAAGGAAAATGTGGGGCAAAGGTGAGTGGGTAAATGGGTAGTCAAGGTCAAGTTTGTCAGGTTGTCTTGGGGTCAATCATGCAGGCCTTGCTGGCCCAGGGGCGTCCTTACTGCTGGAGTAGTTTTGGTTCCCATCAGGGGATGCTTTGCCCACAGGGTCTTTTGCCTGACTTTAAGAGATAAGCTGGAAAGAAGAACTTACTCAGTAAGAAAGTGTGAGGTCAAAATGGAGGGAGTTGAAGTCCTCTTCAATAGTACTATTTGACTGTCCGTCTCAACCTCTACCCCCACAACACACACACACACACAGTGATCTCCATTACGGCACATGACTCTTGTTCCTCATTGTATCCTTAGGAAACTTTTGGTAATCATCTGTGACTGAATAAATGACTTGCATGATATTTTACCCAGGATGTCTCTCACTTTCTACTGTAAATTTGCTTAAAAAAATCTCCACTGCTATTCCTAAGCGTTCAAAGATAGAGTTTTCAAATTCTCACATAACTCGATCTGAGTAGTTTGGGAAGGAGTTTATATCCGAGATACCAGTAGAAGCTTTAGCAGTGCAGTATCTCCAAGGACATACTCTCTCCAGCTTGATTCCTGGGCACAGTGAGGAAGGCCTGAGCCAGGTGGCTCTGACCCAGGCAGGGCAGAAGTACTGCTACTGGGACAGAACGTCCTCCACCTGCTTCCTTGCTCCTGTCCTTGTCAGGCTGGTGCCCTGGATCAGTCACACCGGGCATGTGGTAGAGAGGAAATCAGGTGGCATCTTACAGGAGTGTTCAGGGGTGGTATATCTTGGAAATGTAACTTTGAGGTATGAGCTCTCATGTGGTCCAGCAGGGACATGGAACAAATGTTTGGAAAAGAGTGAGAGGGGAAGAACCCACAAGCCACTTCTCTCCCTATATTCATTCATTCACTGACTTAGCAGTCATCCATTCAGTGTGTATTATGTTGTGGGCACTAAAACAGACTGTGGGAATGTAGAGACAAATTAGATGCCTGCACTGCCCTGGAAGAGTTTACAGTTCATAGCAAGAGAGATTAAGTCAATGGTTCTCCATCAGGGTCCACAAAAATAACCTACGGAGTTTCTACTTTTTAACTCTTCATTGAAAATAACATATGTACAGAAATGTATGCATATCCTAAGGATAGAGCTCAGTGAATTCTACACAAATAAGCACTCTGTGTAATTAGCACCTGATCAAGAAATGAACATTACCAGTAATCTAGGAGAGTTTTTTTTTTTTTTTAAAGATTTTATTTATTTATTTGACACACAGAGAGAGAAATCACAAGCAGGCAGAGAGGCAGGCAGAGAGAGAGGAGGAGGCAGGCTCCCTGCTGAGCAGAGAGCCCGATGCGGGCCTCGATCCCAGGACCCTGAGATCATGACCTGAGCCGAAGGCAGAGGCTTTAACCCACTGAGCCACCCAGGCGCCCTCTAGGAGAGTTTTTAAGAGCAGATTCTGGGCCCAGGTCCACGCACTGGTTTGGAGCGCAGGAATCTACATGGTGATGATGGTAAGTATTTTTTAATGTATTTTATTTTATTTTTAAAAAAGATTTATTTATTTGAGAGAGAGTGAGTGGGGGCCGGAGGAGGAGCAGAGGGAGAGGGGAGGAGCAGAGGGAAACAATCTCAAGCAGACTCCCCTCTAATCATGGAGCCCCTAGGAGCAATCCGATGACCCCAAGATCACAACCTGAGCTGAAATCAAGAGTCGGTCGCCCAACCAAGCCACACAGTAGCTCCTATGATAAGTTTTTTCTTAATTAAAGAAGCAAAACAGGGCGCCTGGGTGGCTCAGTGGGTTAAAGCCTCTGCCTTCGGCTCAGGTCATGATCTCAGGGTCCTGGGATCAAGGCCCGCATCGGGCTCTCTGCTCAGCAGGGAGCCTGCTTCCTCCTCTCTCTCTGCCTGCCTCTCTGCCTACTTGTGATCTCTCTCTCTCTCTGTCAAATAAATAAATAAATAAAATCTTAAAAAAAAAAGAATTATTATAACTTTAGCTGCCAGAATAATATTGAGCCAAGATGAACTTCTTTATTTCATTTTTGCTTTTGTTATGGGTGTTGGTGCCTTGCTTAGAGATTCGCCATGAGGCCATCTCACACAAGTGATACAAGAGATGATTTGGGAGTATAGCACTATTTTTGATGACACTGATATTCATACTGCCTTTTCAGGGCCCTAGGGAGCAGAGCTGTCTCGGGGAGTCAGAAGCTACCAGAAACAAGCCAAAACTGTCCTGGTGTCAGGGTGCCTGAGTGGCTCAGTTTAGTTAAGCTTCTGACTTTGGCTCAGGTCTTGATCTCAGGGGCCTAGGATCTAGCCCCACTTAGTGAGGAGTCTGCTTATCCCTCTGACCCTCTCCCCACTCATGCTATCTCTCTCTCTTTCTCAAATAAATAAATAAAATCTTAAGAAAAACAACAACAAAAAAACCTGTCCAGTGAATTAATAGTGCTAGAGTGAGGTTCTGATGGACCCCTTCATCAGGGCCTTGATCTTTTCCTTTCTTCAGAATTGAGCAGCTACTATAGAGTAGACACGAAGCTAAGTACTAGGGATACATTCTTGACCAAAACCAAAGACCCAGCCCTTGTGTAGATTACAGAAAAGACATTCATTAAGCACACAATCACCCGAAAAGCAAAGGCGTAAGTACATTCTGATGAGTGCAGAAAAGTAAGACTGCCAGTGCCATGAGGACAGCTACCAGGGTGACCTGGCCTAGTCTTAAGATTTAACAGAGGGAACAGTATTTGAGCTGAATTCTACTTTTTTTTTTCCATGTTGGCTCTATGCCCGTGATGGGGCTTGAACTCATGACCCTGAGATCAAGAGTCATTCCCTCTGCTGACTGAGTCAGCCAGGCGCCCCTGTGCTGAACTCTAAATATTGAATAGAAGTTAACTAAGGTTAACTAAGGTTGGGGTGAATGCAGAGGAGGTATTCCTAGCCTATTCTTTCTACATCATCAATTTGGTAGGCACTGCATAAATTCTTGCTGAATGAAAGAATGAATTGACCCTGTCCCTCTCAGCTGGACAAAGCAAATGTAAGGAAAATTATTCACTGAATCACTGGAAAGGTTTAGGCCAATCCTTCTCTCTTTACTGTTCTTTTATATTGGTTGTTCTTCTCTCTGATGATGGAAGTATTTTCCACCCAATACTTTCTTTCTTTCAAAGATTTTATTTGACAGAGAGAACACACACTGGGGGAGCAGCAGGCAGAGGGAGAGAGAGAAGCAGGCTTCTCATTGAGCAGGGAGCCCGATGAGGGGCTGGATCCCAGGACCCTGGGATCATGACCTGAGCTGAAGGCAGACACTTAATAACTGAGCCACCCGGGCGCCCCTCCACCTAATACTGTTGTTGCCTGTTTAAGTTTCTTGTTTGTTTTGTTTTTGGTCAACAGAGATGGAAAAATATAGCATCGGCACCACCAATAATAACTGTGTATACAAGAACGGAACACACCCCATGTGAACAAACTTCCTGTCAGTCACTAATATTTTTTAAGTGCCTACTAATTATGATTTGGCGAAGGGGGATAGGGTGTGGTGGCTAGAAATGTAATAGGCTATAATCAGAGTGACCCCAAGTATTGGGCATAATTTCAGGAATGGAGCTGGGTTTAACAGAATTATAATAGTCTTATTATCTAACATTTATTGAGTCCTCACAGGCCATACACTGTACTAAGCACATAAATGTCACCTTTTCTTTTAATTAACACAGTAGGCATGTGAGTTGGGTACGGTTATGCTCCTCATATTCCAGATGAGGGAACAAAATCGAGAGAAGCTCATTAACTTACCCAAAATCACACAGCAGAAATGTAGAATTGACATTTAAACTCGCATTTAAGTGGCTCTAGAACCTGAACACTTCATAACTCAACCACAGTGCCTCCCAAAAGGCAGTGTATCTCTCATTGCCTAGAGTTTAGGTCATGGGTGCTGTCATACTCCACTACCTGCACAGTGTTGACTTTCATCATAATTGTTGGGTCCCTTTATTGCTCATTATTTCTTTGTAGTCTTGATTAATCTTGGTTACAAAAGAGCCTTTTTCCCTTTTAAAAAAATTTCCTAGCTATAACAAGCTCTATTTTGTATATTTATTCAACAAATATTTTTAAATGATGCTACCACTGTGCCAAGTAATGAGGTTACAGTGATGAACAATGCAAAAAAAAAGTCCCTTCCATCATGAGGCATACCTGGGTTGGAGGTGGGGAGAGGAGGTGGGGACAGAGGAATACAGAAAATAAACAAGTAAATAAATAAATACAGAGTGTGCTAAGTAATATAAAAATTAAACAAAATGTTGGGAAAGAGAATAACTGGAAGAGAGGAACAGTTTAGATGGGGAAGTTGAGGAAGCCACAAATGATGCTGGTACTTGGAGGTTGAGAGATTAAGATGGGAACTGTCATGTAAAGAATTTTGGAAGAATATTCTAGCACATGGAAGAAAAGTGTGTGTGTGTGTGTGTGTATAGAAATTTATAGCCAGAGTTCCAGTATTTGGGGGATGCTGGTGATTAGGGTATATGCACCTTCCTTTGAGAATGACCTGAGCTGAAGGCAGCTGCTTAACCGACTGAGCCACTCAGGCGCCCACCAGTTTCTTCTTCTATCCAGCACTTTCCAGTAGAATTCTGTGAGAGGTAAATGCATTCTCTCTACGCGGTGGTAGTCACTAGTCACATGTGGTTTTCGAGTACTTAGTATGTGACTAATGTGACTAAGAAACTGGATTTTAAATTAAATTTGCATTTTTATTTGCTTATTTTGAAACCACTTCAATGAGGAATGATTGACATACAGAAAACCGTACATATTTCATATATATATATATATATATATATTGATCAGTATGGAGATAAGTATATACCCATGAAACCATTACCATAATCTTCCATAAACTTATCCATCACCTGCAAAAGTTTCCTTCTACCCTCTTTATTTTGTTATTACTTTATTGTTATTATTATTTATTATGTGATAAGAACACTTAAGAACTACTTTCTTAGCAAAATTGTAAGTATATAATACAGTACTATTCACTATAGCAATCATCCTGTCTGTCTATGCCATAGATCTCTAAGGCTTACCTTCCATAACTGAAACTTCTTACCCTTTGATTAATACCTCCCTATTTCCCTCTCCTCCTGGCCCCTGACAATCATCATTCTATTCTCTGCTTATATGAGTAGGACTATTTTAGATTCCTCATATAAGTGGTATCACATAGCATTTGTCCTCTGTGTCTGGTTTATTTCCCTTAGTATGATGTCGTCTAGGTTCACCCATATAGTTGCAAATGGGAGGGTTTCCTTTTTTATAAGGCTGAGTAACGTTCCATTGTACTTATATATAATACTTTTTATTTTTTTTTAAAGATTTTATTTATTTATTTGACAGAGAGAGACACAGCGAGAGAGGGAACACAAGCAGGGGGAGTGGGAGAGGGAGAAGCAGGCTCCCTACTGAGCAGGGACCCCCCCCCCCCCCCAATGCAGGGCTCAATCCCAGGACTCTGGGATCGTGACCTGAGCCAAAGGCAGATGCCTAACGACTGAGCCACCCAGGCGTTCCTATATGTAACATTATTTAATCCTTTTGTCTGTCGATGGACATTTCAGTCGTTTTAATGTCTTAGCAACTGTGAAGAGTACTGTAGTGAGTATGGGAGTGCAGATAGCTCTTTAAGATCCCAATTCTGGTTCCTTTGGATACTTACCCAGAAGTGGGGTTGCTGGGTCACGTGGTAGTTCTATTTTTAATTTTTTGAAGAACCTTCCCATGGTTTTCCATAGTAGCTGTACTACATTAAATTGAAATAGCAACATGTGGCTAGCAGCTACTATACTGGATGGCATTGTATACAGTGGAGATAATAGTTGTATCTACCTCATTTATTTATTTATTCAACAAATATCTACTGGGTATCATCCATGAACATCTGGAAGTATTGTACTAGGGAAAATGTCATGAAGCTTACAATCCAGTGAGGCAGACCCTTAACAAGTGAAGAAATAAAACAACTAGAGTTACGGTTATTAGTGTAAAGGAAGAGAACAGGATAAAATTCTACAGAATAATAGCGGGTGCGGACTTTAGATGGGGCACCAGAGAAAGCCTCTTTGAAGAGATGGTAAATGACCCAAACTTCATCCACCATCATCATCCAGCTCGGGGTGGCCATGTGCCATAATCCTGGGCAGTAAGATAGAAGTCGAAACTGGCCAAGTGATGTTTCAGGAAAGCTTTAGTTTTTCTGATAGAAAAGGAAATGGTGAATGAATGTGAGGACACTCCCAAAGGTCAAAGGATGGGACAACTTGAGCATCAATAAGGATGATAACTGTAATGTATTAAAATAACATCAAATACGTTTAAATCTATAAGTTCATAAAGATAATTTTTAAGAAAAGGATCCCTTAGTGGCCACCACTGGAGGATGCTAGTGAATCAATTCATTACTTTGAGAACTAGCAAACTAAAGAAAAGAATCAAGTATTTACTTTTCCTTTATTGTCTGCACCCATTGTGGAATGTAATAATAGAGGAAGTTTCTCTTTATAAAATTATTCCAACCAATACATGAAGAAAGAAGGATAGAATTAATATATGAACACTTTATAAGTTAATGACTTAATAGGTTTAGACATTAATCATCAGAAGCTGCTAATATCACAAAAAGACAATCGGATATTAGGTGACTCCAGAGAGCAGAATACACCACCTCCTACAAAGTAGTCTTGCTAAAACAGACAAACAAACAAGCACACATGCAAATAAGCAAACAAAAGCTACAGTAAGAAACAAACAAAAAAGCCTGAGTCCAATTAAACCTGTAGGTCCAACTATTAGTTCACAAGATACAGAAGACAGAGGACACCACCAGGATGAAATCAGGAAAATCCAGATTGTAGGAAACTGGAGACAAGTGACCTGATTTCTCAAAAATAAATTGAGAGGAAAACAAGATGAAGGGAGATCCTTTAGATTAAAAGAGATGCCAAGGACATATCAATTACAAGTATTGGTCTGATTTGGATACTTGAGACTATAAAAAATATGATCTTTCTGGGATGATTAGAAATTTGAACACTGGCTATTTGATGATATTCAGGAATTGTTCATTTTTTGGTGTGATAATAGTATTGTGGTTATATTTCAAAAGGAAGAGCTTTATCTTTTAGAGCTACATACTGAAACACTGGGAAAAAATACAATGTCTGGGGCTTGCTTCAAAATACTAAGTGGAGAGGGAGAGGTGTGCGGGGAGGGTAGAGGTGAAATGAGATTGGCTGCAGGTTGATAATTATTGTGGCTGCATGACAGGTCCATGACCAGCTGTTATACTATTACATATAGTATAACCCTATATACTTTATTTTTTATGTTCGACATTCTGCATAACAGAAAGTTCAATAAAAAGGGGACTTTGCCCCTTACCTCCCCTTCTTCTTCCAGGGATGAGGAGTTAAGGCCTTAAGGTACAGGAGTTATCTTCTGACCATGAGACAGCAAGAAGGAGGTCAGATATGGGAGGTTGATATATGAAGGATCCTGGAGCCAAAATCTAGGAGGAGGCCAAGTCCCTCGGATCTCACGGAGCTGCTGTGCCAGTCTTACAGTACTGACTTCTGGAAATTTTGTTACAAGAGATAAACCTCCATGTGTTTAAGCCTCTCTTAGATGAGGTTTCTTTTATTTTCGGGCAAGACCATTCAAAACTGATACAGTTAAGATCCAGAATATGAGGAGGTACAATCTAGGTGAAGAGCAAGGTAGAGGGCACCACAGTCCAAAGGTTGTGGGATAGGAAAGAGTTTGGAACTTCCAGAAGGCTAGTGTGGCTGGAGCATCATGAAGGAGAAGAGTGGGGTTAAGATAAAGTTGAAGATGTAGGCGGGGGCTTGGAGGCCAGAGGCCTGGCAGCCCATGGCAAGCAGGCTGGATCATTCCAAGCATAACGGGAAAGCACTGGCAGTTTTGAAGTAGATAAGTCATAGTAACTGATTTATTTATGTTGAGGAAGAGAACTCTAGCTGTTACATAGGGAATGGGCAGGGGGAGGAGCAGGAGCAGGAGGGAAGGCACTGATAGACCAAACAGGAGGCAGCTGTTCAGAGGAGAGGTGATGGGAGGTTGACTGCAGAGACAGACAGAAGAGGACAGTTTTGAGACCTACTTTGGAAGTAAAATCGACAAATTAAATTACTAGGGAAAATTAGGAAAAGGTCTGGGATAACACCTGGTTTTCTGACTGTAGCAAGAGAGCGGAATTGGAAGAGGGAAGCTTCAAAGTAGTTACATGAACTAGGCAGGCAGATATGTGAGTCTGGAGGTGATAAGAGAGGCCTGAACTACAGATATATTTTGAAAGCATCAGCGTAATATTCTATTTGAAGTTGGTAGTGGATGAGGTCATCTAGGGGAATACATCGGAATAGAAGAAAACAGGAGCCAGGATCAAATCTTGAGAAACATCAACATTTACACATGGTGTTGAAAAAGGAAAGGAGACTGAGGAATGGAGACCCTCACAAAAGAGAAGGAAAGCCGGGAGATTATGGTTTTGCTGAAATTAAGAGAGGAGAGTATTTAAAGAAGTCCAAGTGAGCCTGCTGCTGCTGAAAAGTGGAGAAGAAGAGTAAAGTGGACATTGCTGTTGACAAGAAGAAAGCTACTGGTGACCCTGACAAAAATAACATGAGAGGAGTGGTAGAACTGGAATCCAGATCTGGGCGAGCTGGCAAGTGAAGAGGGGATGGAGCAAGAGAGGCGCCTGCAGAAACTCCTTTGAGAGTCAGCCTTAAAGGGAGCCGAGACACAGGGCAGTACCTGGAGGGAGTTCAGGGGTCAAAGTAAGGTTTCCAAAGATGAGAGAGAGTGGAGCCTATGTGAATGCCGACAGAATGATCAGTGGAGAGGGGGAAAGATGATGGGATCTAGAATACAGTGGAAGGACAGGTCTTTAATAGGAGGAGGGAAAAGAGGAAAGGAGGAGGGAATGCAGATGCAGGGAGAAGTCAGATTCGGTGACTGAAAGGTGCGGTAGTTTCCTTCTCTTGAGGTGAGGTCAGCTTGGAGTGAGGAGAGTGAGGGTCTGGGGGAGGTTCGAGAGAGAGGAGGGCGTGAATGCAAAATAGCGCAATATTCCATTTATTCTGAAATTGCCAGGCAGTGTTGGGCGACCACCTAAGGATGGTGATAAGGAATTTTAAACCATTTCTGATGCTCAGTAAATATTAGCTATCCTTATGATGAAATGCCAGATTGGTAAGGCTCATTGAACCCTAACAACACACCTACTAAGTTAGGTGTCATTGTCCTCATTCAAAGAGGAGAAAATCCAGTGCCTCCAAGTTCATTAAGTTGCTGAGAATTATACAGCTAGTTTAGGTGGTGGAGCTGGGATTTGATTCTGGATCGGGTTCCCTTTCCAGCTGGAGTTTTCCCTCTCATCGGTGAGGCTGAGGTAGCGTCGCCCTATCAGGCAGCACAGTGGCTAGAGCGCCCCCTAGCAGTCCGGGGGAGCACCAGCTTTCCCGGGTCACCCCTGGTCCTTGAGGGTTAAAGTGGAGGAAGAGTATTATTGGGCCAGCTATCCCTGCTGCTGCTCTGTAGAGGTCACACGTGTGAATTTGGATCAAATCAATGGCAACGGTGAGCAACTGCTTTTTACACAGGAGCCAGGTCAGCAGCTTGAGAAAGTATAGCACTCATTTTCAAACAGCGTTTCTCATTCAAATATCTTTTTCAAATTCCATGGTGGATAAAAAAGGTTTTGTTGGTTTATTTGGTGGTATTAAACAGCATTTGTTATGCTCCTGATTTTGTGGATTTGGAATTCGGGGGAAATAGCTTATCTATTTCACGAAGCCTGGGTGACTGGGGCAGCTCAAATGGCTATAGATGGTTTAACTGGAGCCATAGATTTGAGGCCTGAATTCTGGCTGCAGTTTGTTTCCTCCATTTTTCTCCACACCGTGTCTGCTGGAGCTGAAATGTCCAAGGTAGCTCCTTCATTTCCACGTCTGGCACCTAGGCTGGAATGGCTGGAGCAGCTTGGGCTGGCTGGCTACCATCACTCTCTCTCCGCAGGATCTCTCTGCTGGGCTAGCTTGGGCTGCCTCACAACATAGACTCTCAAGATGGTCAGACTTTTGTGGTGGCAAGCTCCAAAAATGTAAATCGTACTGCTTAGATTAACCTATTTTGTGGCAGGAAAGAATGCCACTGTGAAGATTGGTGCTGTAATTTGGCCACGAAGTCCTTTGTGTTTGTACATTTTTGAGAAGAAGCAACATAGAAGTGTTTTTCATTCTTTCGTCCTAAAATTAGATCAGAGGTTGTATAGTGAAGTTAGGCCAGCTGCCAGCCAGGGCTGATTCCTACTAGGCTGCCCCTTCTTGCACTTGTCCTGCAGCCATCTTCATTCTTCAGAGTACTTGACCCCATCTGGCTGATCCTCTATCAGCTGGGGATGGCCGATGGCCTTGAAAGTTCCACCTCTTTAGCATGAGCTGTATCATGGTAAGTGAGGTTGTAATTGGACCACATGAAGATCCAAAAAATGACTTTTTTTTTTTTTAAAGATCAAGTACAGAGACGCCTGGGTGACTCAGTCAGTTAAGCGTCCGCCATCAGCACAGTCCCTCTGCCCACCACTATCCCTGCTTGTGCACTTTCTTTCTCAAATAAATAAATACATCTCAAAAAAAAAAGAGATTAAGTATATTTCTTTTTTTTAAAAAAATATTTATTTGAGAGAGAGAGAGAACATGAGCGAGTGGTGGGGAGGGGCAGAGGGAGAGAATCTTGACGCAGACCCCAGCTAAGCGCAGAGCCCAGTGCAGGGCTGAATCTATAAGACCCTGAGATTATGACCTAAGCTGAAATCAAGAGTCAGCCGCTTAACCACCTGAGCCACCCAGGCGCCCACATGTCCTCATCGTGTAATGCATCTTTAAATTCTATTCATAGGGATTTATCTTGAACCAAATTCAAAATAGGAAAATAAGCTATACATTTTGTGTTACAGTGCCATCTATATCAGAGAGAGAGAGATGGAGAGAGGGAGGGAGGAGGGATAGGTAGCTTACAAGTAACCCATGCAGATGACAATAAAAGAATGGTTTACTTGATTTGTTCAAGGGGTAGTACAGTGTGTGATCAGGAACATGTTATCACACTCCCTAAGTTCGAATCCTGATCCTGCCACTTACTAGCTGTGTAATTATTTGGGGCAAGTTATTTAACCTCTTCAGTTTTCTCATCTTTAAAATGGTAATAACAATAGCACTTAAACTTATAAGGATGTTTATAGAATTAAATAAGATAATATGTGAAAAGTGATTTGAATACTGCCTGGAAATAGTGCTGAATTAGCACAGTAATAATGTTTACATTATTGAAATAATATTTCCTGGGATGTACTATGTGCCAGATGCTGGAATGCTGGAAGTAACAAGCTGAAGAGAGCATAATTCCTACTCTGGGGAGAGAGGTAAGCATGGAGCATACACAGAGGTACAATATAAAATGGAGATATGTACAAAGGTATCTAGGAGCATGGAAGTGAGAGCACCTCCCTCCTTCTGGGGAGAATAGGAGAGGCTCCTCGGAGGAAGCAATGTTTATGCTAAGGCTTACAGGATAAGTAGTTTGCCGAGTGGAGAGGGGAGGAGTGGTGGGTGAGTTATTCTGGGAAGAGTAAACCCCAAACACTATGCTGTGTGCATTCAGTGAACACAGAATGTGGACTGGGGAAGGGGTTGGGGGGGCACCGGTAATGAGGCCGAAAATGCAGGCAACAGCCCAAACCTGAAGGGCTTTGTGAACCATTGGAGTAGTTTGGCCTCTAATACATAGTTGGTTGGGAGTCACTGAAGACACTAGCCTTAGGCCTGGCTGCTGTGTGGAGTTGCATTACTAGAAGACCACCAAAAAGCCAGGGCACCAGTTAGAAAAACCTTGCAGTAATTTAGGTAAGAGAGTATGCTGTTCTACACTAGAGTAGTGGCAGGAACAACATACGTGTAGCTCAGGTTTCTGGAATGGGTGTCTGAGTGGATGGAGGAATGTGGTCAGTTAGGTGGAATGTCATATATGTTTCAAAATGATCACAAGGAAGACTATGTAGCAAGATGGAAAAATGTTCATCATGTAATATTAACTGATGAAAGCAACCTAGTAATCATGTCTGTACCACTGATGACTATAACCAAGCAAACATACTCAAAGATGATGTGAGGAAGGGACAAGAAATAAAATAGTTTGCTTTCTTAGGATATTAAGATTGCAGATGGCATCTTTCTCTTTTAATTTATATACATGCTCTTGTATCTTTGAAGAAAAAATAGTATACAAAAATTATAATGAAATATTATGGTTGAAATTTTGCCTTTATTTTGGATTTCCTTTAATTCCTGATTAGTTTTTTGGTAAGAACTTAATGGAGATATAATTCCTATTCTATACAATTCACTCATTTAAAGGATACAATTCAATGGTTTTTTTAATATGTTCACAGAATTGTGTAGCCATCACCAAAATCAATTTTAGAACATTTTCACCACCCCCCAAAGAAACTCATACCTATTTGCAAACACTCTCCATTTCCCCTTAATCCCTGGTCCCACTCAAACACTAATCTGCTTTCTATCTCTATAGATTTGCCTATTCTGGACATTTCACATAAATGAAATCATACAATATGTGTTCTTTGTGACTGTTTCCTTTTCTTAACATAATGTTTTCAAGGTTCATCCACGTTGTAGCACGCATCAGTCCACTTCTTTTTGTGGCTGAACAATATTCCACTGCATGGATATGGCATACTTATCCATTCGTTAGTTAATAGACATTTGGGTTCTTTCCACTTTTGGGCGATTATGAATAATGCTACTATGAACATTTACATACAAGTTTTTGTGTGGATGCATGTTTTCATTTCTCTTGGGTACGTATAAAACTGCAAAGGGGCACTAGGGATGATTTTTGGGGCAATGGATATATTGTGTATTACGATTGTGGTCGTGGTTACATACCTATATACATTGGTCAAAACTTATTGAATTGTATGCTTATCTTGCTGAAATTGATTATATATACCTTACATCTCAGTAAAGCTGACCCTTAAAAGGATGAGATGGAAGGGAGACAGATGTGGAGGCATATTACTATGTATAATGTTTCAACATTATATAATGCTTTCCTGTATACCACTATTTACCTACACTGTCTCATTAAAACCAACCAACCAATCAACCTAAATGAACAAAAACTATGATTATTCCAATAAGCCAATGAGTAAGAAAGTAAGAAAGTATTATTGTGTCCACTTGAGAGATGAGGAAAATAGACCTACAGAAGTCAGTTAAGTGCTCTGCTCATTATCACAGAGCTGCTAAGTAGCAGAGGAAGACGTTGTTCCACCTTCCACTTCTTTTTTTTTTTTTTTTGAGATTTAAAAAATTTATTTGACAGAGAGAGACACAGCGAAAGAGGGAACACAAGCAGGGGGAGCAGCAGAGGGAGAAGCAGGCTTCCTGCAGGGCAGGGAGCCCGATGCGGAGCTGGATCCCAGGACTCTGCGATCATGACCTGAGCTGAGGGCAGATGCTTAACGACTGAGCCACCTAGGCTCCTCTCACCTTCCACTTTTGCAGTTTTCTGATGCTTAATCAAATGTGCTTACAAGAATTGACAAAGAAGCTACATCTGATTAGATTTCATATGTGGACATAAGAATAAAGTTCCCCCACATGCTGGCTCTTCCATGACCTAGAATAAAAACGAAGAAGTGATAACTTAAATCACAACAACTAGAATAGAATCTCTGAGAAGCAAGAACATTTAAAAATGTCCCATCTTTTATTACAATGCTCTTTTAAGTTGCTCTAACCCTTGAGCTTTGATTTTATTGAGAACAGAGTGTTCTATATCTCTTCCTGTTTTTCTGAGTTTCTGGATGTCCTAGGCTTTGGTGTGCTCAGATCCTTTGCCTGTGGCCCCCCTCTCCTGCTTGGGAAGGCAGGAGGACTGGCTCCTGTAAGACTATCTTTCTCAGGCCCTCGGGTCACTTGCCTTCCAGCTGGCATCAGTCAGTGGGAGGCACAGGTGATGGAATGGTAGACTCTCCCTCTCCTTTCCTTGCGAGGCTCTTCAAAGCTGCTGCCACTCTTCCGAGCTCTCCAGCACCTAGGGGGATGCGTCTGCCTTGACTGTCTCTTCTGCTGGTGATCTTAACCGCTGGGCTCCAATTAAACCACCTTCTCCCTGTGTTTTACAGTCAAAGGCTGGTGGTAGCTTCATGGTGTGGCTAATGTCTGCGTCCTCTAAGTAGTTTCTCTGCTTCTTCCTCTTTCCCTCACCCCAGTGTCTCTCTTCTGAATACCCAGGATCGTTTCTCTTCCCCTAGTTTGGGCTTTGGGTGATAGACTATCATGATCTTGGACTCAGGATTGGACCTAGTCTTTACTCACTTTAAGGCTTAACCCACTTTATTTGACATCCCTTTCTAGCCCACCCCTCCGGCACATTCAGACATGACATCCATTATTGCATTATGGGTGGGTATATTTGTGTCCAAAAGGCAACCTTTAGAAAATTAATATTTATCAAATTGACTGGTCTACACTCATCTCACTGAAATAAAGCACTTAATAGGTCTGGAATCTCTGAATAAACATTTACGTGCCCATTTGTTGTATAACAGCATGTTAAATTAGCATAATTAACACGAGTTTCTGTAATAAATAATTCCAAAATCTCAGTGACCTAATACAATAAACATTTATTTGTTGCTCACAAAGAGTTCAATGTGGTCAGCTGGGGGTTTCTGCTCTATGCAGTCTTCTAGAAACCTAGTATTGCCCTAGATGTTGACATCAGGCTTGCAGATGAGGGACAAAAAGAGCATACAATGATTGTGGGGGATGTTTTATGGACTAGGCCTAGGAATATCATATAGCAACTTTGCCCACATCTCACTGACCAGAACTCAAGCAGGTGGCCCCCATCTAATCGCAGGAGAGGCTGAGAGATATAGTTTAACTTAGCCTAGGAGGAAAAAGAAATGAGTTTGGAAAACACATGGTCAGTCTGTCACAATTTGCCCTCTGGCCAATAAATTTCCCTTGCACTTTCCTACCGTATACAGAATAAATTCTTCCCCACCCTACCCCTGAGAATGTTATCCAAAGTCACTGAATCCAGCTAAAAGCCTTGGGACATATTCAGGCATCTCCATCTGGTACACATGTGGTTCTTTTTGGTTGAGTAATTTGTAAGCTAAGAAGAAGAGGTATCTGTCCTCTGCTCCTTTCTCATCCTCAAATATACAGTAGCAAACAGAGACAAATAACCTCAGTGTCCCATCTGGAAAGGGAAAAAATGAAAGATGTAAAGTCAACGCTGGTCCAAAGCTGTAAAGCAGGCATTCCTTTCCCCGATCAGGAAGCATCGTAAAATGTTTTTGACTGTACTCTGTTTCTCCTCTATGATAGGGATGATTTCATCCATAGTAGATGTTTGCCTTGCCACACAGATGGCACATTCAAATAAAATTTGTCTCTGCTAATAACTTTTATTCTGGGAAAAATCCCTAATTTAGATTCTTCTCCATGGTTAAAAGAGGGGCAAAAGGTTCTCTTGAGCCCACGATATTTTTTTTTTAAGATTTTATTTATTTATTTGAGAGAGTGAGAGCGAGCACAAGATGGGGGAGGGAAGCAGACTCTCCCTGAGCAGGGAGCCTGATGTGGGGTTCAATCCTGGGATCCTGGGACTCTGGGATAATGACCTGAGCTGCAGACAGATACTTAACCGACTGAGCCGTTCGGATGCTCTGAGCCCACAAGGTTTTAATTGCCTTCAGCTC
The DNA here is from genome assembly GCA_002007465.1 of Ailurus styani. Classification (NCBI taxonomy): domain Eukaryota; kingdom Metazoa; phylum Chordata; class Mammalia; order Carnivora; family Ailuridae; genus Ailurus; species Ailurus styani. Next base: position 901,011 of record LNAC01000020.1, read on the forward strand.
AAAACAGTCTGCATGCTAAAGTGGCATTTTGGGGAAGGTTTGTTCTGAGCCTCTTCATTACAATAACAATAATCATTATCATTATGATAATAGCTAAATTTTACTGAGCATTTGTCATGTGCCAGACATGATAAATTTTATATTTATTATATTCACTATAAAAACTCTCTAATGTAGACTCCATAATCTTCATAAGGGAAGACTTCATAATCACCAATGAGGGAATTGATGCTCAGAGAAGTTAATTTGGGAATCACACAGCTAATAACCAGTGGAGCCAATATTTGAGTTTGGGTCTGCCTGACTGCAAAATTCCTGCTTAGTAGATTATACTCTAAGATTACAAGACGTTTCTCACCTACTTGTGGGGAGTCTTTCCAAACTTAATTCTAAAGCTCAAATCTTGATCTCACAATTTGGCCAATACCACACTAGTAATTGCTGTAGTTAAGAATCACCAACAGGTGGCAAAATTGGTGGGACAAAGTTTGATAAGAAACAGAATGCATGCATATTTTCAAAGTATCTCAATGCAAGATATTTATTAATTATAAAGAGAGTAGGTGTAACTTTATAGTGGAGAAACCAGGCACAGAGCACCACAAGCATGTAATGAAAGCTAACATATTAACATCATGGGATTCCTGAAATGATGCACTGAGAAAGGCACAGCATTACTTCTGTGGTATTCTTGCCAAAAATGTATAATCTGAATTTAATCATGAGGACTTTAGGTATTACTCAACTTGAAGGTCATTCTACAAAATAACTGGCCAGTACTGTCCAAAAGTGTCAATGTCATAAAAAACAAAGAAACACTGAGGAACTACATTAGATTGAAGAAAATATGAGAAAAGAAATATGAGAATATATAAGAAGATAAGAAAATATGAGAACCAAATGCAATGTGCGATTCTGGACTGGATCCAGGACCATAAAAAACCAAAAACCATTAGTGTGACAATTAGTAACATTTGAATAAGATCTGTTTACTAGTTAATAGTATGATAGCAAAGTTAATTTCCTGATTTCCATAATCGTACTTTTTTAAAAAGAATTTATTTATTTGCCAGAGAGAGATAGAGAGTGCACAAGGAGGGGGAGCGGCAGGCAGAAGGAGAAGGAGAAGCAGGGCTCCCTACTGAGTAGGGAGCCTGACGTGGGGCTCCCTCCCAGGACCCCAGGATCATGACCTGAGCTGAAGGCAGATGCTTGACTGACTGAGTCTCCCAGGAGCCCCCTCAATTGTACTATCTTTATGTAAGTTGTGAAGCTGGGTGAAGGATACATGAGAACTGATTTTTACTTTTTGGTGATGAGTTGTTGGGTTTTTTTGTTTTTGTTTTTGTTTTTCCCCCCTTCAGCACCTTTTTTGTAAGCCTGAAATTATTTTAAAATAAAATTTGAAAAAAAGGCTTATATCCCCAGTTTATGTGTTAAAAGTTGTTTACCCATAGAAATCACGTCTGAACTAAAAGTAAATGGACTGTAAGTACGTCTCCCCCAGCTTTCTCATCTGTTCTGCATTCTGTGTTCTGTCTTTAATAGGCTGTCACGTTCCTTTGTCCAGATGGTGCCAGGCTCAATGGTGCCAGATCTAAGAGAGAGCTATTTACACCCTAGATAGCATACACTTGTATATTCATTATGACAATTTTCTGGCAAATGAAAGAAAAATGTTTTGTGCTAACAAAATCACTGTATTATGACAGTTTACCATCATATGGAAGTAAAGTATCTTGGGAAGGGCATTTCCCCCCCTAATTCATATCGAAGAGCATGATGGACCAGCAGTGGACCAGCAGGCACTCCAAAGCTACCACCAAGGTACAACCTCTCCTCCTCTACGTTAGATCTTGTCACAGGCCATTTCCTGGCAGGAGGGATAACCTCTCTCTCAACTAACCCTTAGCAACACAATGGAAACCTTCTGCCAGATTTTTGAAATGTCCTGAGGCGTGGCGTCCCCAGGTTGGTTGTGGGACCAGCCAGTGTGTAAAGAGGAATTGCAACAGGAGCAGTTGTTAGACCTCAGAGCTGTGAGATACTTGATTCTCAAAGTTTTCTCCAAAGGTTGCTGAGGAGCAGAGAGCATCGGGTAGGAGGCTGTGGGCTGCCAGGTACAGAAAAATCCAGTTCACACTAGCTTAAACACTGACAGAGTTTAGCTCAGGGCTCAGAAGTGTTCTAGGCCCAAAGCCATTTTTTTCGTATTCTCTGTTTTGTCTCCAGACTAGGGCCCTCATTGCTAATAAATGGCTTACAGGAGCCAATGCGGACATACGTTTCTTTGTTCATATTCTATAGAAGAAAAAGCAAACCTTTCACCCTATACTGCAGAAACCTCTCCCTTCAATCTGATCCAACTTGGGTCACCTGCCTGCTCCTCTACCCACAACACTCCTCAAGGGAAAGCTGGACTGGGCATGACTGAAGTCTGAGTCCCTAAAATATTCAATAGCAAGGTAGTGGGATTACCGAGAGGGGTTTACAGTAAGCAAGATACATTTCCAAAGCTAAGGATGAGGTCGAATTCCATGAATCTTCTTTTTTTTTTAATTTAAAAATTTTTTTATTATTATTTGCCCCAGGGGTACAGGTCTGTGAGTCATGAGGCTTACACATTTCACAGCACTCACCATAGCACAAACCCTCCCCAATGTCCATAACCCATCCACCCTATCCCTACCCTCCCACCCCCCAGTAACCCTCAGTTTGTTTTGTGAGATTAAGAGTCTCATGGTCTGTCCATTGAATCTTCTGAAGGAAGCGTGAATACCTGACCCAAATCGGGGCTTTGTCAGGAAAAGGAATGGAGACTATTGAAGCTGGGGAAGTGAATTCCTGCCCCTTGTGAATCTAGGACATTGGTCCAACATGACCCTCTACAAATAGGATATTTCTTTGCCGTTTCTTCTTTTCGAAAAAAATGGGTTATACCACTGTGGAAAACAGTGTGGAGGCATCTCAAAAAATTAAAATTAGAACCACGATATGACCCTACAATCCCACTGCTGGGTATATATCCAAAGGAATTGAAAGCAGGATCTCAAAGAGATATTTGCATATCCATGTTCACTATGCACAATAACCAAGAGGTAGAAGTAACCCAAATGTCCACCAATGGATGAATGAATGAACAAAATTTAGTATATATATATAAAAAGGAATATTATTCAGCCTTAAAAAGGACAGAGACCCCTGTCACAAGGTATAACACAGATGGACCTTGAGGACATCATACTAAGTAAAATAAGCCAGTCACAAAAAGACAAATATGGTAGAATTTTATTAATATGTCAAATTTATAGAAATTTATAGAAAATTTATAGTCAAATTTATAGGAAAAGAAAGCAGAGGGACACCTACCTGGGTGGCTTGGTTGATTAAGTGCCTGACTCTTGACTTCAGCTCAGGTTGTGATCACCTGGGCCTCCCAGGAGGATCTACGCTCAGGGGCTCTGCTTGGATTCTCTCCCTCTGCCTCCTCTCCCCACTTGTATGCACATGCACACGCATGCACACACACACACACTCTCTCTAAAATAAATGAATAAATCTTAAAAAAAAAAAAAAGAAGAAGCTAGAGATAACCAGAAGCCCCCATGGGAGCAAAATATAACCAGCCGCTTCTGCTCCTGTAAACAGGCTTCCTGCCACAAGCCCCCTGTGCTGCTGTTCCCCTAGAGCAGCCCTGCTCCAATTTAAATCCACCTACCAGCAGTCAGCATAGCCCTTGGAACCTGACTGCCTGCAGCCCCCTATGAAAGCCCTATAACCCATTGCCCGGGGCCCAGAACTTGGAGCACGAGCTCATCTGGGTCCACCAGTGTAAAATAAATTCCCAGTGTCACTTGAAAAAAAAAAAAAAAAGAAAGAAAGAAAGCAGGGGCGCCTGGGTGGCTCATTTGGTTAAGCATCTGTCTTCAGCTCAGGTTGTGATGTCAGGGTCCTGGGACAGAGCCCTATGTCAGGCTTCCTGCTGAGCAGGGAGTCTGTTTGTCCCTCTGCCCCTCAGGCCACCTGCGCTCACTCTCTCTTGCTCTCTCAAATAAATACATAAAATCTTAAAAAAAAAAAACAGTAAGGAAAAAGAGAATGCAGAAATAGCCTGTGGCTGTGAAAGAAACAGGCAAAAGTGATGATGATGGAAGTGTGAAACATATGTAGACAAGACCCCAAAAGAAAGAGGTGAAAACATTGTTGAACAATGGTATTCTTTGGGTGATAGATCTTCAGGAGAGTTTTTCTTTGTACTTTCAGTCTTCTTGAATTGTTTCCATAATTTATATGACATATTTAAGATGTTTAGTCTGAGATGTGTAAACACAAGATTGTGGGTATAAGTGTCTCACTTACGAAAACCTAAGAGTTACAAACCCTATTTTGGCTGTTCACGGGGCTCATGCCACCTCCCCCATCCTTGCTTTTTTATTTTTAATGTGTTTTTGACAGTTAAGGTCAATATAAAAATACTACTGTAAACATAAAAATAAAGATAGATCCCAAATTTAGGGGCTGTTTTCTCAGGGATTTAACTCCTTAGCCATTAAAAAATTGATTTCTGGGGCGCTTGGGTGGCTCAGTGGGTTAAAGCCTCTGCCTTCAGCTCAGGTCACGATCTCAGGGTCCTGGGATCGAGCCCCACATCGGGCTCCCTGCTCAGCAGGGAGCCTGCTTCCTCCTCTCTCTCTGCCTCCCTCTCTGCCTATTTGTGATCTCTCTCTCTGTCAAATAAGTAAATAAAATCTTAAAAAAAATTGATTTCTCATGCTCTCTCTCTCTCAAATAAATGGAATCTTTAGGGCGCCTGGGTGGCTCAGTGGATTAAAGCCTCTGCTTTCGGCCCAGGTCATGATCTCAGGGTCCTGGGATCGAGGCCCGCATCGGGCTCTCTGCTTGGCAGGGAGCCTGCTTCCCCCCCCCCCTCTCTGCCTGCCTCTCTGCCTCCTTGTGATCTCTCTCCCGCTGTGAAATAAATAAATAAAATCTTTAAAAAAAAAAAATAAATGGAATCTTTAAAAAGAAAACCGATCTGAGTAATGACAAAAAATTGCAAGTAAATTAATTTAGAACAAAATAAAATTCTGGGTTGAAACAGGACGAAAATAAGTCTTCCGTCTAGAAATATGAAATTATTGTTCAAAGGAATATAATTCCAGAGTCTCCTGAAGGCACATCCATGTGTAAAAAGTCATTTTGTTTGCTTCTCCCTTACATAAGGGACGTATTACAGTTTGAGAGGCTGCCTGGGTTTGTTCCATTTAAATGCTCTTTGACAGTGCTGTCACTGTGTTTCTGGCAAGCCCAGCTTTACGTAAGCCTAAACCATATGGAAATTCCAAGATTAGAATAATTTGGACTCTATTCTTGGTACACACTGTGTTTATCAGTGTAAGATGACGGAATGTCCCTCTGTAGGTGAGATAGGTATGGGTTTGATTGCAAACCCATCTCTGTTAAGACTCAAGTCGCAGGATCTCGTCCACTGGCCACCTCTGTCGAGTAGCCAGGGGCCACTCTCGGAGGGACTCTGCGGCTGCCTCGCTCCCCTGCCCTGAGGTGCCTGCCTTGTAGCAACTCCAGTGCATGCGTGTTCTACTTAGGTGTTCTATTTAACTGGATGTGAATCCTAGCTCTGGCTCTTACTGCTGTGGGCTTTCAATCATTCAGTTACCCAATTTTTGTGGCAGGAAAGTTCACTGAGAATCAATTTTTCATATTGTCTATATCCTGTGCTCACCCCTCCCTTGCCAAGAACTCTTGGTATTTTCTTGCCTCAGAGTGGTTTTGTACCAGGAAAGCAGACGTTGCCACGGAGCAGCTCTTCTTTTATAAAAGTTCACATTCTGCAAGATTCTGCCAGGTGTCTCTAGGCGGAGACGAGAAAGGGAGACTCTTTGAGGGCAAGAGGAAGGAAGAGACAAATACCTCCGTGTCACTAGAAAAGGGGTGTCTGGGGGAAAGAGGTCTCCCCCAGAGAGATCTGCATGTGCTCAGTGCAGAGGCCAGAGGAGGAAGCCAGTGCTCAGAGAGGGTGGCTGTGCACTGAGGCGTGTCTGGAAACACTGAATCCTATGGGACTGAGAGCCCAGCCTCTCAGACATCCTCAGCATCCTACATCACAGACAGCCATGGTGTGTCCCGATCCAGAGGAAACTTTTCTGGTACGGAAAACAGGTTATCTAGCAGATTCTCGTGACCATCGAAGAGGCAGAAGACAGGCCCTCTCCATGCTTTGGCACACAGGGCGAGATCCAGAATCCTGTGAGGAAAGCCCCTGAATGGTTTAGATGTCACTTCCTACCCTTGCAGCGGAATCTTGCTAGGAGTTGTTCTGAATTAAATTGAAAAATAAAATAAATGGACATTTCTTATACATTTGGTATTGTGAAGGTACATAGAAGGTATATCCTTCTATGTGTGTCTGAGCCTCTATTTCTTCATCTGATGCTGGAGATCAAAACACTTACCTCACAGGTCATTGAGGGGATTAAGGAAGGTTATATGTGAGGCCCCGGAGAGCACTTAGGCATATTTACCGGTGGTCACTTGCTTCTGATTCTCTGAAATAGTTTTTTTGTTTTTTTTTTTACTTCTTTCTCACCAAGATGGTACTGCCAGTACAAATGGCAGAAGTTGGTACCAGGGCTTCTGGAAGGCCTGGGGCTGGGGAAGGTCGAGAGGCAAGGTTTTTAATAGTAGTAATAATGATGGCTACCATTTATTAAGAACCTATTACAGGCCAGATACCCCGGACTATAAATCATGTCAGTGGTTTTTATTTTATTTTTTTATTTTGTTTTTTTTTAAAGATTTTATTTATTTATTTGACACAGAGAGAGATTACAAGTAGGCAGAGAGGCAGGGAGAGGGGGAAGCAGGCTCCCTGCTGAGCAGAGAGCCCAATGCGGGCCTCGATCCCAGGACGCTGAGATCATGACCTGAGCCAAAAGCAGAGGCTTTATTTTATTTTATTTTTTTTAAAGATTTTATTTATTTATTTGACAAAGAGAGATTACAGGTAGGCAGAGAGGCAGGCAGAGAGAGGAGGAAGCAGGCTCCCTGCCGAGCAGGGAGCCCGATGCGGGCCTTGATCCCAGAAGCCTGAGATCATGACCTGAGCCGAAGGCAGAGGCTTTAACCCACTGAGCCACCCAGGCGCCCATGTCAGTGGTTTTTAAACTGTTCTGCAGAGTTGTAAGATTCCCTGGAAGGTTCAGGAGCTGCAGTGGAGAGCGAAAGGAGACCAGTGAGTCCATATTCACGGTCGCTTTCTCTACTTCAACTAGATCAGTTTTGCTTTTACCTGCTTAATATACTGATCCTCCACAAATGATTTTATTTGAAATGTAGTATGTTTGCTAAACATGTTTGAGAACTTCCACAATGATGTTGGATCCAGATGGTAGTAAAAACAAACATATGTCCTTCAGACTTCCTCCTTTGGTCTAAACCCTATCAATATATATACAGATAACTGAAGATGATGCTGACTTACAAGATGAATTACTCTAAACAAACCAAAAATTCTGGGGAACCACGGAAAGACAGAAAGTAGAATTGGGATGACACGGAAGGAGGGCACCACTCTCTGACTTTAATGAAGAGGACCCCTATAAATCGTGAGAGAGGCTTCAGTATTGTTACAAGCTTGAGGATATAGGCAGCAGGAGGCAGTGCCAATCCAACATTTAGTGTGATCTGTGTAACGTTACAGCGGAAGGAACAATCAGGTTCCTCCTTCCACCTGTGCGACGCAGCAAACAGCAAAGACAAGTCTTGTGAAAAGGACCACTTGGACATTACCAGCAGGGTAGTACCCAAGAGGCGTGTGTACCCCAAAAGAAAATGGGAGTTTCCAGGTCCAGAGAAATTGCTAATGACCTACCAGTCTGGTAGTGTGTCCTACCTCTCCCCTAGAACCATAGGAAGCAGAAAGCAATAAACAGATAAATACTCAGACATGTAGGCAGGCTAATAGGCAATTGAAAATGCAAACATGACAAAACCAAGAATCACCAAACATTTGAAGAAAATCAAAGAGGAGTTCCAGAAGGAGAGAATAGAGGGAATCGAGGAAGGGAAATAGTAAAGAAAAATAGAAGGATGAAATATCTCCTTGTCAATGAAAGACATGAAACTTCCAATGAAAGGGTCTGCTTAGAATGAACAGAAAAACAAAAAAAACTCAGATCACACCTAGACATTTGAAGGTAACATTTTAGAAAACTAAGGATAGATGATACTTTTATTTACTATCTCTAGATAAATTAACAGCTAATGTAAAGCACATTATTTGGGAGAGAAAGGAGAATACTATCTTTCAATAGAATTTTGTAAAAATGACAGAAAAAGCCTGATATAGGAATAGGGTCCACAAATTTAATTACATAAGCCTCGTTCCTAGGGTCTGGCTTGCAATACAAAGTTTAGTGTCTTCTGGTGGCTTCTATGTCAATGGGGCAGACTTTAAATCATGTGCCTGGCTGAGCTTTCCAGGGAAGAACAGTGACTCTAGGCACTTCTCACTTCCCACCTGTTCCAGTGACTAATCCTATGAGATTAGGTAATACTGAGGACAAAGAGCCCACCCCTTCTCTCTACTCATGGATGGAGTTGCTGCTGTTTGCCTCCCCATTGAGACTCTCCCTTCCATTTCATGCCTCTCCTGCAAGCTTTAGCTCACCCACATCCAACAGCCATGCTCAGCAGGGAATGGGAACCAATCGCCAGTCAGGTTATATGTGTGTTCACATGATGGCAAGGGTTAACTATTCCTTATAAGAGCAGCTAGGACAGAGCTGGGCCATGAGCTAATGGGAACTAAGAGGGGCAGCTGTGATGGGGGAGCAGTGAGGACAAGAGGGCAAGGGAGGCTGGCCAGGCAGAGGGGCTGCAGGATAATGTGACCCGGGGCACAGGGAGTAGCAAGTCCTAGAAGTAAAGAGGATAAGCTGAGTACAGTGTAGGAAATTAAATTTGGTGAGCTCAAATAGGATATGGGAAAATGCTCCCAGTATAGTGTTAATTAAAAATAACATGGCCAAGCCACCTCATACCCCCTGCCCCCCCACCCTGCCGTGGATATAGCTTGGTCCTTGAATATGTGAGTGTGCTTTTTCTTTATATCTGTTATATGCCTGCTGTTGTGGGGTGCAGAGCACAGAGTGGAGCACAGGAATGAGTGCACACGGTTCCTACCCTCACAAGGTTCACAGTTTAGGACAATAGTTTTGAAAGGAAACAAACAGTAAGAGTGATTATCACTGATGTAAGATTAGAGGTGAGTTTATTTTCTTTTTATAAGGTATAAGTAATATTTTCCATATAGTCTACATATATGCCTTTTATAATGAAAGCAATAAATCTTATGGACACTACAAATTTATAAAGCAAACTTTACTTATAAAACAAAATGCCGGTTTTATTTATTCAGCTCTGTTCAAGGTTTGGCGATAGCAGCTGAGGGTATACACAGGGGATTAAGAATAAATCCTTGCTCACAAGGAAGGTTAAATCATTGTTTATGGGGTGCTTATGGCAGAGGGAGCTGAGGAAACGGTTAGCAGGCAGATAAGCAATTATGTTTCTTTGTTATAGAAAATAAAGGCTAATTGGAGGTAGATGTATTTCATAAAGCACAGTGTAGCTTGTTGTAGCAGAACGTTTTTCTATCCTCCAATCTGAGAAATGCTTCCATCTCTTGGATGAAGATTTACGAGATACTCTGGCCCATATCAGCAGCATTCTGCCAAAGGATCTCTTAGGGTGGTAAAATTTGAGGAATGCTTATTATTACCTACGCAAGGTCAACTTACTAACTTCCAAAAGACATTGTCCTACATTTTCCGTTTCAGAATAGGGGGATGGAATAGTAATAACAGCAATTACTCTGTTTAATGAGCATTTACTCTGTGCTAGGCATTTTACATTATCTTATTGGGTCTTCACAACAAATCTCTAAGGTAGGTATTACAGGCCCACATTCTTTTATCCAAAACCCTGGGGACCAGATGTGTATTGGAAATGTGAATTTTTTGGAATTTAAAAAGAAATTTGGAATATGGTGCATATACTACTAACTTTGTAACATTCCAAATAGTTATGGAACACAATATTTCTACAGAGAAATGTATGAAAATTTGCACTAAGAGGAAAAAAGCCCATAAATAATGTTATAATTTATTTACATAAATAAACCTATTGGCAAATGAAATTTGTTGGTAAATAAATTTATTTTTAAATGGAATAGCAGGATAAATAAAGGCCATAAGGACTTAAACTTATTTTTTTTGTTGCTTATGATCAATATTTTTTAGTGAAATTTTAAATTTATATTGATGAGGGCGCCTGGGTGGCTCAGTGGGTTAAAGCCTCTGCCTTCGGCTCAGGTCATGATCTCAGGGTCCTGGGATCGAGGCCCGCATCGGGCTCTCTGCTCAGCAGGGAGCCTGCTTCCCCCTCTCTCTCTGCCTGCCTCTCTGCCTACTTGTGATCTCTCTCTCTCTCTGTCAAATAAATAAATAAAATCTTTAAAAAAAATTATATTGATGAAAAACTAACCTAAACCAGATGCCAGAAAGAGTCATCACTTCTGGTGGTTTGAGAATCCTGAAGAAGGGGTTAGCACTGTCTGTGAAACCAGGCTGGAGCTGGACATCTGACGATGAGCCACAAATGGGATTCTCAAGCAACAAAGAGGCATTACCACAAGGGGCCTTTCTACGATTTTCCCCAGTGTTACTGGTCTCCTTAGCATAGGTTTCGGTCTAAGCAGTTTCTCCCTAATTGAATAAGCTGCCATGATCTTGCTCACTGACAGATGCACATTGTTCGAGGCTAGCAATTAGTCAGTCACACATTTTCACCATATGTTCTATGGAGACTTTTTTGCCTGCGCTCATGTCATCATTATCATTATTACTACTATCTTCATACTGATCTGTACTTAACACCATCTCAGCAATTTCCCCATCACTGAAAAGACATATGATGGGTGCATCATTATCAGCGTTCATCATTTCTTCAATGTCAACTTCTTCTAATTTATTGGAACTTCCAAGTTGGAACTTCCAACTTCTCCCAACTTACTCTTGGCTGATAAGACTTTTGGCATAAGTTAATTATTTCTTTAAAACATGTTATTTATTTATTTGACAGAGAGAAAGAGAGAGAGAGAGAGAGCACAAGCGGGGGGAGCAGCAGGCAGAGGGAGAAGCAGGCTCCCCGCTGAGCAGGGAGCCCGATATGGGGCTCGATCCCAGGACCCTGGGATCATGACCTGAGCCGAGGGCATATCATGATTGAGCCACCCAGGCACTTAGGAGTTTTGCTAATATCTTCTCATTACAATCTCTGAATCTTTTAAAATCTTCATTGGCCAGGTCATTTTCAGACATCATCAGAGCCCAGTGCTATGCCAAACATTAGTTAATGTTGACTTATCAACATCATTCCAAGCAAAAATGCATCGATGGCATTTTAAGACTAAATTTTTTAAGAAAGTCTTGGATTTTCAAACATTTGTTAACTGAAGCAAACGTGGTGTTTAGGGAAAAAAAGTTTATAGTTGCTCTTCATAAATCTTTTTTTTTTTTTAAGATTTATTTTGAGAAAGAGAGAGAGTGAGAGAGAGATCATGAGCAGTAGGGGAGGGTAGAAGGAGAGGCAGGCTCCCCACTGAGCAAGGAGGCCAGTGTGGGACTTGATCCCATGATCCTGGGATCATGACCTGAGCTGAAGGCAGATGCTTAACCGACTGAGCCACCCAGGGCTGTATACTTGCTCTTCATAGAGTGTAGAATTCCTTGGTCACAAGAGTGTATTTTGGATGTCACACTGGGGGAAAAGTAAATGTTGACAACATTACTTTTCACAAGAATTTCAGGAGGGGGATGTGAAGAACAGTTGTCTGGGAACAAAAATACTTTGCATCTGTCTTGCAGTCCAGTTTGCTTGTAGTGAGCTTGTGCCATTGGCACAAGGTACTTATGGAACCAATGAGAAAAGATTTCTCTTGTTACCAATGTTTTCCTGTTTACATAATAATGCACAGGTAAAGTCCACACACCTTTTTTTTTTTTTTTAAGATTTTATTTATTTATTTGTTAGAGAGAGAGAGAAAAAAGAGCGTGCACATGAAAGGGGAGCAGTTGGGAGCCTGGGTGGCGCAGTGGGTTAAAGTCTCTGCCTTCAGCTCAGGTCATGATCTCAGGGTCCTGGGATCAAGTCCCGCATCCGGCTCTCTGCTCAACAGGGAGCCTGCTTCCTCCTCTCTCTGCCTGCCTCTCTGCCTACTTGTGATCTCTCTCTCTGTGTTAAATGAGTAAATAAAAATCTTTAATAAAAAAAAAAAAGAAAGGGGAGCAGCAGGCAGAGAGAGAAGCAGGCTCCTTGCTGAGCAAGGAGTCTAATGTGGGGCTTGATCCCAGGACCCTGGGATCATGGCCTGAGTTGAAGGCAGACAGTTAACTGACTGAGCCACCCAGGAGCCCCTACATACACCATTTGAACACTTTGGATATTGGGATGCCTGGGTGGCTCAGATGGTTAAGCGTCTGCCTTGGCTTGGGTCATGATCCCAGGGTCCTGGGATGGAGCCCCGAATCAGGCTCCTTGATCAGCGGGGAGCCTGTTTCTCCCTCTGCCTGCTGCTCCCCCTGCTCGTGTTCTCTCTTTCTCTCTCTGACAAATAAATAAATAAATTGTCTTAAAATTTTTTTAAATAAATAAATAATAAATAAAATAAAAAATAAACACCTTGGATATAGGTTTTTCCCAGTCACTGCTGATCTCGTCTTCTGTGTGCCTGCAGCATTAGCACACCCAATAGTCAACCTTGTGTGGCATCCTTGAAATCTGTTGGTGCCCTTCTGTCAGCCATTGTTGAGATTTTCTAGGAAAATAGCACCAGGACAGAGCTGTTTCAGCGGCACTGTCAATTTGTTCAGCGCTAAGGTTTTATTTTATTTTATTTTTTAAAAGATTTTATTTATTTGTCAGAGAGAGAGAGAGAGAGAGAGAGCACAAGCAGGCAGAGTGGCAGGCAGAGGGAGATAGAGAAGCAGGCTCTTCGCTGAGCAAGGAGCCTGATGCGGGACTTGATCCCGAGACCCTGGGATCATGACCTGAGCAGAAGGCAGCTGCTTAACTGACTGAGCCACCCAGCCGTCCCAGGGCTAAGGTTTTAATCAGGTATTATCTTAGCAAATTCATCAATGGTTTTATAATTAGTAGGAGCTTTTTCACAGATTTTAAGATACTTGATACCATGACACTTTTTAAATTTCTGCAGCCAGGCTTCTGAATATTCACTGTCAACGTTCAGTTCTTCATGCCATATTCCAGCTTGTTTCACAACCAACAAACTAGTCAGTGGCATATCTTTACTTCTTTGTTGTCAAATCTGTTCAATCACCACATGGTCAAGATCTTTGTTTTTGGCCTTGTGCAATGTTTTTCTGTTTTTCATCAATTCTTGGTTATGACTGCCACTACACAATTTCAACAGCTCATCTTTCTGTCTCTTAAAGTCACAGATAGTGGTCGTTTCCACAGCATATTCTTCAGTAAGATGTCTCACGGACACACTGCCATCAATCTTCTGTAATAACTCCACTTTCTGAGCTATGCAAAAAGACCGATGTTGTCTTTTCTTCTTCTGTTACCCACAGGCATGTCTTTAAGTCTTTTGGGCATTTGCACAGTAAAGTTAATCCCCAAGTCACAGAGTGTTAGGAAACAGCAGAAGGGGTGTGTGATGAACAGGAGTGCTGAGCCATAACTGAGGCTTTATGCTTGTCCACAGTGGGCTTTGCTGCCAAATAGTCCTGAGGCCAGACCTGCACAGACACTTGCGGGTTTCAGAGAGTTTCTGCTTTTTCGTTTTTATCCTATTTTGGAATTGTGGCATAGAGATTATGGACTTGTATTAAAAAATATCATTTTTATGATGAAAAGACTGAGGCTCAATTAGTAACTTGCCCAAGGTAACGAAGCTATTATTTGTCTTTTCTGCTTCTGTTCAGTCTCCTCAAATTTGGTCATTTTGCTGAACAAAGATTTTTTATTTCGGTATCATTGTCTCCCAAGATGATTTGAGTTGAAATATTTTTAGCAAAGGAACCTGATACTCTTGGCTGTTTGGCATAGTCAGAAGCTGACCCCCATGCTGGATAAATGTGAAGATGTCTTGGCAAGAAGTGGCTAGAGATGCTAAATTTATAGTCATTGAATAAGATGTTTCTTTTTGTACCAAATTATCTGTTTGGTACTTATCTGCCTAGTTATTTATTGCCCCACAATGAGCAATCAGGAACACTGAAAGAAAACCACTCATTTCCGATTATGTCCCAAATGCTCCCACAAATCTCCCTTAAATATCCACTCATTTGAAAGGTTTTTGGTTTGTTTTTTTTAACTCTTCCACAAATTATATATCCCAAGTGGGACTCAGAATTATTGTTAATCGAGTTCAGAATTAAAACATATTTTAGACACTCTACTAATACATTTCTTTCAACTTAGAATTTATGAGAATTTTGAATGACATCTGTGGTTTGGGCCCTATTTCATGTGTTATTTTATGAGTTCTTTTTGGAGAGTCATTTTTACTTACTCATTCTCGTCACTCTCATATTTGTTTAGATTTTCATCAAACATCTAATAGGAACTACAGGCTTCCCCTGCTATATAAAAGCAGAGCGTTCCATGAAAACTCTTCTAAGCCAAATGGCATAAAGCACAGGTACAGTTACTATTAATTCGTATGGGAAATTTTTTGGAGGGTGCCCAGACCCAAAAAGTAACCTCTCCTAGGCTTTTCTGATACCTTGGGATACAGCTAACAAACGTACAAAATAAATCGAGATGAAGCACAGATGCTCAGACAAGAGGGTTCAAAGCTATGGCGGCTGGGTCCTGAGACGCCGCGTGCAGTTCCTAGAGAAGGGGCTCGGTGGCGCCACCCTCATCGCTGGGGCCTGGGTTGCCCCTGTAAGGACTAGCTCCGAAACACAAGCTGAACGCTGTTTTCACTTTTTCCAATGACAGCAAAAATCCTCTTTGGATTTTTTTTTTTGGTTAGCGAACACAGGTGCTAATACAGATCTTTTGTAAAAGTGAAGCGGCAAAATGTGAACTTTCAGGGGCTCCTGAGTGGCTCAGTGGGTTAAGCGTCTGCCTTCAGCTCAGGTCAGGATCCCAGGGTCCTGGGATGGAGTCCCCTCAGTCTCAGAATCGGGCTCCCTGCTCAGTGGGGAGTCTGCTTCTACCTCTCCCTATGCCCCTCCCCCTGCTCGTGTGTTCTCTCTCTCTTTCTCTCGAATAAATAAATAAAATCTTATAAAAAATGTGAACTTTCAAGAAGTGGGGGTGCCTGTATTGTAGAAGACCGAAGACTGTTGATTTGGTGCTAAGACCTTTTCCCTTTTCTCATTAGGTGCAAGAGCAGTCCTTAGGGTTTGAGGGGTTTATTGAACGAGTAAAGCACAGGTGCTATAATCGCAGAAGAGTTTAAAATCTAGTAAGTAAATACAAGAAATGAATAAAATCCAATGAGGATTCTCTCCCTTAGGAAAGGAAGAGATTGTATTTGTTAGGTGGGGCAAGATCGCTCTCACATTTCTTTTCAGCACTGGTCTCTCCCGTTCGACTGTAATAATAAGTACCATTTATTGGGTATCTTCTACGTGCCAGGCTGGCACACAGAGAAGCTGGTATTTAAGAAGCATCAGATACAGAAAGGTCTGTTGACCTTGCCTACTGTCACAAACTTTTTTTTTTTTAAGATTTTATTTATTTATTTGACACAGAGAGAGAGATTACAAGTAGGCAGAGAGGCAGGCAGAGAGACAGGGAGAGGAGGAAGCAGGCTCCCTGCTGAGCAGAGAGCCCGATGCGGGCCTCGATCCCAGGACGCTGAGATCATGACCTGAGCCGAAAGCAGAGGCTTTAACCCACTGAGCCACCCAGGTGCCCTGTCACAAACTTTTAACTCACAGAGTCTGGGATCCACCTCTTTGACTCTAACGCCCTAACTACTTTTTCCCTTACTATAACAGACTCTTTCCTTTTTCCTGAGCAAACAGTCTGCATTCTCACCTCCCCCTTCACTATAGTCTAATCTACTTTATGGTATGTTGTTCCAAGGAGTAAAAATCTCCTGGTTGTCCAATGAAAGAACAGTTCAAACGACTGGTTTGGGGGAAGTCTCCTTGAACAATTAATCAAAGCACAGAGAAACCTGCCTGATGCTTGTCTTTCTTAGACATAGTTCTATTAAGACCAAGGTGTTGCTTTCGAACCAGAGTATTTTGGCCAGTGTTGGGATACTCTGAATTAAATTAGCACGAGCAGTGGGGTGACTGTGTCTCTGGCTCTTTTTGGACTACTATCAAAGAATGTGATGCTCTTGAGAGAGAGTTCTAGGATAGCAAAGAAAAGAGCTTTAAAAAAAGCCTTTTTAGGGCGCCTGGGTGGCTCAGTGGGTTAATGCCTCTGCTTTCGGCTCAGGTCATGATATCAGGGTCCTGGGATCGAGGCCCGTATCGGGCTCCCTGCTCAGCGGGGAGCCTGCTTCCCCCTCTCTCTCTCTGCCTGCCTCTCTGCCTCCTTGTGATCTCTCTCCCTCTGTGAAATAAATAAATAAAATCTTTAAAAATAAAATAAAATAAAATAAAAAGAGCCTTTTTAAATGTAAGCAATTCTTTTCAGCTATTTAAAAAATACTCATCTTGGCTCTTGTCTTTAGCTGGAAAGAAAAGCACCTCCAAACAGCCTGAATAGTAGTGGTAGCAATGCCGACCATTTCTTAGTGTAATGTTTTTCAGAAATACCGAACTTTTAAAAGAGACATTGGTTAACACTCACAGATAAAATTTTTACAAGATTTCTTACAGATTTGTTATATAGCATCCAATAAAGTAGTTAAAGCTATTTTACCAAATCAGGTCATGGGATATTTATTCTGATTATAGTCAATTCCCATTTTATTTCATCTTCTGAATTATTTAATTTTCACTATTTCCCAATAACAACACATGAATTCGCTAGCTGCTGGACGAATTAGTTATCAGCCATGTGACAAAGATTGGCCATATGCTCACCAACTGGGTTTCCGCTTCCTGAATGTGTAGGAAAACCACATTTCCCACTCTCCCCTGCAGTTAGATTGGGTTCCTTCCAAAGGAATATGAGCAACAGTAACATACATCACTTCCAGGCCTAGTTAGAAATCCTCTGGCACTCTTATTCAAGTTCTCTGTTTCCCTTCTGCTAGATCCATGGAGGTCAATACTGCAGATCACCAACTGAAAGGAACCAAGCCAGTATTTTGAAGGCAGTTGCCCAGGGTAGTCACCCTACTCACAATGGTGCTATATATGAAATGAATGAGAAACAAAACTGTGGAGTTGGGGAGCCTGGATGGCTCAGTGGGTTAAAGCCGCTGCCTTCGGCTCAGGTCATGATCCCAGGGTCCTGGGATCGAGGCCCACGTCGGGCTCTCTGCTCAGCAGGGAGCCTGCTTCCTCCTCTCTCCTCTCTCTCTGCCTGCCTCTCTGCCTACTTGTAATCTCTCTCTCTCTGTGTCAAATAAATAAATAAAATCTAAAAAACAAACAAACAAAAAACTGTGGAGTTTTTTTTACCCGCAGCTGGCTTAAATTACTCTAATTAGTGTATACCTTTATCTTTTATTAAACACAAAAGAAAAGTTTGATTGTGATGTCTAATGCAATTAGTGACTTTATCTGATTTTTAAAAAAGATTTTATTTATTTATTTGAGACAGAGAATGAGAGAGAGAGCACGAGAGCGGGGGAGGTTCAGAGGGAGAAGTCGATTCCCCGCCAAGCAGGGAGCCCAATGTGGGATTTCATCCCAGTACTCCAGGATCATGACCTGAGCTGAAGGCAAGTCGCTTACCAACTGAGCCACCCAGGTGCCCTTTATCTCTGGCTTTTAAACATGCTTTCTATTATGTTAAAAAATTTAACATCCGAATTCAAGTTATGCATATGTACGTTTCTTAAAGAATATAATACCTACTCTCATAGGTAACTATGAAAGTAGTTATCATCAATAACTTCTAGTTTTAGCTGGATACTACTCTGCATTACTGCAAATTAAGTAATAAAAAATGTATTACTTTGTTTTAATTAACTAATGTAAAATGAATTATATTAGATCTGTATCATTTTAATCTTTTTAAAAAAGATTTATTTATTTATTTTAGCGAGACAGAGAGAGAGGGAACGAGCATGAGCTGGGGGAGGGGTAGAAGGAGAGAAAGAATCCTCAAGCAGACTCCCCACTGAGCACGGAGTCAGACTTGGGGCTCAATCTTACAACCCTGAGATCATGACCTGAGCTGAAATTGAGTCAGGCACTTAACCAACTGAGCCACCCAGGGGCTTCTATATCATTTTAATCTTGGCTGCTTTTGGAAATATATCGTATAACACAGATTCTATAACTTACTTCTCAGTGTTTTTGATATTATTCCTTAAAACAGACATTAACACATTTATTTAAACTGAAGAATAAAATCAGACATTTTCCAACAGAAAATAAGTCTTACACTGTGTGTTACAAACTGATTAGTCTGACAGTGAGGGCTGGATTTGTCAATTAGGTTATATGACATTTTTCCATACATTTAATAAATGAAACCTGTATGATATTTTTAAACCTGTATGATTTTGACAGAAATATATTTCAAATACATAATGAAAGAAATTTTATAGAAAATATTACATTCACACAGATATTGAAAACAATATTTCCAACTTTTACTGAGTATATTGGTTTAAATGAAGTGCCATTGGGTAAAAGAGTAAAAAGTATAATTAATAATTACTTGTTAATTTTTGATAAAGGCTTTTTGGTGTAGTTTAAGAGATTGAGACTCTAATGTCTGTGCAATAAAACTTTTTGTAATTTTTAGCTTTCAACAAAATTAAAAGAGGACCTAATTGAACTGGTAGGTGATAAATCTTTAAAAATAATTTCAGATAATAAGTCATTCTTGTTTTTGGCATCTAATTTGAAAGATCTTTAAAGAATTGGGTGATGTCATAAAGTCTTTCCATTCCTACATTATTTTTGTGTATAAGGCAACTTTATTTATTTATTTATAGATTTTAATTATTTATTTAACAGAGAGTGGGAGAGAGAGTGACAGAAAGCACAAGCAGGAGGAGCAGCAGAGGGAGAGGGAGAAGCAGGCTCCCAACTGAGCAGGGAGCCTGAGATGGGGGTGATGTGGGACTTGATCCCAGGACCCTGAGACCATGACCAGAGCCAGAGGCAGACGCCTAACCGACTGAGCCACCCAGACACACCTATCAGGCAACATGCTTACATATATAAAAATGAAAAACAGCAATGGAAGTAATAATCTGTCCCATTATAGATATAATATTCTTCCATGAGCACATGAACTAATGGAAAAATAAATCCCCATTAATCTCAATAAGCGGTACATTTCTGAAAATGTCTACTTAAACGTTAGTAATTATCAAAAATAATATATTTATATTGTTTTAACTACTTGTATAATAATAATAATAGTCATGATAACTACAGAACTGTGCTTTTAACTTAGAGGGAATAAAAAAAGTCTATATAAGGATTTTTGTTTGAGAGACATGATAAGGTGATTAATAAAAGCATATTTGACACAAATGCTTTATTAGGGTAAAAAATTTATATTAGGGTGAAATTCTGGGGGGATTGGGATGAAAGGAATTCGGGAAGTAAAAAGAAACAATGCTAATTTTCTGACTGTTAAAGAGGAGCTTGTTCATGTGTTTTTTAAAACTGTGTGCCAGCCTCAAAATTGCTAATATGAGATCATACTATACTAATGATTCATGCCTTGGTATTTTTTTCTTGCGTACATATTTTTTAAGAAATTGGTTATGCTTGGGCATGTCACTTAATTTTTCAGAACCTTGTTTTATTCCCCCCTGTAAAATAAAAAAGCTGAACCAGATTTTTGGGTCCCTTATATGTCCCTAATATTCTACACCTCTGTGACCAAAGACTCAAAAATATTCTTTCAGGTAACTGAAAACAAAAAATATGTAAATATGCATTTCTTTTCTTTTTTCTTCTTTCTCATTTCCCCTCTTCCCTCTTCCTTCCCTTCCTCTCCTTCCTTCCTCCCAATCACTAAGGCCCTATTGGCATACAGCAAAGATTGCATTTTTTGAGGGATTTATTGAAACTGGTCTCATTATTTATCAATTAATCACAGTAATTCAATGGCTTACTTTAACCAAAAATGGCCAGGGTATTCATGACATCATTATTGTCCCTAGTACTTGAAATCTGAAAAACCCAATATTTTCTACAATAAAAAGATCATATTGGTACAATCCTACTCCCTCTTTCTGAGGAAGCTAGAATCTTAAAAGAGGTCATCAGAAATAATACTCTTTGGAATAGATAAATGCAGCAGAAAGTCTATAATTGTTGAATATGTATGTGAGGTCCACTAGCACTGTCCTGTGTATTTTCAAAATAACGCGAGATATGATCTATAAGTAGTGCCATTTTGGTTTCAAGTAGTTCCATTTTGGCAATGGAATGTTATTGTTTTTCTTATCTGCTATGTTGTGAGCAGTGACAAAAGGTCTTGAGATGTTAGTGCTGAGCTTTTCTTTCTTGCCCCATGCTTCCATGTAGTTAGATCTTTCTGTGCGGATTTGTGGAGAACTGAGATTGTTAGATTAGGGATACAAAGAGAAAGAAACAGTTAATATCCAATTGACTGACTTCCAAAAAAGGGCAGAGTCAGAGAGAGAGCCCATGTGAAGAGATGGTTGCTGGCCAGTGACCTCAAACCACTCCCAACATTTGAATGAGCATGCTGCTCTGTGCGGAGGAGCTATAAGTGCTGTTGTCATCACCAGGAGGCCCTTACAGCACCTGCACTTGGCTTCTTGCATCATCCAGGTGAAGGATGTCCACTTGTGCCCTAAGAGCCTTTGCTAGGCTCCCACCTGACCTGCTCTCTATGGATTTCATCCTTGTCAATAGGACACACTTTTCAAAACAGTGTAAGTTCCTTCGCCACCAGAGGACACTGAAGATGGAGTAGAAGCAGAAGCCCCAGGTTTGGCACTTGGAAGGGTCTAGACAGTGGGAAACCCATTCCTGGTTAAATGTATATATATTTTTAATAGGAAATACTAAGGTGTTGAGGCTAATGAAATGGCATATAAGAAAGTACACAGCATTAATTCATTTATACATTCAAATAATAAACTTTTATTGAATACCTAATGAAAACTTATAATAGCTCATATTTTGAACCAGTCCCTATGCCTGGGTACTAGGGATACAAAAAAAAAAAAAAAAAGGCTACACCATCATATTCTTCAAGGACATTATAGAATGTTAGAAGTCCATAGAATACCTGCAAGACTTCATTCACTGAACAAATACTTATTGAGCATCTACTATTTACCAGGCACTGTTGTGAGTACTAGGGATATAGTGGTGAACAAGATGGATGAGATCCTAGTCTTGTAAGCTTACATTGTGGTGGGGAAGATATAGCATAAACAAATAAATAAGGTAATTTCAGTTGTTATAAGTGCTATGAAGAAGGTAAAATAGGCCAATGTGATAGAAAGTAACTGGTTGGGGGAGTGAAGGGAGCAAGTTCAGGTAGGGTGGGCAAGATAGCCTCATTGGGGAAGGTGTTTGAAATGAACACTGAATAATAAGGAGTAAGTTATGCCAAGACATTTGGAAAGAAGAGACGGAACAGAAAGCACAGGAGCTCTCAGAGAAGTACTAGTCTAGTGTGTTCTAGAAAGGTAGTGAATGGTATAATCTCTGCAGACTCATGAGTCAGGAGCCTCATTCACTAAGGAGGTGATGGGGTCTTTACGGCTTGACATAAAATAAGTGCTTAATAAAAGAATGGTATCTTTCCTTTGATGAATTACTTTAAAAAAATGTTTACTACAAATTTAAGGAGAGCTTATAATACCCTCCCCTATTCCTCACCTGCTTCTCAGAGTCCTGCTTCTCAGAGGCAACCACTCTTAAAATTTGTTTTTAGTTCTTTTGGCAATTACCACGCATAGCTTTGGATAGTATGCTCCTAATCTTATTTCTTCTCTTATCAATTATAGATATCATCTATTTACTTCCTACAGTGACAAGCATTTAGCTGAAGAGTCTTATGGTTATTTTTTCTTCCTCTACTGGTTATCCCTGCAGCTATACAAAATAAATTTCTATGTCCTGATCCTTCATCTCTTTTCTTTTTTTAAAAGATTTATTTATTTGACAGTGAGAGAGAGTGCACAAGCAGGGGGAGTGGGAGAGGGAGAAGAAGGCTCCCTGCTCAACAGGGATCAAGCCCTATGTGGGGCTTGATCCCAGGACCCTGGGATCTAAGCCAAAGGCAGATGCTTAACCAACTGAGCCACCCATGTGCCTCACTGATCCTTCATCTCTTGGCTCCCACATCATGAGTTTAAGATGTTATAGACCCAGTTCTCCCCATTGCTTCTCTTCCTCCACTTTTCCCTCCATGTCTCTGCAACCTCCTATGACTCAGAGAATATAATTCTCACTCTCTTTAGCATGTCAAACAGGGCCCTGTAGGATCTAGGCCCAGCCTACTTTTTTCATTTCCTGTCGTCATCCAGGTTGGCGACACTCACAGTCCTAGTGAACTATGTACTCACAGTAGTACATGGTTTTGGAAACTCTGGCCTGCTCTTTTTTTTTTTTTTTTTTAAAGATTTTATTTATTCATTTGACACAGAGAGAGAGATCACAAGTAGGCAGAGAGGCAGGCAGAGAGAGAGGAGAGAGGAGGAAGCAGGCTCCCCGCTGAGCAGAGAGCCCGATGCGGGCCTCGATCCCAGGACCCTGGGATCATGACCTGAGCCGAAGGCAGCGGCTTTAACCCACTGAGCCACCCAGGCGCCCTGGCCTGCTCTTATCTTTGTTCTCATTGCCTCATATATTTTCATTGCCTGAGACTGCTTCCCTTGGCATTCCCTGCAAATCCCATTTATCCATTTCAGCCCACATGGCACTTTAAGAAATCTTCCCTGGTAGATGACATTTATGAAATTGAAAAATATTTATTGAGCGCCTGTTTCATGCAAGGCACGGTTTCAGGTGTCAGGGCTCTAGTGGTCCAAGACACACACGCATGAGCACACATTCTATTGACTTAAGAAGTAGATCTAATAATGGGATGGGGAAGGAGACAAACCATAAGAGACTTCTAATCTCATAAAACAAACTGAGGGTTACTGGGGGGTGGGAGGGTAGGGATAGGGTGGATGGGTTATGGACATTGGGGAGGGTTTGTGCTTTGGTGAGGGCTGTGAAAGATGTAAGCCTGATGATTCACAGACATGTACCCCTTGGGCAAATAATAAAAATAAAATAAAAAAAAAAAAAAGAAGTAGATCTAATAAGAATAATCATGAAATTTACTATGTGTCAGGACTATATTAAATGACTCACATGCACTATTTAAATCCTCACAACTTCATAAGACTTGAAAAAGTGAAATATGCTTCCTGAGGTCACTTCCTATAAGTGAGCTTATATTCAACCTCAAGTCTGTCTGACTTCAGAGCTCTTACTCTTAAGCAATACTCTCTCTGCTCCTATTATTCTTTGTACACTTCTACCCTAACGTTAGTCAAATTGTTTTGAAATTGTACATGGTGTTCCCCATAAAAATCACAGGGCACACAAAATTATTTGTGTCGATTATTTTCTCAATGTTCTCAGATGGTACAGAAGTAGTGCCACTCTAGATGCACAGGAGAAAAAGGAATGCATTACACATATTGGGTACCTTAAGAAATTAGAGATTAATTCTTTCTTGAACTCTCATTCTGAGAAGGGCTTGCTTTAGACTGAAGGCTTCTTAAGGGTAGAAACATTTGATGCATATTGGGTGCTTAACAAAGTTTTGTTGAATCTGCCATTCGAACCTTTGTAATCAATATATACTCGGTTTCATGGCTGAAAAACTATGTGAGTCCCACTTTTGGAGGTGCCTTTGCACAGAATGTAGGCACTTGGTCTTCTTTTAGTAGAATTACAGGGGTGTTGGGTTTAAACTTTGAGAGGCTGTAGAATGCAGTGGTTAACTGTTTACCCTCTGGAGCCAGACTACCCAGATTCCAGTTCCATTGTTTACTCTTTACATACATTTAAGAGGTGACTATGAAACATGCATCAGGCACTTTCATAAGTACTTTACAAATACTACCTGAATGAAACTTCTTAACACTTCCATGGTAATCCCTATGGTAACCTCACTACTCTTTACTAGTTCCATGCCTCAGTTTTCTCTCCAGTTCAGGGGGGATAATAACAACAAGAAAACACCTCACAGGGTTACCATTACAATTAAGTGAGTACAAAGTGCTTAGAATGGTTCTGGCACATGGAAATTTAGCTGTGACTGGTAGCTATTACCAGTAGAAGCTGTGATGAGGGAAGGAAATCAGCTTGATGTAATTTAACAATTTCTTCATCTTATGCTAATACTCACTTCAAGGGGACAGATGGAATTATTTGGAATGGGGATGAAATTTGAAGCATCTCTGTCAAGTTGGCTCTGTTTCTAAGGGAAAACCCAGTGGCTGGTGCCGAAATGGAATATACAGGAAAAACAATACCTCTGAAATCTGTCCACTTTTCTGTATCTGCTCTGCCATCCCCCGAGTCCACGTTATAATCTCTTGCTGGGATGACTGCAGTAGTCTCCTAACTGGTTCAGCAACTCTTCCTTGGCTGTCTTTATTCTCTGCTCCAGGAGATTAACCTTTTCAAAACACAGAGGCAAATTAGATTGTATTGTGCTCATGCTTTAAAACAGTCCACTGGTTTCTCATTGTTCTCAGAATAAGGACACAAATCAGTGCTTAGTTGACTGAGTCTTATAGGATCCAGTCTTGGCCCATCCCTGCAAACTTGCTTCGGGCCATCCCTCCCCACAGTCTTCACCCCAGTCACATCCACCTTCATTCATTGTTCAACAAATATTTATTTGATCACCATGGATTTATATAGATACAGTGACCATGAGAAACACAGTTTTTTTTTCAGAAACATAAGAATATATTTTATTAAACTTCATAATGCCATAAAACTTTTCTATTTACTTTTTCTTTGATCTCTTTATATTGCAACAATTTAATAATAGGATACGTAGAAATAATAGAAAGAAAATTTACTCTTTTTACTCATATGGTTAGCCAGATTTTACTTTTATTTTTAATAGTTTTTACTAATTTTATTGGACATTATCAAAAACAAAATCTTTTTTTTTTTAAGATTTTTAAATTTTATTTATTTGACAGAGAGAGAGAGATCACAAGTAGGCAGAGAGGCAGGCAGAGAGAGAGGAGGAAGCGGGCTCCCTGCTGAGCAGGGAGCCCGATGTGGGCCTCGATCCCAGGACCCTGAGATCATGACCTGAGCCGAAGGCAGAGGCTTTAACCCACTGAGCCATCCAGGCGCCCGAAAACAAAATCTTCTATTTACAGTTTTGCACATCTGATGACTGTAAGAATTTTCTAAAGATTAGCTTCTGGTACCATATTTCAAGCCTCATTTTCTTTCTTTTTCTTTTATTAACATATAATGTATTATTTGCTTCAGGGGTACAGGTCTGTGAATCATCAGTCTTAATATAATTCACAGGACTCACCATAGCACATACCCTCCCCAACGTCCGTCACCAGCCTCCCCATCCCCTGATCCCTGCGAGAAACCCTCAGTTTATTTCCTGAGATTAAGAGTCTCATATGGTTTTTCTCCCTCCCGGTCCCATCTTATGTCATTTTTTCCCTCCCTGCTGCCCCATTAGCCCCACCCTGCCTCTCAAATTCCTCATATCAGAGATCGTATGATATTTGTCTTTCTCTAATCAATATACAATGGAATACTATGCAGCCATCAAAAAGAAATCTTGCCATTTGCAACAATGTGGATGGAACTAGAGGATATTATGCTAAGCGAGAAACACAGTTCTTGTACTCAAAGAATTTATATTTGAGGAGGCGGGGGAACAACAAAGACAACAAAAATCAGATGAATATAATAACTGCTGGTAGTAGTAAGTATGAAAATGGAATTGAGCTTGCAAATTAAAAAAAGGGCCCATTGAGATAAGGTAGACAGGAAGTCTTCTCTTAGAAGATAGTATTATAGAGAGATCTAAATGGGGAAGAGCAGTGAGACACATGAAAAATGGGGAGGAGGGAACAATGATGAGCAAAGGCTCATCACATATGTGAGAGAACCTGGTGTGGTTGAAGTACCCAGAGCAGACCTCCTCACTGCATAAAGCGAAGAGGGAAGTGAGGCTGGCCAGTGGGTAATCCTCCAGGGATTGGTAGGCCACAGTAAAGAATCAGAAATTCTTTTTCCTTTTCTTTTTACTTTAGAAAATCTCAAAGTTATTTTTAGAAATTAGAAGTGTGGCACAATGTACATCACTGTAATTTTCACCTGGATCCACCAGTTACTAACTTTTGATCACATTTGCTTTTTTGTTCTCATTTTCCCTGTTCTATTTCTTTGTTCCCTCTTATTTCTGTTTTGTTTTGTTTTTGTTTCATTTTTTTGCCAAATCTTTTGAAGGTAAGTTGCTAAACAGTGAAGCAAGTATCTTCCCAAAACAATCTTCTACATAGTCACGAATTATCATATGCCAAAAAATTTAATGTTGATTCAGTATTATCTTCTAGTCCATATTTAAATTTCTCCAGCTGTCCACAAAACATTTCTCTGTAGTTACTTCTTTAAAAAAAAAACAATTATGAACCTACTAAGATTTATGAATTTGATTTATAATGTTTGTCACCTGACTAATGTAATCCTCCACCTTGTTTTTTTCTTTTTCCCTGACACTGACACTTTTTCCCTGACATTTTTTTGAAGAACCTAGGCCTATTGTCTTGTAAAGTGTTCTATATTCTTTTTGTTTTTTTTTTTGTCCTCATAATTAGATTTAGGTTAAACATTTCTGGCACAGATATCATCAGGTGATAAATTGCTCCATTGTTGGTGATGTTGTTTCCTCATTTGGTTAAGGTATATCTAATAAATAAATCTCTATGTTGTAATATCACCCTTTTCCTTTATAATTATGAAATAATCTCTAGGACACTCTTTGAGAGAATGTTAATGTCCTGTTCCCCAACAACCTTTCAACCAATGATATTAGCATCTTTCATCCACTGTTTCAGCATGTATTGATAAGATTTTATTTATTTGTCAGAGAGAGAGAGAGAGAGCACACACATGGGGAGCGGCAGGTAGAGGGAGAAGCAGGCTCCCCACTGGGCAGGGAGCCTGATGCAGGACTCAGTCCCAGGACCCTGGGATCGTGACCTGAGCTGAAGGCTGACGATTAACCGCCTGAGCCACCCAGGTGTCCCTACCCATATTAATTTTTATATTGGAAACTGCAAAATGGTGATTTTCTATTTATTGTTTCATTTGTATTAATTAACTGGCATTCCTGTGTAAAGAGGAACTTTTCATTTTTATTTCATCTCTCCCTCTTTCTTTCATGGAGAGAACTTAAAAAAAATTAAATCTCTTTTGGTTTCTCACCATCATTATTATTCTTTTCAACGCTCAAATTGTTCCAAGTGTGGTCAACAGAAGCTCTGTTAATCCAGGTCCAAAATCCTTTGAAATGAACCTATTAATTTCTAAGGACTTCTTTGGTTTCTGAGAAGAATGTTCTAGGCTCATTTTGCATTTTCTTTGGTCCATAGGTGAAATTAGCCTTCTCCCCAAGGAGCACTTATTTCTTCTAGTGATGAATGGTGTTTAGAA
The DNA here is from genome assembly GCA_002007465.1 of Ailurus styani. Taxonomy (NCBI): domain Eukaryota; kingdom Metazoa; phylum Chordata; class Mammalia; order Carnivora; family Ailuridae; genus Ailurus; species Ailurus styani. The sequence goes on from LNAC01000020.1 coordinate 928,868, forward strand.
ATCATGTGGGTGGCTTGGTGCTAGATGTGCTTGTTCTCACTGGGGTGTCAGGGTTTCTGTGCCTCTAGGCCCTGTCAATGGACTAACTGAGATTAAAAAATAAAAATCGTAACTTTATTTTACTACCACCAATTCAGATCAACACTATGGGATTCTTCCTTAGCCTCTATCATTCTACATTTGTTATCTTCTTCTCCCACAGTGAGAACCTCAGTTCTAAGCAACATGAATATATTTCCTCATTTGCTTTTTCCTGTAATTCATGCATAGTAGTTTCAAAATTGCTACACCAATACCGCTTTCAACATCAAACCTACTAGGCGAACTTACTGATTTCTTTGCATTGTTTTGCTCTTACGTTGTATCCCACAACTCCTAACTCCAGTTCATAGAGTACTGTGCTAAATTAATTGACTGAACTCTTTTTCTCTGTATGGTTACGCTGGCAATTTGATATTCAAGTATGTTCATTTCTTTCTTTGTATTAAATTTTAGGGCTTGCTTTTTTTAAATTAAATTAAATTAAATTTATTTATTTGAAAGAGGTAGAAAGCACAAGTAGGCAGAGCGGCAGGCAGAGGGAGAGGGAGAAGCAGGCTCTCCGTGGAGCAGGGAGCCCGATGTGGGGCTCGATCCCAGGACCCTGGGATCATGACCTGAGCCAGAGGCAGCGGCTTAACCGACTGAGCCACCCAGGCGCCCTAGGGCTTGCTTTTATTTCCATGGCTTTAGATTTAATGTTTTGAAAAGGCAAAACTATATATATATGGTTATTCAGAGAAGCCACATTGCCATCACTAGTCCTTGCAAAACGTTCCCACCCCCACAGGTAACAATTTTCAGCTAATTTTCTGATTTACAGTTTTTGAATTTATCTCTTAAAAAACAGGTCAAACGTGTGTGTGGTATATATGTACATACACTTTCTTCTTATACAAAACTTAGTGTATTTTGTAAGTTCTTTTGCATCTGTTTTCTTCCCTTAAAGATATAAATATGATTTTCTTCTGAAATCACTGAAAGGCTTTAAGCCAGGGAGTGACTTGATCATTTACATTTTGAGATTAGTTGGTTGTTCTACAAAGAATGTTGTGGAGGAGAGCCGGATCTCAAGCAGGGAGACAAGTTGGGAGGCTATGGTGGTCTGGGCAATGAAAAGGGAAACACGTATTTATTTTACTTATAACACAAAAGCAAAACAGATATGTTTGTTTATGAACTGGGTGAGGCTGCTGAGGGAAAAGGAGGACCCAAGGATGATTCTTTTATTTGTCTTGAGTAACTGGGCAGAGACATGGTGGTGTCATTCACTGAGATGGAGATTAGGGAGGAGAGAATTTGGGGTTTGGAGTGAAAAATCAACATCCCATATTGAATATAGTGGAGATGTTAAGTGCGTACTCAGATATTTGCATCTGGTTGGCATTCAGAGGAGAGGTCTGGAGAGGACAAGGAATTTGGAAGTCACCAGTAAGTATAAAGATACTTAAATCCAGGGGAGTTGATGAGGTTGTCAAGAGGAAGACTATAAAGGAGATAAAAAGGTGGGTTCAGGACCAAGCTCTGAGGACACTCATAATTTAGAGCTTAGGTAAAAGAGATAGAGAAGGAGATTAAGACAGGGAGTTAGTAAGGTTGGGAGTAAACAAGGACAAACTGACTTTTTGCTGACCCAGAAGCCAAATGAGTGTGGCAAGGTTCAAGCATTTAACTGTGTGGCTGCTTCTGGGAGCTGGGAGCCAGATAAATATGAGAGGATCCACTGGATTTTTTTTTTTCCTTCCCCTGTATCTGGTATTATTTTCCCTATGCCTGGAATGCTTACTCCTCTCTTTTTAAAGCCTGGTTAATTTCCTAATGAGCCCTGGAGATTCAGATCAAACATTATTTGCTCAGATTCCCTGTGACACAGTCTTACAGCTCTTAGAATATTTTCCTTCAAACCACTCAGTTGTAATTTCTCAATTATTTGTATTTTTAAACTTGATTGTCTCTCCCATTAGAATGTAAGCTCCTTGAGGGTTAGTGTCTATTTTGCTCACTCTCCTCCACTGTTTCCCTAACTTCTAGCCTAGTGTTTTGCACATAGCAGGTTTTCAGTAAGTATTTGTCAAATAATAAATAAACCGAGCACCTGGAGAGGGTTCAGGAGGTGGGAATCAGTAAAGCTAAAAGAAATAAAGGCAGGGATGCCTGGGCAGCTTAGTCGCCTAAGTGTCTGCCTTCACCTCTGGTCATGATTTCAGGATCATAGGTTGAGCTCCCTGCTCAGCAGGGGAGTCTGCTTCTCCCTCTCCCTCTGCCCTCCTGCCTGATTGTGCTCTCTCTTTCAGATAAATAAATAAATAAACAAATAAATAAATAAATAAATAAATCTATCTTAAAAGCAATAAAGGTGTTACGAGGTATGACAAGAAACACAGATTTAGGGGGTAGACCTGCCTGAAGGAGCAATGGAGACTTTGACAGAGCCACGAAAGACTTGAGTTCCAGCCTGGACAGGAAGACTTAGTTTTTATTTTATCTTTCCTCCTGTCTTCCCCTTGACATTGACTTTCTCTGTTCATTTTAACTCCTAGCCCTGCATCCTCTCCTCTACTCCAGACTGGCTCACTTCAAATGATTATCTTGCGGGGAAAGAAGGAAAACTGAATGAGAAGACCATGGGATGTTAGCTGGAGGAGTAAATGGAGAGAGTTATACAGAATAATAAGGTAAGGAAGACCCTAAGTTCATCAAAGTAGCTATTCTAAAACTGCTCCTAACCAAATAAAATAGTAAAAAATAAGACCACATGTAGGAGGGTGGGTCATGACAATCAATCCACTGAATTAAATTCTCAGTTCCTCCCTTAAAAGCCATATGCTTTTTAGTAAACTACTTAACCGTATGAACTCAGTTTCCTCGGAATCTATAAAATGTGAATAATGATAGTACCTACCTCAAAGGGCTGTTCTCAGGATTAGTAAGACGATCCACTTTATATGCTTAATACCATGACTGGCACAAACTGGTAAAATTTCAATTAACCTTACCAGTTATTTTTCTTTAAAATCAAGCACAGCAGGGACAGACGGCCTAAGCAATAAATACTTTTCATGAATATTATAGCACCACACTCGAAAGAAGAGGATCACTTTAAAAGAAGCAGATAAGGCTGTACTGGCACTTACGTTTCGAGCAAAGACCTTGCCTACGCATGGAATTTAGACTGTCACAGCACCGCGCCTGGCAGCGGTAGGTGCTTTACATTTTCAGAATGGCAAAAAAAGGTAAAAAAAAAAAAAAAAAAAGAAGGGGAAAAATGCCTATAAAAGTCTATTCTGGGAGAAACTTATTTCGTCCGTCCATGAGGGCCGCTGGGGATGGCAGGTGGGGGGCAGGCAGCGAGAGAAGTCGCCCTCCGGGTGCGGGCAGCCCTAGTCCTAAGCTACTCTCGGGAGGCGAAGCCTGCTCCCGCCTGCAGGGACGCGCCGGGGCAGAGGCTAGCTCTCCATTCCTCCACCCGTCCCTGGAGGAGTCACGGGGCCAAGGGCGGTGGCAGTGGCCTCACCTCCAGGCCTGTGCTACGCCTCGTCTCCAGGATGGGATCCGAGATTGGCGTCCATGCCAACAGAGGTGGTACCCGCCGCAGCCAGCAGGCAGCGCCCCAGGCCGCGCTGCACACCTGACTCTGCGCGGAGCTCCAGCCCTCCTCTCGCCGGCCGCCCACCGGCCCCTCGGCCCAGGGACCGCCGGCGATCTGAGATCCGCCCCAGATTTGAAAGCTTCTTCCGGGAGCGGGAGGGAAACCCACAGTGCGGGCCTCAGGGCTCCCGGCCGTCGTTCCGGAAGCTCCGCCCACTCCCAGCGTTCCTTGCGCTGGCTTCGCCGCCATTGTTTGAATTTGAAAACGAAAACACCGCGGTACCGCGCGCTGGTTGGGCGGGCCAGACAACTTCTGCAGGTGGAGAGGTGCGCCCAGGTGAGGCTGCGAGGAAGGAAGTGGGTGACTGCGCACCTACGAGGCCTGAGGCTGGGAAACGGCGCTGGCGGTGTGAGTACCTTCCCTCGGGGATCGCGATGCTCCTGAGGTTACTCTCAGGAACTGGGTTGTAGGGCGATGGGTGCTCCCGGGGACCGTGGGCACCGCCTGCGCATCGTAGGGTTGGGCCATACAACTTAGTTGGAGCTTGAATCTTGTCTCCACCGCATATTAGCTGAGCGAGGCAAGGCAACATATTCAGTCTCTCTGGATCATCTGTTAAAAGGGGTGGTAATAATAGTACTTACTTGTTCCGGTCCTTGTGAAGGTAATATAGTATGTAAAGTTGTTAGAAACAGTGCCAGTATATATTAGGCACCAGGTGTTTGCAGTCATTAGTGTTTTTACTATTGCTTGGCGGCTGCTGTTGAGGCGCAGGTGTCCATTGCCAAGGCTAGTTTTCTGAATCCTCGAGGTGAGCAGTTTACTCGGCAGGTACGATGACCTCTTTTGGCAGGGAGCCCTTTTGCGGCTGTCTTTGCGTTAATTACTGGGCTGCTGCCAGTGCCTGGGGCTTTCCCTCTTGGGCTTTGCAGTACCAAGCGGAAGGGGGTGTGTGTGGCGAATTCAATGACTACTCTCATCGCCCTCTTTAGACTGTTTCCCTCCATCTCTTTCCACTACCTGCTTCAGTGATTCCTGCCTGACACACCCTTTAGTATTCTTTTCTGAAGGATTAGTTGAAACAAGTTCGTGCCTTAAGCAATCCTTGCTTAAAGAGACCAGATTCAGGTTTCCTTTTGTTATTAAAACCAGGTAGCACGTTTACTCAGAAGCAGCGATAGCAGTATATATATTTTATTAGATGTCCAAGACCCAAGACTTTAAGTTGCAAAATCATATAAAGGACTCATCAATTAGATGATAGATTTTTGAGACTGCATTTTGTGGATGACATTCAGAAACCTCATTCAGTAGCAGATTTGTTATCTTTCACCAGTGTTCAACCATGGAATCTCACTGGAGAGAGGATAAAAGATGCAGTTTCTCAGTCATGGGAACAGCCTTCTGAAATGAGAAATTAAGTCTTGAACCCTGCTGCTGCTAAAGATAATATCACTGAAAGAGTAGTACCAATTTTTATATTTCTTTGGTTTAGAGGATTTCATTATTATTATTTAAGTCATTAGACAGGGAGTTTTTATCACTCATACATCTCTGAATTTCTTTTTTTTTAAAAGATTTTTATTTATTTATTTATTTGACACAGAGAGAGATTACAAGTAGGCAGAGAGGCAGGCAGAGAGACAGAGAGAGGAGGAAGCAGGCTCCCTGACAAGCAGAGAGCCCGATGAGGGCCTCTATCCCAGGACCCTGAGATCATGACCTGAGCCGAAAGCAGAGGCTTTAACCCACTGAGCCACCCAGGCGCCCACATCACTGAATTTCTTGTAGGGATACAGAGTAGTATAAGACAAAGTTCTTGCCGTCAAGAGATTTGTAGTTTAATTAGGGAGAAATTAACTTCCCACACACAAGTAGAAGTTAACCAAAAGTACAGGGTGTGACAGTACATCTCAACAATTTTATAAATGTCAAGAGACAGTTTATTGAAACTGAACATATGAACAAGTACAAATACTATACCCTTACTTTTTGAAAAAGGTATAGTTATTCTTTTTAATTCAGTAATTTAATAAAAGATTTATCTTTTTTTAACCAAAAATTAGTTGAAGGCAAAGAATGAAATTTATCTTCCAAATTCGTGGGCGTTTCCATAAAATCTGAGGTATGTAATGTCAAGCCAGTGCTTTAACATTTTTGCAAACTTTTCCTCTATATTCTAGATCAGTGGTTATTTTTACTCTATCACATACACCTTTTCTTAATTTTCACCCATACATTGCATGTTTGAAATATTCTATCAAACTACATTTAAGTAATTATCCCATTTTTATTGTCACTGATTAATGCAATAAAGACAAAAGCAACCAAGGTACTAAACTTGTTTAAGTATATAATTGGTCAATCCTGTAGTTTGCTGGGCTTTGTTCACAGTAAACAATATCCTTTGTCTTTTTGAGATTTAGAAACAACAAAAAAAAACCCCGTTATATTGAGTTTGTGGGTTTTAGGGCTGATCAAGGAGAAAGCTGTGACCACAGTGTGGTGGTATCACACACAAGGAGCTTTACTGGGGTAGCACTTTGACAGGATTGCATGCATGCTCTCACAGCATGAGACCTTCCAGAAACTAGAGGGAAGGACCACAAACTAGAAGGGGAAAAAGGCAAGGGAACTAGGGAGTTGGGAGGCGAAGGAGAGGAAGAATTAGAATTGGGGGCTTATGTTCTTAAGTGATTTTGCTCAGCAGCACAGTGGGGAGTCCTGGGGTCAGAGAACACCAAAAGGCATTAGTGGATTGGGTCTTTTTTTTTTTTTTTTTTTTTTTTTTTTTAGTATATGTGCTGCCGAAGCGAGCACTGGATTGGGTCTTTATAGTCCTGAATTTGTTTGTAACTAGCAGAAGTTGGGTGCAGTTTCCTGGGATGTGCAAACTAGTTAGGCTCTAAATGACTTTAAAAAAAAAAGGTTATTTGGGCTATATTAAAAGCAAATTGATCCATAAAAGTTGAGTCTGGCACCTAATGGATTTTTGAATTAATATTTCTGGCCTTCTGCGGAGAAGTAAACAACATAGGGCCAGTATACAAGGGCCATCTTTGACTTTTTTGTTTAACACATATGGATGACCATTACTGCCTTCTTGAGCCAGGAACCGTAGTTTGGGAGTACCTTTCTGTATTTCATAATAATGTCAAAGAACAGCAGGGACCTCTCTTTCTTCCTAGTAGATTGTCAATAACTATTAGAATGTTAAAATGTTTTTTTAGTTAAGGTTTAATTTAGTTGTAACATTTTCATGCATTATTCCATAGTCACCTTAATTTTTAGGATTTACAGTGTGTCAGGTACTGTTTTGAATGTGTTCATACACATTACTTCACTTTTCATTTGGCATTATTTCTCAGTAGAAAGAGTTCAGTTGTACAGATAACTGAGTTAACTTCTAAATGCTAAAACATAACAGTTTGTAGATAACATTTTCAGAAGACATTAAATAACTAAAATAACACAAAATTATAATTTACTCTTATTTGATTTTTGAGAGGATTTCAGGCAGAGATTTAATGTTTTATACTGTCTTTCTTAATGGGCTATCTTTACTCATGAAATCTCTGGATGAATGTACTTATAGGTTGGGTCATGAATAGTAGCGGTATGCTGTGGCCAATATCATTTGATTCAGAATCTGTAAATAATTTGATCATCGTCTTTGCCATGGGTCATCATGTTATAGATGAGGCAGTCTAAAGTTTTTCTTTGGAAATCTAGTTATATGGGGTTAGTAGTGGACTAGACTCAGAATTCTTAAACTGTGGGTGACTTAGATGCTAACTTATTAAAATTATCTAAAGTTACTATTATTTTTGCAGAATGGAATCTAATTTAAATCAAGATGGAGTGCCTAGACCATCTTATGTTGTTAGTGCTGACCCAATTGCAAGGCCTTTGGAAATAAATTTTGATGGTGTTAAGCTTAATCTCTCTCGTGAATTTTCCTTAGTTGCTTCAAGCACGGAGGTAAGTACAAGAAAAGTATTATGTTGATTATCATGATTGAGTAGAAATGTGTGTGGCACACACACACTTGCCAACAGGTATGACTAGAGCTTTCTAGACTTTGTGGGTTTGAGGCAACCTATGTCAGTTATTTTTTCATGGCACCCTAAAATATATTAGTTTTTTTAAGTAGTAGGTCCAAACTACTTAATATATAACTATCTATACCTTAACTAAGAGCCATTTGAAAAAAATTAATGTAAATTTAAAAAATTATTTTCTTTAAGAATTACCACAGTTAGGGCGCCTGGGTGGCTCAGTGGGTTAAGGCCGCTGCCTTCGGCTCAGGTCATGATCCCAGGGTCCTGGGATCGAGGCCCACATCGGGCTCTCTGCTCAGCAGGGAGCCTGCTTCCTCCTCTCTCCTCTCTCTCTGCCTGCCTCTCTGCCTACTTGTAATCTCTCTCTCTCTGTCAAATGAATAAATAAAATCTTTAAAAAAAAAAAAATAAAAAAAAAAAAGAATTACCACAGTTATTTACTGTAAAGATAATATGTTTTGGCCACTTCATAGCTTTCCAAGCTTTGGAATCAGATTAGGTATTGCCAACCTTATTTCCTATTCCTCTTTGTTTTGGGGTAGTACATTTTTTTTTTTTTAAATCACAGCAACCACTGAAAATCCAGCTTCACCTAGATACGACAACAAAAGAAATAGTATGATCTAACATTGAAACTGTGAACTACTTCAAGCTAATCGTTCATGGTGTTCAACATATGTCGAGTACTGCTGTGATTCCCTCAAAAATGTAAAATATTCCACCTATGCCCCTAGGAATTGCAGGCCTTAGTTAAATTAAAATAATTCAATAGCATTTAAAAAGTAAAAGTCCTTCTACCACCCTACCTACTACCACTGTTTGTTGTGTGTCTTTGTAGACTTTATTCCTTTTTTTTTAATATTTATTTATTTATTATTTAAGAGATAGAGGGAGAAAGGAGGAGAGAGTGAGCTCCAGCAGGGGGAGGGGCAGAAGGAGAAAGAGTCCACAAGTAGACTCCCCCGCTGAGCTAGCAGTCTGATGCAGGCTCAATTCCAGGACCCTGAGATCATGACCTGAGCCAGAAATCAGAAGAGTCAACCATTTCACTGACTGAGCCACCCAGCTACCCTTAGAGTTTATTTCTTACACATTTACTTTTCAATCCATTTATACTCTATTTGTTATATTTTCTATTATTAACTTTGATGCCTTAGAAAGATGGACTATTGCATTTTTTAAAGAACGATGGAAAGGGAAAGGGAACATAAATTAAAAAAGTAATACTTATTGAGTATCCATTATATGCCAGAGTTTTTTACTTGAGCTCATTTAATTATAAATCAAGAAAGAGGGGTGCCTGGGTGTCTCAGTCGGTTGAACATCCAACTCTTCAGCTCAAGTCACAATCTCAGGATCATGGGATCAAGCCTCATGTCTAGGCTCTGCACTCAGTGGGGAGCCCACTTAGGATTCACTCTCCCTCTTTCTGCCCCTCCCCCTCTTGCACTCTCTTCTTCTCTCTCTAAAATAAATAAATAAAATCTTTGAAGAAATAAATCAAGAAAGAAAGTGAAGAAGGGAGGAAGGGATAAGTGCCTCTTGGTATTTACATGGAACCATGCATCATGTAGTCTTTTATGTCTGCCTTCTTTTACTTAACACAAGGGTCTGTAAGCAATGGACTGTTTTTGTATTGCTCACAACCTAAGAATGCCTTTGGTGTTGAATCTAAAAAGTCATCGCCAAACCCAAGGTCATCTGGATTGTCTAGGACTTTAATAGTTTTGTGTTTTACATTTAGGGTTGTATTCATTTCGAATTCATTTTTATGAAGGGTATAAGATTAATTTTTCTAGATTAATTTTTTTTTGCACGTGGATGTTCAGTTGTTCCCGCATCATTTGTTGAAAAAATCGTCTCTGCTCCATTTTATTGCCTTTGCTTCTTTGTCAAAGACGAGTACACTGTATTCATGTGCATCTATTTCTTTACAGTGTGTCTTGAGGTTTTATAGTGTCAGTCCTTCAAATTTGATCTTCTCCTTTAATTTTACATTGGCTTTTCTGGGCAGTCTTTAATTTTAGCCATGCTAATAGATGTATTGGTATCACATTGGTGTTTGCATTTAACTTAATAACTTAAGATATTGAATATGTTTTCATGTGATTATTCTTCACTAGTGTATTTTTGGTTAAGTGTCCATTTAAATCTTTGCCCACTTAAAAAAATTGGGTTGTTAGTTTTTATATTATTATTTAATTTTAAGTATTCTTTATATTTTTCAGATGCATCGGTTTATCAGATACATACTTTGTAAATATTTTTTCCCAGTTTATGGCTTGCCTATTAACCTCTTACTAGTGTTTTTTTTCTTTTTTTGAAGAACAGAAGTTTTTAATTTTATCAATTTTTTTTCTATTATGGATTGTCTTTTTGGTGTCATATTAAGAAATATTTGCCTAGGGGCACCTGCATGGCTCAGTCGGTTAACGTCTGCCTTTAGTTCAGGTCATGATCCCAGGCTTCTTGCTCAGCCCCTCTCCTCCCTCTGCCTGCTGCTCCCCCTGCTTGTGTTCTTTGTCAAATAAGTAGATAAAATCTTTACAAAAAAAAGAAGAGAAAGGAAAAGAAAATAAATATTTGCCTAACTCATGTCCACAGAGATTTTCTTCTGTGTGTTCTTTTTAGAAGTTTTGCAGTTTTAGTTTACATTTAGGATATGATTCATTTTGAATTAATTTTTATATACAATGTGAACTGTGTATCCAGATTCTTTTTTTTTTTTTTTTATGTATAGGTATCCAGTTGTTCTAGCCCGATATGTTGAAAAAGGTGTGCTTTCTGTACTGCATTTTCTTTCCACCTTTATCATCAATCAGATGTCCTATGTGGGGGCTTATTTCTGAATATTGTTTTATTTATTTGTCTTTGTGCCAGTACCCCACTGTTTTGATCACTGTAGTGTTGAAATCAGGTAGTTGTGTTAGCCCACCAAATTTTTTTCGTAGTTGTTTTGACTATTCTAGTACTTTGCATTTCTATGTGAATTTTTTATTTTTAAGTAGACTGCATGCCCAGCATGGAGCCCACTGTGGGGCTTGAACTCAGGACCCTGAGATCAAGACCTGAGCTGAAATCAAGAGTTGGATGCTTAACCACCTGAGCCACTAAGGTGCCCCTCTATGTGAATTTTTATTTAAAAAAGGGTTTTTTTTGAATCTTTAAAATATGTATACTTTATATGTGATAAATAGGTTTGCAAGATATACTGAAAAGAGTTTTATATTTGTTCAGTTTTCCTGAAATTAAAACCCACTTCCTTTTCTTCCCTTTCATTGAAAATCTCTCAACAGAATTATTTTGACAATTTAGGGGTATGGACAAAACAGGCCAGTGAGAAATATACTTCTGTGGTTGTCAGGTGTCCGTAAATGAAGTAGGCATTCTGTCAGGTGTCCATAAATGGACTGGACATTCTGTCATTTTAGGAAAAAGGAAACAACATGCTGGGCATGAAAATGTAGCTTTTATTTTTTTTAAGTTTTTCCTGTAAGTGTTGTGGGTTGCTTGAACCTCGATATTGTTTCCATGTTTTATTTATTTATTTAACTTTTATTTTTATTTTGTTTTTTATTTTTTTAGTTTATTTATTTTGATTTTTTAAAAATTTAACTTCAGTTAACATATAGTATATTAGTTTCAGAGGTAGAGGTCATCCTGAACTCTGTGAATTTTTAAATAAGCTCATCAGTTGCCACAACAAAAGGCTCTTGGGATTTTGAATGCAGTTGTATTGAATCTGTAGATCAGTCTTGGAAGAAATGACATCTTAAGATCAATTTTGAGTTTACCAAACGATGAGCAAGGTGTATCTCAATTTCTTTTGGTCTCCTTTAATTTTGTAGTTTCCAGGGCATAGGTCTTTCGCATCTTTTGTCAAATGTATCCCTTAAGTATTTCATGATTTTTGATGCTATTCCAAATGGTATTGCTTTTTAATATCAATTTCTGACTTTTTTCCCAGTATATAAAGGAATAATTGATTTTGAATATTGATCTTACATCCTGTTACATTGCTAAACTCATTTAATAGTTCTAGTAACATCTTTGTAGATTTTGTTTGATTTTTGTAGGTAGATATTAATGTTGTCTGTGAATGAACACAATTTCATTTCTTCCCAATCTGGATGCCCTTCTTTTCCTTTCCTTCTCTTTTCCTTTTCTTTCCTTTTCCCTTCTTTCTTTCTTTCTTTTGTTTTTTTTTTGAAATGGTAAGAGTGGTTATTTTTATTTTTTATTTATTTACTTGACAGAGAGAGAGATCACAAGTAGGCAGAGAGGCAGGCAGAGAGAGAGGAGGAAGCAGGCTCCCCGCCGAGCAGGGAGCCTGATGCCGGGCCTCGATCCCAGGACCCTGACTGAGATCATGACCTGAGCGGAAGGCAGAGGCTTTAACCCACTGAGCCACCCAGGCACCCTCCTTTCCTTTCTTTTCTTTTTCCTAATTACATTTATCAGAACCTGTAGTACAGAGTTGGATAAAAATGGTGAGAGCAGAAATCCTTGTATTGTTACTTATCTTGGTACTCATCTCAGATTCAGTCTTTCACCATTAAGTATGATGTAAGCTGTAGGTTTTTGTAAATGTCCTTTGTCAGGTGAAAGAAGTTCCTGTCTATTCCACTTTGCTGAGAATTATTATGAATGGATGTTGAATAGTTATGTCAATTTCATGTCATCATTCAAATGCTTTTTTTTACTACATCTATTAGAGATAAATATATTTTTAAAAAATTTTATATATTAGAGAGAGAGAGAAAGCATGAGCAGGCGTGAGGCTGAGGAAGAGGGACAAGTAGACTCCCTTGTGATCAGGGGACCCTATCTGGGGCTTGATCCCAGGACTCTGGGATCATGACCTGAGCTGAAGGCAGTCGCTTAACCGACTGAGCCACCCAGGCACCCCTAGAGATAAACATTACTTTATTCTTTTAGTGTGGTTATTTACCAAAATGATTTTTGAATGCTCACTTGACCTTGCATTACTGAGATAAAACATTTTTGGTCAGGCTGTATTATCCTATTTTATTTATTTAATTTTTTTTTAATTTATTTTTTTATTTTTATTTTTTTTAAAGATTTTATTTATTTATTTGACAGAGAGTGAGAGAGATTACAAGTAGGCAGAGAGGCAGGCAGAGAGAGAGAGGAGGAAGCAGGCTCCCTGACAAGCAGAGAGCCCAATGCGGGCCTCGATCCCAGGACCCTGAGATCATGACCTGAGCCGAAGGCAGAGGCTTTAACCCACTGAGCCACCCAGGCGCCCTTTATTATCCTATTTTAAAACTGGCTAATACTTATTAGGGAATTTTTGCATCTGTCTTAATTAAGGATATTAATTAATTCTGTAATTTCTTAATTCTATAATTTCTTCTGGGGATATTTTTGTAAGATTGTGGTGTCAAGGTTATGTCATACTCAAAATTAGTTTGAACGTGTTCTCTTTATTTTCTTAAAGGCCTGTCTATGATTGGTATGATTATATCCTAAAGGTATGATTATATCCTAAAGAGAATTGACTAATGAATTACCAGGGCCTGGAGTTTTTTTGTGGGATTATTTTGTTTATTTGAATATAAGTTGAATTTCTTTAATAGATATAGGACCCGTTCAGATTTTCTAGTTTCTGGGTGCTTTTTTTTTTTAGTAAGGTGTATTTAAGTAATTATTTCCTTTTTACTTAAAAATCCCCCACATTTCTTTAGAATTATTTTAAGAAATGAACTAAACTTATTTCTTCCCCAAAGGAAGGAGTAAAGAGAATGCTGTAGAGCAAAAAAAAAATTTAGATAGAATTGAACATTTATGTTAATAGGCTATTCTGGTTGCATGTAATTTATTCTAGAGTACTATGTTTTAGTGACTTAGAGCCCTGTTATTTGTATTTAGTTATAAAGGTAAGGATTTTATGGAAAAAAGGTATATTATAAGCTTCAAGTATAAATATAGAAGGTAGAGGAAACAGTCTTTTGTGGTGTTTTTTGTAAGTAGATTTCCTTCTCCTTAGACATATAAAGTGGTTACAAACAGACGAATCACTGTTTGCTTAGAGGTTCTGTATAGTCTCAGTTAGTTATGTAATAGCCACATAAAGGTGATTTCTGAAAAGCCATATTTTGCATTTTTAAAATACAGTTGTTTTGTTCTTCTTTTTTAAGGCAAATAGTTTGGAATCCAAAGATTATCTCCAGGTTTGTCTTCGAATAAGACCATTTACACAGTCAGAAAAAGAACACGAGTCTGAGGTTTGTGGTGACTTTAATTGGATTTTACTTTCATTAAATGGACAAAATGCCATTGTTTGTATTTATTTATTGTGGGATTATTTATGTTTACGTATGTGTTATAGGGCTGTGTGTATATGCTGGACTCACAGACTATTCTGCTGAAAGATCCTCAAAGCATCCTTGGTCGGTTAAGTGAGAAAAGCTCTGGGCAGATGGCACAGAAATTCAGTTTTTCCAAGGTAAGTACTTATGTGAAACTGAAGATTTTTCTTTTAAGTGGAAGAGATTTGACTTAGGCTAAATAGCTACATAATTGTATATAATGAACTATACACATCATGTGCTTATGGAACTTAGGTGTTATAGGCACTGGTATTTTTTCTCAAGAGTAGGACTCAAATTACAGGTTTGTAAATAAATAATTGGAAGTGAATAGATTATAGTTTTTTAACCTTTTTTGTTTTAAGAAACGTTCTTTTCAAAATTTAGGTGAAAACTTGATTGACTCGGTCAGATTTCTATCTTGAAAACTTTCTGACTGTAGTTAAACTATCATGTGTATTTGTGAGAGTTGGGGATATGGCACCTATTCTAAGTACATGAATCTTGTAAAAGAAATCTTTCAAGTTTTTGAAGCATGAGGGGTGCCTGGAGGGCTCAGTTAGGGGAGTCCACAACTCTTGGTCTCAGGGTCATGAGTTTGAGCCCCATGTTGGCTCTAGAGATTACTTAAATAAATAAATAAGCTTAAAAAATAAATTTTTAAAACATGAGTTATGGGGGTAGAGCTGATTGTAAAAATTTACTTGAATTTTCTAAAAAGACTTGTTTTAAAAAATGCTTATTAGGTTTTTGGCCCAGAAACTACGCAGAAGGAATTCTTCCAGGGTTGCATTATGCAACCAGTAAAAGACCTCTTGAAAGGACAGAGTCGGCTGATTTTTACTTATGGGCTAACCAATTCAGGAAAAACATACACATTTCAAGGTAAACTCACAATTTTTGCTGGAAAGGATAAAGGCACTGATATGCACTCATTCTCATAATACTTGCATGTAGTTATGTTTCCATTACCTAGTACATTTGCTTCATTTTTAATACTAATAGCATATTGAATGTGTATTGCCGATGGCTTTTGATTCAGATTGATTTCATTCATTTGTGAAATTGCTTTACCCATATGATAAAGAATGAGATGATAAAAATTCAGAGAAAGGATTTATGTGACATAATGAATTAAGCATGGATAGTCAGGGAAGCATTTTGTTTACTTTTATACTTTGCGATTATGGGTGATTGCAAATGTTATGGCTGATCTGAATGGAAAATTTCAGGTTTTGCATCAGTAGAATAGTTGATAAAATGTCCATTATACAATGAAGAGCAAAGTGATGGAAAACTGAGTAATACTTCAGCTTCTTTCGCTTTTGCCTTAGCTGTTTATTCTTGCCTATTGGTGGTATAAAAAGAGCCTTGGTAATCCCGGAGTGTTTTCTAACTTTCCTAATACTCGAGAGAGTGTAAAGAAAAATTCTTCTCACAGGCACAGAAGAAAATATTGGTATTCTGCCACGAACTTTGAATGTGTTATTTGATAGTCTTCAGGAAAGATTGTATACAAAGATGGACCTTAAACCACATAGATCTAGAGAATATTTACGGTTATCACCACATCAAGAGAAAGAAGAGTTTGCTAGCAAAAGTGCATTGCTTCGGCAAATTAAAGAGGTATGGAAGTAGTCTAGTATGTGAAAAATATACACATTATGATCTTTTATAAGCTCTTTTGTTTCAGCCTATCGTAGAGTATTTTACAGTGGTGGTGGTGGTGATGGTTGTCTTTTTGAGAAAAGTGTAAACTTGTTTGAATACCTCTCTTCTTGCTTTATATTGTACAAATAGCAGAAATGTTTAAACAGTACAAATGTAAATGGTTCTGAAGTTTATTTTGGTTGTTGTAGAAACTACTATATGTAATGATCAAAAAAATTTTTTTAATTGTAAAAGTAAAGTGTATACACAATCTAATCAAGGAAATGTGAGAGATAAAAAGTGAAAATTTCTTATAACATCTATCTGTTAGGTTATATTGGCCTCTTTTCTTTCTTTCCTCAGTTTTTCACAGAAAGTTTTTTGTTAAGGTATATTTGTCTATTCTTCCTGTTTCTTGTGGATTTTATGTTATGTTTTCAGACATTTATCCTATTCAAGATTGTTAAAACTATTAACAGTTTTTATAGATAGTTGCAAAATATTGGTAGGGTTTTTCTTTTTTAAGACATTTAGAAATCAGGGTTTCAAGGTAATGAAATATTTTTGCTCAGTGGAGTTCAAAATTCAGAGTCCATGATTATGATCTCTGAAAGTAAAATAGTATAAATAAATATTATGGAAATTGGCAGGTAGTTGCACAGAAAATTCTTAGAGGAAATTGAAGTCATTAATAATGAAAAAAGTTTCACTTATAAGTTATCCAGTTAAAGCATCATATTGCCTATGAAGTTATTAAAATATTAGAAAATGAAATCACACTTTCATACAGTGATTGTAAAATGTGTTTTTAGAAAACAGTTTGGCAATACTGTGAGAACTTAAAAATTTTTCATTTCTTTCCATACACTAATTCACATTTAAGGATATATCCTAAGGAACTAATTAGAGTGTAGAAGAAAAAAAATTATAAATGAAGATATTTATCTTAGTATTTTTTTACTGACATAACTTTGTAAATAACATAAATGTTCAGTAATAGGGGAATAATTAATTCATTTCACATCTGTTCAGTTACACAGCCACCATTATTTAGTTATAAATAATTTTTAAGGGCGCCTGGGTGGCTCAGTGGGTTAAAGCCTCTGCTTTCGGCTCAGGTCATGATCCCAGGGTCCTGGGATCGAGGCCCGCATCGGGCTCTCTGCTCTGCAGGGAGCCTGCCTCCTCCTCTCTCTCTGCCTGCCTCTCTGCCTACTTGTGATCTCTCTCTGTTGAATAAATAAATAAAAAATCTTTAAAAAAAAATAAATAAATAAATAATTTTTAAATATAGCAAGTAAAAACGAAAGCTGTCAGTGTAATAAGTGTGGGGAATAGAATATAAAGGAATATATTGACATATTACTAGTAATTGCCTGAGTGGCAAGGATCATATGTGACGATATTCTTTTTAATACTCTTCTGTGGTTTCCCAGATTTCTTATTTTGAGACTCTGTTATTTAACAGGGGAAAGAATTAATAGTGATCATTGAATTGAGTAGATGAAAGGTTGTGATTTGGATGGTGGTTTATTCGGATAGATAATCAATGTATTGGTTATTTAACCTTAATTAAAAATGGTTTTTAACTTAAAAAAATTTGTTCCTTTTTAGGTTGTGATGCAGAATGATAGTTATGATACTCTTTATGGTAAGGTTTCCTTTCTCACTTTTCAAATGTTGATTATATGAAATACGTTTGAATAGCTTTTAATTTTTGAATCACTCCTAGTGATTTAATTTTTTTGATGACAAAAATTCTTGGAAAATGGTACATACTATATGAAATATCAGTCACTGTAAAGTTTTATTTGGATTTAATATCACAGAGAATCCCTTTCACTTTCATGTAGAATTCCAGAGAGATACTATTTTTTCTTTGTTCTTTAAATGTAACTTTAATTTGATTCATTGACATTCTTTCAAAAAGAAAAGAAAGATAAAAAGAAGCCAAGCTTTGGTTAATACAGATTTATTTATTTATTTATTTATTTATTTATTTATTTATTTATTTTCAAGATTTTATTTATTTATTTGACAGAGAGAGATTACAAGTAGGCAGAGAGAAGAGGAAGCAGGCTCCCCGCTGAGCAGGGAGCCCGATGCGGGCCTCCATCCCAGGACCCTGAGATCATCACCTGAGCGAAGGCAGAGGCTTTAACCCACTGAGCCACCCAGGCGCCCCAGATTTTTTTTTTTTTTCATCTGCTTTGGTCCAAAAAGTATTTAACATTGCTGGTTAAAAGATTAAGGATACTTAGTTTTTCAAGGTCTTAATCTGTCTCGTCTCATTTTTAGCCAATTTCTTAATTTTGTGATTATTCTTTATTTTTTGTAGGAAGTTTAACCAACTCTTTGACTATCCCAGAGTTTGAAGAATCCATGAAAGACTGTGAACAAGCTAGCTTGAATATGGATAATAATATAAAATTTTCTGTGTGGGTTTCTTTCTTTGAGATTTACAATGAATGTATTTATGACTTGTTTGTTCCTGTATTATCTAAGTTCCAAAAGAGAAAGATGCTACGCCTTTCGCAAGATGTAAAGGGCTATTCTTTTATAAAAGGTATAGTAATGAATGCTTTTTATCTTACTGCTCTGAAGTTTCTTTCTAGTCTTTGTTACAGCAAGCTGGAGATAGAAATTTTTATATTAATTATTAACATCAGCATAGTAAGAGAAGTTTGTGCTTTGGAGGTGTGTTTTGGTATGTTAATTAAACCTGAGTGTAAAGGGGTCAGTGTTGATATTGTTTTGCTTGAGTATCATTGATGGGATTTTGGGCGGTGGGAAAAGCTGTGTGTGTTGGTATTCACGTTATTCTGCTGCTTTGTAGCAGCTATGAAGCTATGGAAATGTATCTGTTCTTCTACAGTGTTCTTCCACACAAATAACTTCCACAGTTATTTATACTTATTTATACTATTACACTTCCACAGTGTTTTTACAACTTTATAAAATCACTACTCAAAATAGAAAGTACACACATACTTTAATAACATGATCTAGTAATCGCATGTGTATGTATATGCATATATATTTACAACTCAGAAGTTTCATTAATTTTACTTACCCTTAGTACAAAGAATACACTTTGATATTTTTCTGTATTCTACTTCATTTTTATAAAATGCTGGATACGACTCTAAATTTGACTTCATGATTCACTAATGAATTGCAATCTACAGTGTCTCACATATAGGTAATTTGTAGGTTTAATCTATTCTGTGCTTTGTCTTTTTTTTTTTCTGGATATTTAATTCTAAGGAATCTCTTCTATTTTTAATTTTCCCTTTGGCTTAGTGTTGAAAAACATCTGTGTTTGTATAACTTAAATATTGAAAAATAGAATATCCTCCTCTAGTGTGTCTCTTTTCTTGTGGATACCTGAGTAGATTCCACCTAGCCGGTATTATTAAAAGATTTCATTATATGTCTTTGGGAAAAGAGGTTACAAATCTCTAAAGAGGTTACATTGTATAACAAATGCTGTTTTTATAAAGTGATATGTGTCCTCTTTACTTTTCAAAAGATCTACAATGGATTCAAGTATCTGATTCCAAAGAAGCGTATAGACTCTTAAAACTAGGAATAAAGCACCAGAGTGTTGCCTTCACAAAGCTGAACAATGCTTCTAGTAGAAGGTAAAGAGGAAGCCCTGCTGTGTGAGCTTGAAGTATCCAGGGTATTCTGTGCTATTATAAATACAACTAAGATTAAAGTGGGCAGTAGGTTCTCTGATAGGTTAAATGAATTCATGGGCATAAAAAATATTTTGTTAAGAACACTAAACACAAACGATTATTAGGACTATTTATTGTTCTAACAAAATTTACTAATTTGCATGAAGTCTCTTGGGTATTTTTATTCTTTATGTGAATATCTAAGTTCAATATTTTAAGAGTTTCCTACAATATGCATCTCAAAGGGTTAAGGAATGATGTTTTTGAAGGAAGGGATTGAGGCATGAGAGACAAAAGTAAATAAGTTTAAGCAGTGAGATATTTAAAACAGGTTGTCTCAAGGGGGAAAGAGCTCTGTCCCCCATACTCAGTATGGCATGAGGATAGTATATGATCCAGATAAGCCTGAATTTGGGCCTAATGTATGCTTTATTTAAGTGTATATTAAAAGACAATTAGTATATATACCATTTTAACTAATAGTATGATCTTTGCAAGTAAATTGAGATTTTACTGTAAATGATTTCATTAATCGAAGTTAAGAGGAGAGGGTTCAAAAAATTTGTGTCTTAATGAAAGATAAGATTTTGGTTTTAGGAAATTAGGTATGTAGGTGACAGTGGCACACTGGATTGAAATATCTGGCAACTAGTTGGAAAGTGAAGTGCTGGAGTATGGCTAGCAGTAAGATATAAATAGATATTGATTTAGATGCTTGCGTTGCCTATTTAGAACACAGAAATTAAAAATGAAAGATAACATTTGATTTTTCTATATTTCTTTTAGTCATAGCATATTCACTATTAGAATATTACAGATTGAAGATTCTGAAATGCCTCGTGTAATACGAGTCAGTGAGTAAGTTGAGCATTCTTTAAATTGTAATTATTTTGGGGGCGCCTGGGTGGCTCACTTGGTTAAGCATCTGACTCTTGATTTCCGCTCAGGTCATGATTTTAGGATTGTGAAATTGAGTCAGTCCTGTATCAGGCTCCGCACTAAGCATGGAGCCTGCTCAAGATTCTTTCTCTCCCTCTCCCTCTCACCTCCCTACTAATGCACTCTCTCTCTTTTTCTCTCACTTAAAAAAAAATTGTAATTATTTTGAGTTGGTTTGTTTTGAAGAACTTTTTATAGTTTTTGTTTTTGTTTTTTTTTTGTTTTTTGGTTAATTCAGATTGTGTTTATGTGATCTTGCTGGTTCAGAAAGAAGCATGAAGACACAGAATGAAGGGGAAAGGTTAAGAGAGACTGGAAATATCAATACTTCTTTATTGACTCTGGGAAAGTGTATCAGTGTTTTGAAAAACAGTGAGAAGTCAAAGTAAGTGTTGCCAGAAGTGCAATGGGTATATTAAGTGTTAATAATATTTAAACTTTCAACTCTCATTTTAGAAAGATCTTTTTTGTTTTTAGCCTGCTTTTATGTAATAGCTATACATGAAATATGAAAAAGATAGTTCTTGGATTAAAAAAAATTGAAATAAAAAACACTGTCAGTCGATGCCAATGACTCATCAAGTAAACACAATATTTTCCATTGCAAGTATATGTCAACAGACACTTGAGATCATAAGCTTCTCATGATCCTGGCTTAGCATCGACAACCACTTTATTCTTACTAATCATTGTGTTCTTCTAGATGTGATAGATTTCTGCATTAATTAGCATTTTAAGCTGAGTAAATTATAATTAGTCTTTATCATTTTTAGTAAAGGTATTTCATGGCATATGTTGTAAAATTGCTTTACACTAGAAAACACAACCCACTTCAATTTGATTTTCTTAACATTTTGTCTAGTGAGTTATTGTTATTCTTAGTATTATTAGCAGTATTTAAAGAAAATAGTATAAATAAACAGAAAATGACTTTTATAGGCTAATCACTAATCTAGAAGTCCATGATAGCTACATTAATTATTTCTTTGTAAAATTTATTAGCATTCTGACTTTGTGAGATTTGTTTTAACTTAGAGTTTTTAAAAAATTTTTTCCATAGGTTTCAACAGCACGTGCCTTTCCGGGAAAGTAAACTGACGCACTATTTTCAAAGTTTTTTTAATGGTAAAGGGAAAATATGCATGATTGTCAACATCAGCCAATGTTATTTTGCCTATGATGAAACACTCAATGTGTTGAAATTCTCAGCCATTGCACAAAAAGTAAATATATTCAAATTTATGCAGAATTTATTAAGTCTCTTATTAGAATATGAACCATTTTTTCTCAGCATAGCTAATACATTTTGCACTTACAACTGTAAATCTAGGAGATAATTGAAAATTAAACATGTAGATGTTTGACTAAGTAAGAGGACCTGTGACAAGATTGAGAGTTACCCCTGGTATTATTAATTTTTTCTTAAAGATTTATTTATTTATTTTAGAGAATGAGAGGAGAGAGAGAAAGCATGGGAGAGGGAGGAGCAGAAAGAGAGGGAAAGAGAAATTCAAACTGACTCCGAGCTGAACGTGGAGCCCAACATGGGGCTCAATCCCACAACCCCAAGATCATGACCTGAGCCGAAACTGGGAGTTGGATGCTCAATCAACTGAGCCACCCAGGCACCCCCAAATTACGCATATTTTTGTAATGAATTGACTGCTCTGCTTCCCATCTAGTTCACTTAGTGGCTAATCAGGAAGCCCTTCTGCTAGGAGTCCTTCTTCTATGTTTGCTTGCATACATTCTTCATTACATCTTTTTTAAATACTAGAATTGTCATTTGACTTAAATTTATGAAATTTTATAGTTGACAGTTTTTCCTTTTCTGTTTTAAAAGTCACATTGAATATTTTAACAGGTTTGTGTTCCAGACACTTTAAATTCTCAAGAGAAATCATTTGGACCTGTCAAGTCTTCTCAAGATGTATTATTAGACATTAATAATTCAGTTAATAAAATATTAAATGTAAAAAGATCCACAATTTCATGGGAAAGTGGTCTAGAAGATGTGGTGGAAGATGAGGATCTAATTGAGGATCTAGAAAAAGGTGAAGAAAATGAAAGTGTGGAAAATGAACTTACTGAT
This sequence comes from Ailurus styani, assembly GCA_002007465.1. NCBI lineage: Eukaryota > Metazoa > Chordata > Mammalia > Carnivora > Ailuridae > Ailurus > Ailurus styani. The sequence goes on from LNAC01000020.1 coordinate 951,253, forward strand.
GAAGATCTAGATAAAACACTGGAGGAAGATAAGGCTTTCATTAGCTACGAGGAGAAGCGAGTATGTATTAAGAACTTGTACTTCTAAACTTGTTTTATTATTATTGTCTAGTTAGAGTTTACAATACTTAAGACTCCCTGTCTTCCAATTTTTTTCAACAATATGCCAATTTTTTTTTACATATCTCAACTTTGTATTTTCAAAGAAAAAAATATTTTAAAGATTTAATTTTTAAGTAATCTGTACAGCCAATGTGGGGCTTGAACTCAGAACTCCGAGATCAAGAGTTGCATACTGTACTGACTGAACCAGCCAGGTGCCCCTATAAATTGAAAAATTGTAAACCCACAGAAGGACTAGTACAATGAAACCCATTGGATTTGTCAGTTAACTTTTATGTTCAATTCTTTATATGTTTGTGAATACACATTTTTTTTTGCCTGTATCACTTGAGAACAAGTTATAGACAGAATGATATCTTACAACTAACTACTTCAGCGTCTTTCCTAATACTGTAGACATATTCCTTATGATCACAAGACCATTTTCACACCTAAGCAATTTAACATTGATAGAATAATATAATCTGTTATACTGTCCATATTGAGATTTCTTCAGTGATCCCACACTATGTCCTTTATGGGCACTATGTTTTTGATCTACAGCCAAAGTTAAAAAAATTCCTTTTGATTGTCATGTTTCTTATGTTTCTTTAGTTATTTGTAGTCTAACAAAGATATTTTTGAGACGTTAAGGCTAGTTGTCTTGTAGAATACCCCCAATCTGGATTTCTCTGATTTTTCTTCATGATTCAGGTATTACACTATTATATAGGTCAAGTTGCGAATTTCCTATTGCATCCGATCTGGAGACACATGATACCTGACTTCCCCATTCTTAGTGATGCTAAGTTTTGCTCATTTGGTTAAGGTATTGTGTTTCGGATCTCTTTTCATTATAAAAGTATATCACCTGTGGGATGATACTTTGAGACCATGTGGATATCTTGTTCTGCAGTTTCCTTTCACTCAGTGATTCTGGCATACTCCACCAAACTTAGTTTGCAGTCTTAAGTACAAGTACTTAAAAGGCTACCCAGTACCAATTATTTTTTCTTCAAAAACAGGAATTGGTTGGTCGTCTATATATTTATGGTTAAGAAATAAGATTGAACAGTGGTAATTTTAGCCTCTGTCCAGATACAGTTTGCACGTTTATTTACATTGTATTAATCCTGAGATTTAGCTCATGTTCATATTACTGGTTCCCTTCATTAACTGGACATAACTACCTCTATGAACGTGGGGTCTTCTTACCATTGTCTTAGGAACCTTGGTAACCTCGTGCTCATTGGGTGTGCTTTAAAGGTGTTGACAAGGGGCACCTGGCTGGCTCAGTGGCTGAGCTCTGCCTTTAGCTCAGGTCATGATCTCAGGGTCCTGGGATCAAACCCTACGTTGGGCTCCCTGCTCAGCAGGGATCCTGCTTTCTCCTGTCTCTCTGTCTGCCTCTCTGCCTACTTGTAATCTCTCTCTCTCTGTCAAATAAATAAATGAAATCTTAAAAAAAAAATAAAGGTGTTGACAAATCTCTCATCCTAGTACCCTTGGACTGTAGAAGTCCAAGTAGATATTACAAGAGTAAATATTCTCATTTGAATAATTTACTTCATTGTGCATTGACCATCAGTGCACCTGTATTGTTTGGAAATGAGAATGAAAGCTTCAGAAGCTAGTCCCAATTTATCTGGTCACTGTGATGGGATCTTTTTTACCATGGACCTCTGTAATGTAATACTTTACCTCAGTGACTAAAGGAGCGATCAGTAGTCCTAGTTTAGTTTGTATTGATCTTCTCAAAGCTGAAGTTTATATAGAATGTTGATTAAAGTTGAAATATTAGTTAAATTTCTGAATTTACCAGAGGAATATAATGATACAGTTTATAATTGATTATATAGTATAAGTGCATATCTCCCTATACCATTGATAAAATAAAAATTTAATATTTAACTTTTAAAAATGAAACTGATTAAACTGCTTGCTTTATATTATTAGCATTTTAATTGGCATTAAAAATCATTATGAGATACTTTGATATTAGCATATTAATACTTATGGTTCATGTAGGTAGAAAGACCAGAATTTTTTTTTTTTTTTAATTTTATTTTTATTATTTGCCCAAGGGGTACAGGTCTGTGAATCATCAGGCTTACATCTTTCACAGCATTCACCAAAGCACAAACCCTCCCCAATGTCCATAACCCATCCACCCTATCCCTACCCTCCCACCCCCCAGTAACCCTCAGTTTGTTTTATGAGATTAGAAGTCTCTTATGGTTTGTCTCCTTCCCCATCCCATCTTGTTTCATTATTTTTCCCTCCCTACCCCCCACAACCCCCCACCCTGCCCCTCAAGTTCCTCATATCAGAGAGATCATATGATAATTGTCTTTCTCTGATTGACTTATTTCGCTCAGCATAATACCCTCCAGTTCCATCCATGTCGTTGCGAATGGCAAGATTTCGTTTCTTTTGATAGCTGCATAGTATTCCATTGTATATATATACCACATCTTCTTTATCCATTCATCTGTTGATGAACATCTAGGTTCTTTCCATAGTTTGGCTATTGTGGACATTGCTGCTATAAACATTCGGGTGCACGTGCCCCTGAGGAACACTACCTTTGTGGAAAGACCAGAATTTTTTAAGCAAAAACTTTATTGTGTGCTAACAATGATAAAACATGAATCATTGAGAATTATTAAAGTAACCAATTTCCCAAGCTATTTCCACATTCATGTAGATTTCTCTAGGTCTCCCACATTTCTTCTTTATTCACTATAGTTTATTGTTTTATTTTATTTTATTTTTTAAAATATAAATTCCATTAATTAACATAGTGTATTACTAGTTTCAGAGGTAGAATACACAGTGTTCATTATATCACATGCCCTCCTTAATGTCCATCACGTAGTTACCCACCCCCACCCCCACCTGCCAGCAACCCTGTTTGTTTCCTGTGTTGAAGAGTCTCTTATGGTTTGTCTCCCTCTCTGATTTCATTTTGTTTTCTCTTTCCTTCCCTTCCCCTATGATACTGTTTTGTTTCTTAAATTCCACATATGAGAGAGATGATATGATGATTGTCTTATTTCGCTTAACACAATACCCTATAGTTTCATCCACATCGTTACAAATGGCAAGATTTCATTTTTTTTGATGGCTGAGTAGTAGTCCCTTATGTGTGTATACATGTATGTATACACACACACCACATCTTCTTTATCCATTCATCTATTGATGGCCATCTGGGCTCGTTCCATAGTTTGGCTATTGTGGACATTGCTGCTAAAAAAATAGGGGTGCCTAGGTGGCTCAGTCAGTCAAACTTCTTACTCTCGATCTCAGCTCAGGTCTCATTACAGCTTATTGTTTTATTTTTTTATTTTTATTTTTTTTTTTTAAGATTTTATTTATTTATTTATTTGACACAGAGAGAGGGATTACAAGTAGGCAGAGAGGCAGGCAGAGAGACAGGGAGAGGAGGAAGCAGGCTCCCTGCCGAGCAGAGAGCCCGATGCAGGCCTCGATCCCAGGACCCTGGGATCATGACCTGAGCCGAAGGCAGAGGCTTTAACCCACTGAGCCACCCAGGCTCCCAGCTTATTGTTTTAAACAGTGGGAAAATGTGGTTGTTTGAAATTATAAAAGTATTATTTAATCATGGTGGAATCTGGAAAAAGAGGGAAAAAAGTTAAATATAAAAATCTCTTTATATACCACTCATGTTAATGGATTTTTACTTTACATTACTCTTTTGTATCCTGGTTTTCTTCACTCAAAAGTGAAAATTGGGGCACCTGGGTGGCTCAGTGGGTTAAGCGTCTGCCTTCAGCTCTGGTCATGATCTCAGGGTCCTGGGATCGAGTCCCATATCGGACTCTCTGCTCAACAGGGAGCCTGCTTCCCCTTCTCTCTGCCTGCTTCTCTGCCTACTTGTGATATCTCTCTCTCTCTGTCAAATAAATTTTTTAAAAAAGTGAAAATTGTGCAAAGTGTGAATTAAGTCATCATTGTTCATTACAGTAGGTTACTGTGTGATTTTACCATAATTGAACCAATCTTTTATGTTTGACTTTTGAATTAGGTTTCGCTTTTCATTAATTAAATATAACCACTTCCACAAAACAATACTCTGATAATAATTTTCACAGCCAAAACACTGGGTCCTGTTATATAATTATTTCCTCAGTATAGGTTCTTAGGAGAATTTCTTTTTTTTTTTTTTTAAGATTTTATTTATTTATGTGACAGAGAGAGAGAGATTACAAGTAGGCAGAGAGGCAGGCAGAGAGAGAGGAGGAAGCAGGCTCCCTGCCAAGCAGAGAGTTCAATGCGGGGCTCGATCCCAGGACCCTGAGATCATGACCTGAGCTAAAGGCAGAGGCTTTAACCTACTGAGCCACCCAGGCACCCTCTTAGGAGAATTTCAAAGTCAAGATATGTATAGAAAATATTTTCAGATATAAAATTGAGACATTGAAAGATCTGTAGCTTTGAGAGAGTTTATTGGTTAATTTATTATTGAGAAACCTTAAGGAGTATGAGGCTATGATCTGATGCTGATTTATTTTATTGTAGATCTGTATTGGCCATGTCAAGTGTTACTTGCTTTATTCATTGTCTATATTACATGATTATATATGCTTTTCCCAAGGTCTTGGAGTTGTTGCTCACATTTGGATAGTTATAAAAGCCAAATAAAATAAGTTTATGTAGCATCTCTTTTTTCCATTTTGGAAAGTGTTTCGGGGTTCTTAGTAACTACTCTTTGTAACACTTAGGCTTTAGATCTTGACTAATTTAAAATCCAACCTTTAGCAGTTTCCACAGACCTGGCCTTTACTTTCTTCACCTATGAAATGTGGATGCTGTTACCAAGCTCACAGAGATTGTGTGGATTAAAAGGCATCAAATATGAACTCTCCAGAGTAGTTCCTGGTAGATAATAGATTTTCAGATTGTTTTCTTTTTTCCTTTCTTTGTGTAGCCATATGGTAATACATTTGAGTTACTGTAAGTGTATTTTTAAAATGCAGAGAGGCCCACCTGATATTTCAGATTAATGAATTTCTGTAATACATAATTTTCAGTGAGAATATTACCATTATTAAAAGGATGCATAATTATAGTCACTAAATAGTTATTTTTGAATGCTCAGACTGTAGTTTTTCTTTTGGAATATATTTGTTCTTAGGATTTTATTATTTATGTTTTAGAAACTGTTGGATTTAATAGAAGACTTGAAAAAAAAACTGATAAATGAAAGAAAAGAAAAGCTAACATTGGAGTTTAAAATTCGTGATGAAGTTACACAGGAGTTTACTCAATATTTAGCTCAACGGGAAGCTGACTTTAAGTAAGTTATTTCTTTCGTGTCCTAGTAAAAATTGAGAATTTTATTTGTTCAGAATTTTTAAAAGTTATTTACTTAAGTGGCTTCTGAATTCCGACTTTTCTGTGGGCTTGAAAGTAACTTTGTAATCCTCACAGTGATTCAGAGTTGTACTTGAATGATTTAAAATCTGCTTTTAATTTATAATGTACTTAATCTTAGGAATTTATTTTTATTATTTATTTTTTTCATCATGATAAATGTACTCTCTAATCCCCATCACCCATATGACCCATCCCCCCATGCACTTCCCCTGATAACCATCAGTTTGTTCTCGGTGGTTAAAAGTCTGTTTCTTGGTTTGTCTCTCTATTTTCCCTTTGTTCATGGGTTTTGTTTCTTACATTCCACATGTTAGTGAGATCATATAGTATTTGTCTTTCTTTGACTAATTTTGCTTAGCATTATAATCTAGCTCCATCCATGTTGTTGTAGATGGCATATTTCATTCCTTTTAAAGGCTAAATAATATTCCTCTGTGTGTGTATGTGTGTGTGTGTGTACACATAAACCACATCTTTATGCATTTGTCTATCGATGGATACTTGGGCTCTTCTGTAGTTTGGCTATTGTAAATAATGCAGTAAACATGGGCGTGCATGTGTTCTTAATCTTGGAAATTTAAAAAAACACAAAGTGTTGCTTTTTCTTAATGGGATTTCTTTGTGTTATGAAGGGAAACTCTCCTTCAGGAACGAGAGATACTTGAAGAAAATGCTGAATGTCGTTTGGCTATCTTCAAGGATTTGGTTGGTAAATGTGACACTCAAGGAGAACCAGCGAATGAAGATTGCGCCATGAAAGTTGAAACCAAAGTATGTTAACTGAAATGTTAACTGATGTTTTTGGTGCCAGCATGTAGTGTAACATATCAATAATGAAAAAACATTAACATACTTCAGAATTAAATGACTTACTATGTAGCTTTATTATAATCAAGCATGCTTTGTTAGCAACGTAAGCACAATTAGTTTAAGTGTAGGTATTAGACTAGAAAAAAATTATGTTTCTGTTATGTTTATATCACATTTTGGTGTTGCTTTTGAGTCATTATATTGATTATAGGTAGGTTGGTTCCTTTCAGTCTGATTATGGGATGCCTCTCCTGAATTTGTGTTAAACAGTTTTTTTGTTTGTTTTTAAGATTTTATTTTATTTTTTTAAGATTTTATTTATTTGACACAGAGAGAGATTACAAGTAGGCAGAGAGGCAGGCAGAGAGACAGGGAGAGGAGGAAACAGGCTCCCTGCTGAGCAGAGAGCCCAATGCGGGCCTCGATCCCAGGACGCTGAGATCATGACCTGAGCCGAAAGCAGAGGCTTTAACCCACTGAGCCACCCAGGCGCCCTAAGATTTTATTTATTTATTTGACAGACAGAGAAATCACAAGTAGGCAGAGAGGCAGGCAGAGAGAGAGAGGGAAGCAGGCTCCCTGCTGAGCAGAGAGCCTGATGTGGGCCTCGATCCCAGACCCTGAGATCATGACCTGAGCTGAAGGCAGAGGCTTAACCCACTGAGCCACCCAGGCACCCCTTTTTTTTTTGTCCTGTGTTAAACAGTTTTAAAGGGATCTAACAGTCCCTTTTTGCTGCTCTGATGAAAGCAAAAGCATTATATGTAAAAAGGATTGCTCTTGTTAGCTGACTGACCATTCCTTGCTTTTGAGGAAACATTATCCTTTTCTGCTGTTTCCACTGAAATTGATGTCTTTGGGGGTTGATTTTGTCTTTTTTTTTAATTACTCAGTTTAGGGGCCTAGGATGGCGATGTCCTGGCTCTTGCTGTCAAATCATCTTTATGTGTCCCCGACATGGTTTGGCTCTTGGACTGAGTTGTGGTAATGGAGGTTTGTTTCCTCAGCTGTCCCAACAGAGGCTTAGGAGACATATAAGTGAAAGTATACCTGAACTGATGTCATAATTGTTTTATAATGACTTATAGCTTATGACTTTTTTTAATGGTGGAACTATGTCTCCCATTCCGTAAAACAGAAAATGTGTAGTGGAACACAACTTTTTCATAATTGGAGATACTTTAATATACTTTATTGAAAATATTTTAAGTTGTGAATTTTTTGCTACATGTTAAAACTGTCTAAATCAGATAGTGCCACATTGCAAGAGTGAAAGCCACTGTTAACATTAGGCATGTGGTTTTTGCTATTTTTAGGAAGCACATAATTATGTAGGAATTGAAGATATTATTGATTCTCTTCAAGATGATGTCACTGATACTAAGAAACAGGCTGAAATTTCTCACTTATATATTGCATCTCTTGCTGACCCCCAGGAAGCTATTGCTTGTTTAGAAATAAAGTTTAATCAAGTTAAAGCTGAATTAGCTAAAACCAAAGAAGAATTAATCAAAACCCAGGAAGAGTTAAAAAAGAAAGAAAATGGTAAGTAGATGTATTTTATCCATGTTTAGATGTTACAAATGCATAAAAAGATAGTTGGTGAGTATAAGAGATTTATGCAGTTTATTTACTGTAGTGATTAGAAGATTCTTTGATCTAAGTAACATATTTAAAGTTTAACATTTTAGTGGCTTTATAGTACTTTACTACTAAAAATGTTTTTTGCCTTTATTTACTTTCAGACTAATATTAGTAGAAAATGGACTTCTTAAAAAAAGCAAAACAAAACCAAAGAACAACAACCACCAAACTAAGCATTAGTTCTATCAGCAAATTAAGAAATCTTACAGGAAATTGTAATGCTGTGAATTTTATTCTGTATTTTTTATGCATTGTCGTAGTGTAATAGATTCTGCTCTGGGCTTACAAGTTTGGGATAAAGTGACTGCTATGGAGTAGTCTTAAGTTTGTTGGTGCTCCATGCCACCTCAGAGCTATGTGTGTGTGTGTATATGTATTTTAAGTTTACATATATATGTTTATAATATCTGGTTTTTAAAAGTATTAGATGAAATATTCTGCCCTTTTCTGTCTGAAACAAAATGGGTAGAAATTAGCAGGTAAGTGGTGTTTCTACATAATTAAGTGGACTAGAAAGGTACTATTTTCCTCTCTTCTCTGAAATTATGCCAGAAATTTTTCACAATTTAGCATATGTCATTCATTTTTACCCTGCATGGGATGTTGAATGTGGCTTTTTCAGAAACATTGCCCTCTGAGGGTAGAATTAGTAGCTGAATGCTGTGCTTCTAGTGCTGTCAAAATCATTTATCCCAAATGGAACATGTTTCGTGATTATTCAGTGATATATTTTTTTAGATGCTTATTTATTTTCAATATTTTTATTTTTTCAGAATCAGAAATTAATTTAAATTCACTGGTTCAAGACCTTGAGAAATCTAATAAGGTAATCCTTCCAGTTTTATTTTGTCTTGATAAGGAACTTAATAATTAAGCAATTGAAGGAGCATGAATTATGACAAGGTACTTTTATTTTAAAAATAATTAAAGAAAAAGTAATAAATGAATTGACAAAAAATTGAAAATTATGTTTCCAATGATGGTCACTGGAAAGTTTCTTCAGTCTTTCCAGAAGATATTTATTTATATGTAGAGAACATATACACACATCTTTTGAAAAGTTTACACAAATTAGGGGTGCTTGGATAGCTTAGTTGGTGAAGCGTCTGACTCTTTGATTTTAGCTCAGGTCTTGATCTCAGGGTCGTGAGTTCAAGTCCTGTGTTGGGCTCCATGTTGGTCATGGAACCTACTTAAAAAAGAATTTACACAAATGGGATTAATTAGTTTTGGGTCTTGTTTTCTTCCCTCAAAAGATGTCTTGGAGATAATTCTACATTAGCACATAGAGATCTGTGTTACTCTTTCACTAGGTGCGTGGTGTTGATTGATGCCTTTAAATGGTGTTTATTTCATCTAGAATTACTTTTAAGGTATGGAATATGGCTTGAGTAATGTGTAGCATTGAATTCTGAAGATCTTTGGCACTTTGATCAGATAATCATTCCAAATGGTTGTAGATGGGTTTGACATTGATAGGTCTAAATATGAAATTATAAATACACATGGAGGTGAAGTGAATTTAGAGCTCTACACTTGCTGTTTTTTCTGTCCTTTTCTGGCATGGGGTCTTCTTTTTTTTTCTTTTTTTAAGGATATTTATTTATTTATTTATTTATTTATTTGACAGAGCATAAGCAGGGTGAGCAGGAGAGGGAGAAGCTGGCTTCCCACTGAGCAGGAAGCCCAGTGTGGGGCTCGATGCCAGGACCCTGGGATCATGACCTGAGCCGAAGGCAAACGCTTAACTGACTGAGCTACCCAGGCGCCCCTGGCATGGGTCTTCTTTTATCAGTTTACATTTATACTTCTCAAGAGCTAAATATTTTAAGATAGGGTCAAACATAAGTCAAGATTTTTGGTGTCTAATATCTAGCATTTAAAGAAATAACCAAAATAACGTACTTAGCAGAAGACATTATAGCTACTGTGTAGATAATTCCTAATCTTTTCCTTTATTTTTTCTAGTTATAAAAACAGTAGATGCTAGTTGTAAAAATTCATTTATATTAAACTATGTAAAATAGAAGATAAGAAAGCCCCCCATAATCTTCCTCCTGAATGAAAATAAGAGAGAAAACCAAGTTGGTTGGTAGCTTTTTTTTTAAGTGTTTACCTTATATTTATTTATTTATTCAAAAGATTTTATTTGTTTATTTATTTAAGAGACAGAGAGAGTGCACCAAAGCAGGGGCAAGGGGCAAGGGGCAGAGGGAGAGGGAGAGAAAGAATCTCAAGCAGACTCCCCACTGAGTGCAGAACCTGCCTTGGGGCTCGATTCCACGACCCTGAGATCAGACCTGAGCTGAAATTGAGACAGACGCTTCACTGACTGAGCCATCCTGGCACCCCATATGTATTTATTTTTATAGAACACTTAACTGTGTACCCTCTAAAATGCTCTACATATATTAACTCACTTAGATCTCAGAGCAACTTTATGATGTAGATACTGTTATTATTTTTTATTTTTACAGAGACATAAAATAACTTGCCTGGCATCATACAGCTAGAAGGTAGAAAAATTAGGATTCAGACCTGGACAGTCTGATTCCAGATTCCTCTTACACAATATGCTATATTGCTTTTCTTCCCTTTATTTAAATAAGCATATGTTATTTTGTAAACAAAAATAAGGTCATACTATGCACACTTACAGATATTTTTACTTAGTCTTAAAATTTGGAGGAATTCTAAAATTGCATCAGATTTGCATTTTATCTATCCTAAAATATATTTATTAAACATTGCTATTTTTCTTCTTGCCAAAGAAAATACTTATGCAGAATCAAAGAATTCAAGAGTTGGTAGATATAATTAATCAAAAAGGATACAATCAACAAATTTCAGAACCTAAAATTTCATACAAAAAACACATTTGCAAGCAGTGTAAGAACTTAACTTTGTCTGCCTTACAAATTACATTAAAAAGTCTATGTTTTGGTTCAAAATAAAATAATTTAAAATAGCTTATATAGATAAGATTAATTTACTAAGAATGTTGAATTGTTTGTTTTGGTGTTGAATGTAGTTTACCATTGTGCAAACCTGAGTTTTTGAGAACTTGCAAGAGGGCATTTGACCTCTTTGAACATAATTTCCCCACAAACTATGCTGGCAGTGCTTTACATATATGAGAGAGAAGAATATGCAGCTCTTGGAAGTCTAAGCCTTAGTGAGTTAGAAGGGGAGCTCTGGGGCAAAAGGAACTTAATGTGCTCAGATATCTGCAGGTCATAAAGATTTCTATCTTTATCTCTATCACTGTACCTAACTGTATTTCTGTGACTTTATGTAGAACTACAAATAAAATTCAGTGGAGTTAGGGTTTTTTTTGTTAGAGGCTTATTTTTATTAAATGCATTTTTTGCTAATGTTCATATGCTTAATGGCAAGGATACTTTATTTTAAAAATTGCATCATGTACTATGTCATGTAAAGTGTTTAAGGGTTTTAGAAGTACAAGATTAGGTATTTTCATTTTTAGTTAGTTTAGGATAATCAGCCTGCCTTTTCATCCTTTTTTTTTTTTTAAACAATGGTTTTGGTTTTCCTTTGTGTTTTTTATTGTAAACTCTTTTATATTATTGTTTGAATTAAGGAGGACAGAATATATAGACATAACATAATAGGCTGAGTAACCTAATAGCCAAACCTTTCTGCTTTGTTTGGAGGTACTTTTTTAGGTCTTTTCTCTGACCAGATGAGGCAGGATTGGTATCTTGTAAAAAGTGACTGTTGACTATTCTTTCTATTTGGACAGTCAAGGCCTAGTACCCACCCATACTCTCTGAATCATCTCAGCATTGGGTGGGCTCTTGATACTATAGGAGTAAATAAGAAGCATTCTAGAAGAGTAGCTTACCTTCTGTCTAATCTCTAGTAGCTGACCTCTATTTTGGTATTCTTTAGAAGCATTATTCAGTCTGTCTGACTTTTTTTTGTATCCGAACTGGGAGAGACACCCTTGTAATAAGGAGAAGAGCAAGGATGAGAAGCAGAAAATGATTTCAGTCACAAAAACACTTGTTGAATGTCTACTGTGTGCCAGGTACTGCGTTAGAGTTTGAGAATTATGTAGGTGAATAAAAACTAGTCTCCTTAATGACTCCTCAGTAAGAGAAACCATGAAAACAGAATTATAATGAAATGTGCAGTGGTAGTATATACAGGAAGCTGAGAATAGGTGGAGGCTTAGGGAATACTTTCTGGAGATGAAAATGATTAAGTTGAGCCATGAAGGATGATTAAAATTTAGCTAGTTGAAAGTGTGGGGAGGAAGCAGTCCATACCTGTGAGGGACAAGAAAATAGGCTGACCTTCTAGGTGTAGGATTCAGAATGTGCAAAGTCATGGAAATGAGAAACCTTTCAGTGTAGGAAAGCACAAGCATTGTTCAAGAGAAAGTTTGAAGCAAGGAGAGGTGAGAAGTGAGGCAGGGAGCAGTGGGTCCTGAGGTATGGTGGTTGAAGTCCTTAAATTCTGCATTAAAGAGTTTGGGTTTCATTCCCTAGGCAATGAGAAGTCATTAATTTTAAGGAGAGGAGTAGCAAAGTTGATTTTTTTATTTTGAGTTTGATATATTTGGAAATTTGGAGGATGGGATTGAGATGGAGCTAGACTGGAGGCATAGAGACCAGAAAAGCCTCTTTGGAAGAGTCAGGTAATAGTTGATAAGGACTTTGATTAAGAGTAGTTGGATAGGGCGCCTGGGTGGCTCAGTGGGTTAAAGCCTCTGCTTTGGGCTCAGGTCATGATCTCAGGATCCTGGGATCGAGGCCTGCATGGGCTCTCTGCTCAGCAGGGAGCCTGCTTCTGCCTCTCTCTCTGCCTGCCTCTCTGCCTCCTTGTGATCTCTCTCCCTCTGTGAAATAAATAAATAAAATCTTTAAAAAAAAAAGAGTAGTTGGATAGTAGTGGTAGAAGTTAAGAAGAGTATATTGACTTGTGAAATAAGGGGAGATCAGACCTTCTGCGACTAGGGACTTGACTTTTTGCTGTATGAATTGCTGGGCCTTCAGACTCTTAGCACTTTTGTTTGGCTGTTCAGCACATGGTTTTGCTCTGATCACTTGATTTGGATTTTAAGTCTTGTTTGGTTTGGTCAAGGAAAATAAAAACAAGAAAAAAAAAGCCAGAGACATCACTCGGGCAACTACATCTTTGAAGAAAATTGTTGGAAATTTAAGTTGAAATTGTATTATTTCTAAAGTATGTTTATATACTACAGTGTGTTAGTCATGTTTAAGTAATTAGCAGTGTTTGGGCACCTAGGTGGCTCAGTTGTTGGGAGTTTGCCTTCCGCTCAGGTCATGATCCCAGGGTCCCGGGACTGAGTCCTACATCAGCCTGCTTTTCTCTCTCCCACTCTCCCTGCTTGTGTTCCCTCTCTCGCTGTGTCTCTCTCTGTCAAAAAAAGTAAATCTTTAAAAAATTAGCAATGTTCCTAATTTAATAGTCCTTGCCTGTAAGTAGACTTTTTAGATTGGTTGTAGATTCTGTTACCAACTAGGTTTAGATAGTATGTGAAATTGTTCACATAAAACATAAACAAATGTGAAGTAATTTGGAACTTAACCTGATGTGCTGTTTAACTGTTGATCTAGGGTCAGTGTTCCAAAGCTTGTCTTGAAAGCAGACTCTTTCTAATGATAAAGTTTATTTTGAATGGTGGTTCTTGATCATTTTTCCAACCATACATACTCTAGGGGCAGAAAGGACTCCTTTCAGTAACAGTTGTGGAGGATCGATTTTTTTTTTTTTTTGGTGAAGTTTTATAATTTGAAGGAGGGAAAAAATGATCATATCATCTTAAGAGGTCTAAGAGTGAGGGAAGAGACAATTTGAACCTGTCATGGAGTATTTGAAAACTCTTAGGCTCTGTCAGAGGTGTGATCTTTCTATTCCAGGATTTTGTTATTTTTCAGTGACACCAGGGGACTAGTTGTGAGAGTGGAGGTTTTTCATCTTGACATCCTCTTATCTAAAAAAACTGCTTAAGAAAACCTCATTACTTTATGACTTAAAAAAGGTATCTCGGGCGCCTGGGTGGCTCAGTGGGTTAAAGCCTCTGCCTTCGGCTCAGGTCATGATCTCAGGGTCCTGGGATCGAGGCCCGCATCGGGCTCTCTGCTCCGCAGGGAGCCTGCTTCCTCCTCTCTCCTCTCTCTCTGCTTGCCTCTCTGCCTACTTGTGATCCCTCTCTCTGTGTCAAATAAATAAATGAAATCTTTAAAAAAAAAAAAAAAAGGTATCTCATCTATATCTCTTGAATAAAATATTTGATTTTATGATGGAAAATGACATTTTGTTTTTTTTATGCACTTGCCCCCTAAAATGGATTGCTACCAGCAGAAGGGATTTAAGTAATCTTTGTATTTTAAAAAAATCCCTGGCTTTACTATACCTTTGATTACTTTATAGACTTGTCCTTAACTGCTGAGTTTCACCTTTCCTTTCTGAATAACAGTATATAGTATCTTTTTTTTTCTTTTGGCCTTTTAGGGAGGCATAGGATTTGCTCAAAAGAAATAAAAATCTAAGTGATTTTTATTGTTTAGATAAACGAGGAGCTCAGTTTTAAGGCTGTCTGGAGACTGTGTATCTTTAAATATATATAGGCTAGAAGCTAAGGCCAAAACTATTTTTCTGGGAGTTGTTAGAGTATAAAAAAAATGATGCTTATCTTTGAAAGGCTTTGGTAACAAAATAATTGTTGAGTTGCTAGAGTGGGACGTCAAGATTTTAAGTTGAAGTATGTATAAGAAACAATTTTGTCACAGTGTTTTTGTATTTTTCTTTTCAAAACACATTTCGAATGTGACTGAGGGTTAAGTGTTGTAGGGTTCTCCAGTTTTCCCCAGACTAGTCTCTAGCCCATTAACAATGAATTTGTTTTTAGGTATCTGGGTAAAACTCTATGCTTAACCGACTTTAAGATACATGTTTTTGTTTTCCTTACTGAATGTACAAGTTAGTTAATATTACTCACTTGCCAGAGCCAGCACTTATTTTAGGGTGACTTAAGAAATAACTTAGAAAATGTTTTAACAAATTTGAAAATAAAATTTTTATGACACACTACTGAAACATAATTTATATAGCTTTTACATTTCTTGTAGCTTTGTATATGTGAACTAATCTTTATTTTATTTTATTTTAGGGTAAGGTTGGTACATTTTCTTTAATAATAAACAATAAATTGGCTTCTAATGAAACCACTGAAGTGCCTGAGGACAACAAAACCCAGACTGATTTGGGAAGAAAAAGAATAAATAAAAATGAACTTGAACTGGAAGAGCCACCAGCAAAGAAAGGTACCACTTAACTTGCCATCAGGAGGGCTTTAAGAAAGTTAATTCTTACACCGGAAATGGGAAAAGTTGCAAATAGAAGGAAATTTTTATCTAAGGAAAAAAAACCTGAGAAAATGTACATGTCACTGGTCTTCATGCTAACATGTTATAGACCGCCTAGAGGATGGGTATATGTATTTACAGCTGTCTTTTATTTTAATAAAATATTTTTAGATACTGTGTTTTTATTATGTTTTATATACGTATGATTCTTTTTACTTCTGTGCTTATGGTAGTTAAAACATCACTTCTGTTTTCATCATTATAGTATCTTCTTATGCCCAAATCTCCCCACATTCTTTATTCCGTCTAGGAAAAGACATTTGCCAGTAAGACTTTGAGCTGAGCATTATGAAAGACATATGTGCTCAAGTTAATGTATTTACTATGGAATTACTAAAAAAAAGTAGGTGCATGCTTACTGTATAGTACATGTTCCTATTTATGTGGAAGAACAGATCAACTTTTATGTTCTCTCTAAGCTATTTGTTATCTCTTAGAAAATTGTTGTAGTATGATACAGGGAGTAAAGGCTTTCTAAGAGAAGGTGTAGAAACATTAGCTTTAGAAACCTTACTAGCTGCTTCATCCTGAGAAAAATGGGTAAGTTAAATCTTACTTTTGTTATTAGTAAAGTAAAATAAGTACTACCTGCCTCCTGAGGTTGTCAGCGATGAAAACAATGGGGTAGTACACCGACATAATAAACACCTCATAGAGCCGGAGTAAAATGAATGTTTTCAAAAGTAGATGCCTTAGAGGATAATACTAGATATATGGTTTATGGGGTGTACAATGTTGTGTGAGCTACTAGATTGAGATTAGTATGCCTATGCCTTCTGTTATCTATTGCTACTGGGAGGACCAGTTTGCTATGATTCTTTCATAACACTGTTCCTTTCCCCCTTTCACTTTGGTCAGTGCCATAGAATAGCTGACAATGTAGGATCAGTAGGTCACTAGGAAGTAGAAGTGGGCAGGAACGAGTGAAACACACAGTGGGGCTAATCCTAAAGATAACCCATTCATGAAGAAGCATATTTAAGAACTATAGTTGTTAGCAATAAATAATTTTGATGCAGGTAGATTTAAGTAAGTTTAGGTAACACGACAGAAGACTTTTTTTCTCCTTAAAGTCACAACCACTTTGACTATTTCTCAATTATTTGTGTTATTATAGACTTCAGGGATTACATAAGGTGCCCTATGAAAATCGTAGGTATAACCACCCTCCTACACTTTACCTCATACTAAAAAATGTCTAGAATAAAATATGTGACTCCTATAACCACTAGGATAAGATTGGGGGATTGATAGTTTCATGGGATGGGGATGCTTATGTTTTCTTCTTAAAAGAGAATGCAAAGCCATTTCCCGTGAAAGTAAATTTGCTTGTTTGAGGTCATTGTATCTGTACTTTGGGAAAGCTGGTAGCCATGTAAATAGTCTGAGAAATAAGGTTTCAGATAGCAATAAAAGAGACAAACCAGAAACATGATATAGTCTGCTTATTTGTGATTTTTCAATCAAAACTATAATTGTTATAACAAAATATAAGCAGGAGAAGTATAGGTTGAATGTAGTGTAAATACTGAATTAAAGTGTTAACTGCATTCTTGTTGTTTGTGTTTAGTTTTTATAAGTTAACAATAGATACTTAAGTGTTATCCCATCTCTATTGCTGGACTAGTACTTTAATTTTTCCCTGAGAAGGCTGTCCTGAATATGTTCTAGAAATCTTTTGATGTAAAACATTTAAAGTTTTCTGAAAGAATAGTGTGATTATCTGAAAAAAAATTAGGTACAAAACAAATTAGTTTGATTTGCCTTATTATGTAATTATCCTAGTTCTTGAAATATAGTAAAATTAAAAGAAGAGCATCACTTGATCACAAAAGCTTTATTGAACTTTCTGTATTTACTTCGGGGTTTAAGGACTATATCCATATGGTATGCATGACTCAAATCTCTTGACTCAGGATAGATAGGGTCTATTTCTGAGTTCTGAATTTCTGATTGTTGTCATTTTAAACTTGCTTAGATCCTGTCTTTCTTCTGATGAATGGTTCAGACAGTTTTATAACTTGTTTTTTTAAAGAGCAAGAGGATTCTTAAAAAACCATTCCTAAGTTATGAAAAAAAAGTCCATCCTCATTTAGTTTTCCTAATTAGTCATTTCCACTGGTGAAGTCATAGGTATAAAAATAGCATCATAAGTAGAGAATTACATTAAATGGAAAGTAGAACAGAAGTCTGAAGAGGACGGGGTCATTCCACTTTGGGATGACTTGCCATAACTGTAATCTGATAGAAGAATGATATATTGATTGAAGATTATTTTAAAAAATCCATAAGAGGGGCACCTGGGTGGCTCAGTGGGTTAAAGCTTCTGCCTTCGGCTCAGGTCATGATCTCAGGGTCCTGGGATCGAGGCCCGCATCGGGCTCTCTGCTCAGCGGGGAGCCTGCTTCCCCCCCTCTCTCTGCTTGCCTCTCTGCCTACTTGTAATCTCTCTCTCTCTGTCAAATAAATAAAAAATCTTAAAAAAAAAATCCATAAGATACAGTAAGTGGGCAAGTTTGTTGTAAAAATAGGATAAATCTTTAAGATTCCAGAGTAGCTGGAATCCTTAGAATAAATCATGAATCTTAAGGCAATAAATTAGGAAAATGTAACTACAAACATAAGAAAAGCTTCAGGGCGCCTGGGTGGCTCAGTGGGTTAAAGCCTCTGCTTTCGGCTCAGGTCATGATCTCAGGGTCCTGGGATCGAGGCCCACATCGGGCTCTCTGCTCAGCAGGGAGCCTGTTTCCCCTCTCTCTCTGCCTGCTTCTCTGCCTCCTTGTGATGTCTCTCCCTCTGTGAAATAAATAAATAAAAATCTTTAAAAAAAAAAAAAAAAGAAAAGAAAAGCTTCAGAAATACACTCATCAGCTTTGAAGAAAATGAGGCTCTACCACAAGGGTAATGCCATGTTTTCCCCACACTCTTTGAGGTAGAGGAGACAATATAAGTTATAGATAATAAAACCTTATTCACTGAGCTTTTAAAATTAGTCCGTTTTAAAGAAAAGTGATCTTGGGATTGCATGATGGGATTGCACAGTTACAGCTGTACAGGAGCATCTAGACAGTTGGGTGAAGGAAATGAATATGGATTATATTTGAAGAATGAAAACTTAATTAATAAAGCTTGTTTTTGTGCAAATACTATGGAAACTGAGATAGATGATATTATTTTTGTTTTACACTTGAGGAAGTGGTCATAGGATTAAGGAGTTTGACAGTTATACAGCTAGTGATAGGTAAGGCTGCATGAGACTTTCCAGAATTTCAACCATTTCCCCCCTAATTTTAGCTATGAAAATATAAGGTACTCAGTTTTCAAGTCATTCATTTAATAGATCTGTAATCTAGTTGTGCTTTAAAATTATCTTTAGGATTTGGAATGTCTACCTTGGGGTGTCTCATGTGATTTCCTTCCCTCTGTCCCATATCGATAACAAATATTTATAGTAGATAATTGAAAGAATCTTGTTATAAAAAGAAAATAGAAACAACTGGTAATCCTACTCGGGTAGTTCACATCAATTTTGGTGTACTTCCTTTGCTAACTCTTTCTGCATTGATTGAAGGAACTATAGTTTTTACATAAATGGGCTTGTATGGGTATTTGTTTTGCAACCTGTTTTTTCTTTTTCACTCAGCGGCTTTTGTTTTTCATTAAAAGTTTGCTTCCATGTTTTTTTTTTATGTTTAAATCCTGGCTTATATGGTAACTTTTTGGTTTTATTAAGATTTACCAGATTAATAACAATTTTCTTATTTTTAAAGGACCTATTCATGCTAGTCCAGCTATCACTAAAGATGAAAAGAAAAGTGAAGAAATGCAAAAAAGCATTTCAGAAGATGAGAAAGGCATTAGAATTTTACAAGAAAATAATGAAGAGCTGAAAACATGTTTACTTACTGCTGAAAATGAACTTAAAAATGAAAAGGAAGAAAAAGCAGAATTAAATAAAAAGATTATTAGTTTGCAGCAGGAACTTTCTTTTTCTGAAAAGAAGAGTTTTGCTTTAAGTATGGAGGTCCAGCAAATTCAGTCAAATTATGGTAATGCAATTTCTGAATTACATGTGCAGAGAGGTATAAATCAAGAACAGGAGGAAAAGATTGTGAAATTGTCAAAGGAGATAGAAACCGCTAGGAAAAACATCACAAATAACGTTTCACAAATAAAATTAATGCAAGCAAAAATAGATGAACTGCGAACGTTTGATTCAGTTGCTCAGATCTCAAACATAGATTTACTCAATATCAGGGATCTGTCAAGTGGTTCTCGAGAGGATAATTTGCCGAATACACAGTTACACCTTTTAGAGAATGATAATTTGGTAAGTAAGCAGGTTAAAGAATATCATATTCAGGAACTCAGTAGGGAAAGTTCTTTCCACTCTAGTATTGAAGCCATTTGGGAAGAATGTAAGGAAATTGTAAAGTCCTCTTCTAAAAAAAGTCATCAGATCCAGGAACTGGAACAACAAATTGAAAAGTTGCAGGCAGAATTAAAAGGTTGTATGGATGAAAACAATAAATTAGTAACAGAGGAGAGGGAGAATAAAAATCAAGGTGACCTACTAAAAGAAAAAGAAAATCTTATACAACAGCTGAAACAAGAATTGCAAGAAAAAAATATTTCTCTTGATGTTCAAGTACAACATGTAGTTGAAGGGAAGAGAGCACTTTCAGAACTTACACAAGATGTTACTTGCTATAAGATGAAAATAAAGGAACTTGAAGCAATCTTAGAAACTCAAAAAGATGAATGCAATCATTCAGCCAAGTTAAAACAAGAAATTTTGGAAAAGGAATCTATCATCTTAAAGCTAGAAAGAAATCTGAAGGAATTTCAAACAAATCTTCAGGATTCTATCAAAAACACAGAAGAATTAAGTGAAAGGGAAGTCAAGTTGAAAGAGGAAATCTCACGATTAACAAGTAATTTGCAAGATGCAAAGCATTCACTTCAGTTAAAGGAAGAAGAAAAGGAAACTAACTGGCAAAAAGCAGAAAAGTAAGATAATTGTTACTGAAATATTTAAAAATATGCAAAGTGTTTATTTTATTGGTTTTCCTCTACCTTTTAAATAAGTTAGGTGGGTATGACAATTTAGCATAGCATGTTTGAGGAGTAAAGAACTTGATCTTAGTTCAGCTAAGCCTTTGGAACTAAAAGTTATATGCAAAAATCTGTTTATAAAATCACATAAAGTCCTCTATGAGGGACTCATTCATTGATTGGACATTCTGAATTTCTGAAAATTTAGAATTTTGTAGGTTGTTACTAGCTCACATGTATGATTCTGTGTGGTTTGTGGTGTGTCACTATAGAAAAATGATTTGTGTTCTTTAGGTTGAAAGAGGAGCTATCTGCAAGCTCTGCCCTTACACAAAATCTGAAAGCAGATCTTCAGAGGAAGGAAGAAGATTATGCTGAGCTGAAAGAGAAACTCACTGATGCCAAAAAACAGATTGAACAAGTACAGAAAGAGGTAAGTTATTTGGAAAGTTGTGTGGCCAATTTAAATAATAAAAATTGTTTTCATTATAAAGCACATTTTTTAGACACTAATTTTAGAATAAAACAGAACTTTTGTCAACTCCATAATTTTTTTTAAATGAGGAGAACACTTATTTTACCAAAGAAATAAAGCTTAAAGTGAAGAATGTCCAACGTTAAGAAAAATATGTGGGAGAGATCACAGGGGGATGGGTAAATGAGGTGATGGGGATTAAGAGCACACTTATGATGAGCACCGAGTAATGGATAGAATTGTTGAATCACTGAAACTAATATAACACTCTGTGTTAACTATGCTGTAATTAAAATAAAAAAACAATTTCAAAAAAAGAAAAAAAATGTGCCTCATGTAGTATTAGAATCTTCTTTTCTATTAAGGACTGCCAAGTTCAGTTCCCCCCAGAAAGTAAAAAGCAAACTTTTGTTTGCAGATAATATTCATGAGAGGATGCAGTATAGTTGTTACAAGTTTTTATCATAGTTTAGTTTTAAAATAGGAAATACAATCACGGATTCTAAATACAAAATACACAAAAGTACATACACTGAGAAAAAAACTCCCTCCCAACTGTCCCAGTGATCAAATTTCTCTTCAAGGCATCAAATGACTACAGTTACTTTCTCTTTACTTCTTCCTCCTTCTATCCTTCTTTTTTCTCCTTCTTTAAAAAAAAAAAACATCCTATAAATACTGTTGTGAATCTTAGTTTTTTCACTTAATAGTGCATCTTGGCTGTTGTATCAGGGTAATGTAGTTATTTTATGACTACAAAATGTATTTTCCGTTAGTTAATTGGTCCTGGATTGTTGGACAATTCAGATAATTTCCTCTTCTTCTGATTGAGCTTATGTAGCAAAGTCATTTGAACATTTACAAGTAATTCTATAAGTAGAATTTATGGGTCACTGGTTTGTACATTGTAATTTTGATATTTATTATGCTCTTTATGCCAATTTATAAGCCAGAAGTAATGTATGAAAGTAAGAGTATTTTTTCCACCCTTATCCACAAAGTAGTATTTTATCATACTTTTTGATATTTGACAGATAAAGAGTATATATCTGGGGGTGCCTGGGTGGCTTAGTCAGTTAAGTGTCTGCCTTTGGCTCAGGTCCTGATCCTGGGGTCCTGGGATCGAGCCCTGTCTTGGCTTCCTGCTCTGTGGGAGGCCTGCTTTGCCCTCTCCTTCTGACTATAGCTACCCCTGCTTGTGCTCTCCCTCTCTGTCAAATAAATAAAATCTTTTAAAAAAAAAAGAGTGTAATTCTGTCTCTAATTCTAAAAACTCATATTCTAAAAAACTCACTGTAATTCCAATTTGCATTTTTCTTTTTTTTAAGTTTTATTTATTTATTTATTTATTTATTTATTTATTTATTTATTTATTTATTTGACAGAGAGAGAGATTACAAGTAGGCAGAGAGGCAGGCAGAGAGAGGAGGAAGCAGGCTCCCCGCTGAGCAGGGAGCCTGATGTGGGCCTCGATCCCAGGACCCTGAGATCATGACCTGAGCAGAAGGCAGAGGCTTTAACCCACTGAGCCACCCAGGTGCCCCCAATTTGCATTTTTCTAATTATGAGTGAGCATCTTTTCATTTAAAAGCCATTTGTGTGTGTGTGTGTGTGTGTGTTTTCTGTGAGCTGTTTATTCGTATTTTTGGCTTTTTAAATTTGGGTTATTAATTTTCTGTTTTTAAATTAGTTTTGCTTTATAGGAGCTTATTATATATTCAGGAAATTAACCTTTTTAAGAGTATGAATTTTAGACCCCTTCCCCTTATTGCTGTTTTCCTTGATGAGGTTCTTTTTTGTTTAGATCAAATTTTGATTTTCATGAATTTAAATTTATTTATTTTTCTACTTTGACTTCTCGATTGTCTTGTACTTAGACTTTTCCTAAAAGTTGAAACAGTTTTCTTATTTTTATTTATATTTTTTAAAAAGCTGAGAGTTTTGAAGAACTATTTTTTCTTACTACTTTGAGTTGATTAAAAACAACACTTAATGTTTAAAGTCTGATGAAATTGATACAGCAAATGCTTATGGGTCCCATCCCTATAGGTTTCCTATCCATAGAAGAAGTTATTACATTGAATGTTTTGTGTTTATCTTTTATCTTATAAAAATATAACTTAAGTCATATCTATTTTTTATTTTTAAACAGTATATTATATTTTTCTGAGACTATATTTTTCACATATTCCTGAGATTCATTTATGTAAAGTTGTAATAATCACTTTCGCCCTTGTGTGACATTCTGCAGTTTATTCATCCATTTGCCTGCTGACCAGTTAGATTTTTTTCTTTTTTTTCCCTTAGAAACTGCGTTCTTCTCTTATACATGCCTGTGGGTATACTTGTGCAAGAGTTTATATTCCAGGGGGTGGAATTGTTTCATTAGAGGATATGAAGGGGTATATCATTGTCGTTTGAAATTGCATTCCTCTGATTACTAATGAAGTACAGCATCTATTCATGTTTTTATTGGATATCTGTCTATTCTGGTTTCTACTCTATGAAGTCATTTGTTCATATTTTCTTTCTTTTTTTAAGATTTTATTTATTGGGCGCCTGGGTGGCTCAGTGGGTTAAAGCCTCTGCTTTCGGCTCAGGTCATGATCTCCGGGTCCTGGGATCGAGGCCCGCAGAGGGCTCCCCCGCCCTCTCTCTCTCTGCCTGCCTCTCTGCCTCCTTGTGACCTCTTTCCCTCTGTGAAATAAATAAATAAAATCTTAAAAAAAAAAACTACCTCTTTAAAAAAAAAAAGATTTTATTTATTCATTTTAGAGAGAGAGACAGAGAGAAAATAAGCATGGGAAGAGACAGAGGAAGAGGGAGAAGCAGACACCCTACTGATCTGGGAGCCCGACTTGGGGGCTTTTAAACCCAGAACCTGGAGATCATGACCTGAGCAGATGCTGAACCATTGGAGCCACCTAGGCACCCCCATATTTTTTTTTAATTGTGCAATCCTTTATTTTTATTTTAAAGACTTTGTTTATTTCACAGAGAGAGAGAGAGAGAGAGAGAGAGAGAACACAAGTGGGGGGGGCAGGGAGGAGCAGAGGGAGAGGGGGAAGCAGACTCCCCACTGAGCAGGAAGCCAGATTAGGGACTCAATCTTAGGACCTTGGGATCATGACCTGAGCCAAAGGCAGACACTTAACCGACTGAGCCAGGTGCCCCTGTTTTACAATGCAAAAACCTGTCTTGTTTCTTATATACAGGTTTCCAGGTCATGACAAATATTTCAGTATGAGATTAGATTAGAAATGTAAGACAGTGAAGATGACCTAAACTATAATTAGTTCTAGGAAAATTCTTAGTCAAATCGGTAAGTTCAAACAATGTATTATAATTTGGGAAGAGATGTGGATTGTTTACTTTCTAGACATGTAACTTCCTGGTTTAAGATACTATTTCTGAGCATCATGATTATCAGTAAGCATTTCAGGCATGGTATAATTGACTTTGACTCAAGTAGAACCAATTACTTAAATAATAGCTCTTTTTTCCAATTAAATAATAGCTCCTTTTTCTAATTAAAACTTTTTATTGTATATGTTATTTGGAAATATATTTTAACAAATGTAGATACAAACGAAAGCCTTCCCCATCATTTCCCTTTTCTTTTTAAATATAACTGCTCTTGTCAGTGTTCTTTTAGGTCACTTTTAGATCACTAAAGCACACTTTTTTCATTTAAAAAATTTTTTAAGATTTTATTTATTTGAGAGAGAGAGAGAGGGAGGAGGGGCAGAGGGAGAGGAAGGAGCAGACTCCCCGCTGAGCAGGGAGCCTGATGTGGGGCTCTATCCCAGGACCCCAGGATCATGACCTGAGCCAAAGGCAGATGCTGAACTGACTGAGACCCCAGGCACCCTAAAACACACATCTAGATCACGAAAACCAAGTATATACAGTAATTATTTAGATACATATATTATATTTAACAATATATGTAAATACAGCATGTATTTACCGTAAACACTGTATGTACTTATATTTTTATTTTTATATATGGGATCATTTGTAATAAAGATTGCTTTTTTAACTTTGAGATTTTTTTCATGCTACTTTTTATAAGGGTATCTCTTTAAGTTATGTTACTATTCTAATAGTTATAAAGTGTTTTTTTTTCTTTTTCAAAATAATGTGCAATGTCAATGCTAGTACTAATCGTTATAGTTATTACTATTATAAGCTGTGCTTATGCAGCATATACTCTGGGTCAGTTATGCTGAGTTTACATATAACATCTTATTTAATTCTCAAATATTAGGGGTAGGCACTGTTTTTAACTATGTATTGAGAGGTATAACTTGTTCAAGTTCACTTAGCTAGTAAATGTTAGAGCCAGGATGAAAACTGAGGTGGTCCTTATGTGCGTATTGGTGCAACACATGGTCTTTATTTATTATTGGCTGACAGTTTATAGCTGTAAAACTGATAAGGTTGGTGTTTATTACTACAAGTCCCACATTTTTAAACAAAATAAACAGATAAACAAATAGCCTTAATGTATCATTATAAAGGAAATATGCATTTTAGTAAATTTGGAATATTCGGAAAGTCTAAAAAGGAATTTAAAAATTCCCTGAAGCCAAACCACTCAGAGCTACTATTATTAAGTATATTCCCATGCTTTTTATGAAAGAGAATTTTTTCAATTAATTTTCTTCATTTCATGAAATCTGTAGAATTGATTTGATGGAAATTGGCGTAAAGATGTTTGTAGATTATCTTTTATTTTTTGTGAAGATTTACATACTAGCTCATAGTGTTTTTGATTTCTCTAACAAGTTTGTAGAACTAGGCTACCGATAACATCAAAAAAAATACTTATAAATACTTGTAAAGTATTTATACTTATAAATACTTATAAATACTTATAAAGTATTTCTTGTATTATTGGATCACATTACTCAATAACCATTGGAAATCTGAGGGAGTATTTTCCTCTTAGAGTATCTTTATTGATTTCTCTGTGATAATGGTTTTGCTGTTGCAAGGTGCTGTGTTGATTCTTCTTTGAGAGCGCTTATTGAGTTTGAGATTCTTAAAATATTATGAGAAGAAAGTGATCTCTTCATATGCATTCTCTTTTAGTGTATTCAGAAATTTCCTGATAATTTGAAGCTATGTCATATAGTATGTTAGAATCTATAATTTTTCTAATGGTTTTTTTTTTTTAAGATTTTATTTATTTATCTGAGACAGGAAGAGAGAGTGAGAGAGAGAGAGAGAGCATGAGCAGAGGGGAGAGGGAGAAGCCTAGGACTCTGGAATCACGACTTGAGCCAAGGCAGACGTTTAACTGACTAAGCCACCGTTTAACTGACTAACCCCTCTAATGGGTTTTAAAAGATACAAATCTTTGAACCACTGGCCATGAATTTTAAACAACAAAAATTTAGTACTTAAAAAAATATTTAATTTGGTTTTATAAACATTACATTTTAGGTATCTATAATGCGTGATGAGGAGAAATTACTGCGGATTAAAATTAATGAACTGGAGAAAAAGAAAAACCAGTGTTCACAGGAAATAGATATGAAACAGCGAACCATTCAGCAACTCAAGGTAATAGTCTTGTTTTTAAAAATAGTTTAAGTAGATTCTGTTGGTATATTTTAGTGTCAACTTAAATGTATCCGTTCTTTTTATCTTTTAAAGATTGTATTTATTCATTGGGCGCCTGGGTGGCTCAGTGGGTTAAAGCCTCTGCTTTCGGCTCAGGTCATGATCTCAGGGTCCTGGGATCGAGGCCCACTTCGGGCTCTCTGCTCAGCAGGGAGCCTGCTTCCTCCTCTCCCTGTCTCTCTGCCTGCCTCTCTGCCTACTTGTCATCTCTCTCTCTGTGTCAAATAAATAAATAAAATAAAATAAAATAAAAAGATTTTATTTATTCATTTGAGAGAGAGTGCAAGTGGGGGGAGGGTACAGAGGGAGAGAGAAAGAGCATCTCAAGCAGACTCCCCACTGAGCATGGAGCCCGATGCTGGGCTTGATCTCATGATCCTGAGATCATGACCTGAGCCAAAATTGAGAGTCAGACACTTAACCAACTGAGCCAGACAGGCACCTCAGTGTATCATTTCTTTATAACAGATTCTCTTTTGACTATTTCTGGAATCTAAAAATTAATTACTTAAAATTAAATAAGGCCATAGTGATTTGCTTTTAATGAATAGAGTATGGAAAAGAAAAATTATTATCTTTACAGTAGAGAAACCTGGCAGACACCACCTTAACCAGGTGTTCAAAAATAACATTACCAGTAGTAAGTCATATTGATACCATGTGCTTCCTGATTTGATGTGACCAGAAAGTTACATCTCTTATGTGGTACTTTTTCCCCCCAAATCTATAACCTCAGTCAAATCATGAGATAACATCAGACAGATCGAAACTGAGGGTGTTTGTACACAATACCCGACCAGTAAAAAGTGTAAGGACCATTAAAGAAAGGGACTACCAAAGACTTCTCACAGATTGGAGGAGATTAAGGGGACAGGATTACTAAATTCAGTCTTGTATCCTGTATGAGATCCTAGAAGCGAAAAAGGATATTACTGGAGAGACTGGCGAAATCCAAATACAGTCCACAGTGTTGTTAATATTATAGCAGTTCTAATTTCTTTTTTTCATACAAAGATGATTATTTCCATATTTTAAATAATAGAGCATAGAGACTCAACTGCTCATTTTTCGGTCCAGTGTTTCTCGAGTTTTAAATAAATGTACCATGGTAATTTAAGAGTTAACAATAGGGGAAGCTAAGTGGAGCTTATACAGGATATGTCTGCTGTCTTTGCAACTCTTCTGTAAATCTAAAATCATTTCAAAATAAAAAGGAAAAAGAAAGTGAAGCTCATGGGGCACCTGGGTGGCTCAGTGGGTTAAGCCTCTGCCTTCTGCTCAGGTCATGATCTCAGGGTCCTGGGATCAAGCACCGCATTGGGCTCTCTGCTCAGTGGGGAGTCTGCTTCCCCCTCTCCCTCTGCCTGCCTCTCTGCCTACTTGTGAGCTCTCTCTCTGTGTCAAATAAATAAATAAAATCTTAAAAAAAATGAAGTTCATGTCTTATAAAAAATTATTTTTCAAAAGGACGCTTAAAAAGCAAATAAGTGGTTAAATTTTGGTTGACATCAATTAAATGGATTTGGCAACAATTATAAAATGGATTTGTTGTGTTCTTTGCATGTTGGCTTTTGAATGAAGTAAACTAATGAATATTCAGGTGTAAACACATGATTTTAATTTTTAACTGAATCTAATCCTAATAAAACAGTCTGTACTTTAATAATAAGTTTCCGAGATTTCCAGGTTCTATAATGATTCATTCTAAGACTTGAAATGTAAGGAGATAGTGTTGATGTTAAATGAGATAGGAAAGTGAAGGTTGGGTTACCTGATAGGTTAAAACTAGAATTGGAGGATTTCCAGGGCCCATAATTTACTCTTGCCTCTTGTGGCTCCTGTTACTTTTTTCAAACTCCCCAGCTACTTCCTACATAGAGGGGATGGAGGAACATATTTTTTCTATCCTTTAAATTTACTGATAAGGAACGTTTTTTTTATGGCTTTCCTTGTTCCTCCTATGTTAAACGCATAATGAACCTCCATTTCCTCATTTCCGCTTTTTCTGGTGTGTAAGAGAACATGGTAGCTTTAAAAATTGAGTAAATAAAATGGGTAACTGGGCAGTAATTTTGAGGTAGATTAAAGGTGTCAAGTTTTGTTTTTCACCCTTTTCTCCAAGGAGAAAGAAACTTGGTAGCATGAGACTATTAGTCAGCCTTTTGGGAGAGAGATTTCAAACCCAACACTGAACCCTGTTTTCAAGTCCCCCTATTAAATATTGCTGTGCATTTTAGTTATATTTGCATTTAATTCATTTTTTTTCATCTTGCAGGAGCAGTTAAGTAATCAAAATATGGAAGAAGCTATCCAACAGTATGAGAGAGTGTGCAAAGGTCAGGAACAAACTTCTACTTCCTGTACTAAAGTAACTGCAGAGTAGGTAGTCACCATAACAATTAAGTTAGCATTTTCCTTTGAAAATTGTAAAGTAAGGTCAACATATGCTGTTAACTTTTTTTTTTTAAAGATTTTATTTATTTATTTGACATAGAGAGAGATTACAAGTAGGCAGAGAGAGAGGAGGAAGCAGGCTCCCTGCGGGGCAGAGAGCCCGATGCGGGCCTCTATCCCAGGACCCTGAGATCATGACCTGAGCCGAAAGCAGAGGCTTTAACCCACTGAGCCACCCAGGCGCCCTATGCTGTTAACTTTATCAAAAGAGAAAAGCATTGATTTTAATGAGTGACTTGTCAGCATAAAGTTTATTCTTTTTTTCTTTTTTAAGATTTTACGTATTTATTTGACAGAGAGAGAGAGAGACAGTGAGACAGGGACACAAGCAGGGGGAGTGGGAGAGGGAGAAGCAGGCTCCCCGCTGAGCAGGGAGCCCAGTGCAGGGCTTCATCCCACATGACCTGAGCCGAAGACAGACAATTAACTACTGAGCCACCCAGGCCCCCCAAAAGGTTTATTCTTAGAAAAATAAAACATTAAGAAATATGCAGTTGGGCGCCTGGGTGGCTCAGTTGGTTAAGCAATTGCCTTCGGCTCAGGTCATGATCCTGGAGTCCCGGGATCGAGTCCCACGTTGGGCTCCCAGCTCCACTGGGAGTCTTCTTTTCCCTCTGACCTTCTCCCCACTCGTGCTTTCTCTCGCTCTCTCTCTCTCAAGTAAACAAATAAAATCTTGGGCGCCTGGGTGGCTCAGTGGGTTGAAGCTGCTGCTTTCGGCTCAGGTCATGATCCCAGGGTCCTGGGATCGAGGCCCACATCGGGCTCTCTGCTCAGCGGGGAGCCTGCTTCCTCCTCTCTCCTCTCTCTCTGCCTGCCTCTCTGCCTACTTGTAATCTCTCTCTCTGCGTCAAATGAATAAATAATAAAAAAAAAAAATCTTTAAAAAAAAAAAACCAAATAAAATCTTTAAAAAAATATGCAATTAAAGGGTATTGATTCTAAGTAATGGCCAGTATTTTGTGAAAAATAAAGTCAGTTAGTTACATTAGTCACAATGAATGGAATAGATTTTTAGACAAAATCATGTAAGAATATATGTCAAGTAAAACAACTTTGAAATGAAAGTATTTTTAAAAAGTTTTTAAAAACCATTTAATACTTTAGCTTCAAATCTTACATGCTGAATTATGCTTTTTCTTACTCAAATTTTAAGTTTTTATTTTGGAATAAGAAATTACCTTTGTAGATGATACATACATATTTCTGTTCATAATATGCACATTCTTCTCTTCCCCCTCACTCACACCTTAACCTCTTGGTTGTGTAAGTAGTAGAGCTGGGATTTGAATCTAGGTCTGTTTCACTCTTAAGTTTCAGATTCTCTTCACTAATTTGTGCTGTTTGGCCAACTAAAAAATGATGTAGGACGGCCAGGTCATTACTTGTTTAGATGACTTGAACATTTGTGGCATTTACTTGGATCAATAACTTGAGGGTGTGTGTGTGTGTATCTCTGCACACTGTCCTATTTTCTCTTGCCTTTTTTTTTTTTTTTTAAGGTTTATTTATTTGAGAGAGAGCACAAGCAGTGGGGAGGAACAGAGGGCAGATGCAGAAGCAGGCTCCTGGCTGAGCAGGGAGCCCGACGTGGGGCTTTATTAGGTTGAGGAAGTTCATTCCTTTCTGTTCTTAGTTTGTTGAATGTTTTTATCATTAAAACATGTTGAAATTTGTCAAATGTCTTTTTTTGCATCCATTAGGACGATTGTGTGGTATTGTTCTTCATTAATAAGGTGTATTGCATCGATTGATTTTCATATGTTGAACTAAACTTGCATTCCTAGGATAAATCCCACTTGGTCATGGTATTTGATGGTTTTTATAAGTTGCTGGGTTTAGTTTGCTAGTATTCTGTTGAGGCTTTGCAACTATTTTCATACAGGATATTGGTCTACAATTTTCTTTTCTTATGCTGAGTGGTTTTGAAGTCTTACTAAATTTTGAACCTGAATGTCTCTTTCTTCTCAAACTGCCTTAACTTTCTGGATCTCTCTTTCTACTACTGATGTCTACTATTTCTATTGTTTAGACCAGGGGTTAGCAAATGGCAGCCTTTGACCAAGTCTAGCTTACTGCCTAATTTTGTAAGTAAAGTTTTATTGGAACATAAACATAGCAACACATTCTCTTTTGTATTGTTTGGCTGCTTTCACATTACAGTGGCAGAGTGATAGGCCTTAAAGTAATTACTCTCTGACTCTTTGCAGAAAATGGCATCTACTCTTGGTTTTAGACTTTAAATAATGTTATTTCCCCTTACACTCAGTTGTAGTACCTAAATTCTGTTACTTCTTTTTACTAGTGACTCCCCATACTTGTCCTATCTCATTACCAGGCTTTCTGTTAAACTTACTCTCTTGTATAACAATGCAGCTGGATTAAATTTTTCTAAAACTCTTCTTTCATTGTGTCATTTTCCTATTAAAAGTTTTCAGTCCTGGGCACCTGGGTGG
Organism: Ailurus styani; assembly: GCA_002007465.1. Lineage (NCBI taxonomy): Eukaryota > Metazoa > Chordata > Mammalia > Carnivora > Ailuridae > Ailurus > Ailurus styani. Next base: position 982,700 of record LNAC01000020.1, read on the forward strand.
CTCAGTGGGTTAAAGCCTCTGCCTTCGGCTCAGGTCATGGTCTCAGGGTCCTGGGATCGAGGCTCGCATCAGGCTCCCTGCTCAGTCCCTTTTCTTCCTTTTTTAAATCAGTAATTACTTTAAATTTATTTTTTTAATTCTTTTTTTAATCATTATTTTAATTTAAATTGTTAGTTAACATATAACATATTATTGGTTTCAGAGGTAGGGGTCATTGATTCATCAGTCTTATGTAATACCCAGTGCTCATTAGATCACATGCCCTCCTTAATATCCACCTCCCAATTATCCCATTCCCTCATCCTGCTCCCCTCCAGGAACCCTCAGTTTGTTTCCTATGATTAAGAGTTTCTTATGGTTTGTCTCCCTCTCTGATTTTGTTTTATTTTTTCCTCTCATCCCCTATGATCTTCTGTTTTGTTTCTTAAATTCCACATGAATGGGATCATATAATTGTCTTTCTCTGATTGATTTATTTCGCTTAGCATAATACCCTCTAGTTTCATCCACATCGTTGCAGATGGCAAAATTTCATTTTTTTAGTGGCTGAGTAGTATTCCATTGTATATCTATACCACATCTTCTTTATCCATTCATCTAAATATGACCCCTTTTGATGAAGAAAATACTTTTGGTTGTTTTTAGATATATTTTTTGTTATTATAGACATTACCATGAATGAATTTGTATGAAAGTCTTTGTGCACGCATGTGAATCTATTTGTAGGAAAATTCCTAGCAGTGTGATTGTTGGACCAAATGATATATATTTAAAATTTTGATAAATATTGCTAAATTGTTCCATAAAGTTGTTGTACTAGTTTATATTCACATTAAAATAGCGTATAAAATGCCCATTCCGCCCCTTATTTACCACTACTAGGTGTTACCAAACTTCAAATTTATTGCCACTGTGATATGTGAAAATAGTATCACATGGTTTCAGGCTTCATGTAGTAGTTTCATATACATCTGGTACAGTGATATTCTGAAATAAATCTCAACTATCTCTAAGTATTTCCTATCTGTGGTTCTACATGACATTTATATTTATTTCTGTCCCTAGCTTATGTGATGTCCCTTTTTTCCACTTCTTACCTGTTCTCAAATGTTATGTTGAAGACTTTCCTCCTTGAAATCTTACTAAGACATGATAGCTCTCAGTAATCCTTTCTCTTAAATGTTAAGCACTTGATTGCTGATTCATTTGACATTTATTTAGCTGTAGTAGCTCATAGCTATATTTTATTTTGTTTTATTTTATTTTATTTTGCTATCTTTAGGTAGTAGTGAAGAGATATTAGTCTCATAGCTGTCTTTATGTTGCTTTATTTTAAGATTTTATTTTATTTTATTTTTGTTTTTTCTTTCTTTTTTTTTTTTTTTAAAGATTNCTAGTGAAGAGATATTAGTCTCATAGCTGTCTTTATGTTGCTTTATTTTTTTTTAAGATTTTATTTTATTTTATTTTTGTTTTTTCTTTCTTTTTTTTTTTTTTTAAAGATTTTATTTATTCATTTGACACAGAGAGAGAGATTACAAGTAGGCAGAGAGGCAGGCAGAGAGAGAGGAGGGAGGAGGCTCCCTGCTGAGCAGAGAGCCCGATGCGGGCCTCGATCCCAGGACCCTGGGATCATGACCTGAGCCGAAGGCAGTGGCTTTAACCCACTGAGCCACTCAGGTGCCCCCATTATTTTTGTTTTTTCAAAGATTTTATTTTTGGAGAAAGAAATTGCGAGCAGGTGTGAAGAGGGGTTTGTGGGGGGAGCAGAGGTAGCGGGACAAGCAGACTCTGCGCTAAGCATGGAGCCCGAGGCAGGACTCATTTCCATAACCTTGAGATCGTGACCTAGCCAAAATCAAGAGTCAGACACCCCCTCCACCCCCGCTTTTAAAGATTTTATTTATTTATTTATTTGACAGAGAGATAGCACAAGTAGGCAGAGTGGCAGGCAGAGGGAAAAGGGAGAAGCAGGCTGTCTGCTAAACAGGGAGCCAATGCAGGGCTCAGTCCCAGGATGCTGAGATCATGACCTGAGCCGAAGGCAGACACTTAACCAACTGAGCCACCCAGGCGCCCTAAGTGTCAGACCCTTAACCGGTGGAGCCACCCAGGCGCCCCTTAAAGATTTTATTTATTTATTTATAAAATTTTATTTATTTATTTGTCAGAGACAGAGAGAGGGTATAAGCAGGGGCAGCGGCAAGCAGAAGAAGAAGCAGGCTCCCTTCTGAGCAAGGAGCCCAATACAGGACTCCATCCCAGGTCCCTGGGATCATGACCTGAGCCAAAGGCAGCTGCCTAACCAACTGAGCCACCCAGGTGTCCCATAAAGATTTTATTTTTAATTAATCTCTACACCTAGTATAGGACTCTAACCCACAACCCTGAGATCGAGAGTCGCACACTCCACTGACTGGGCCAGCCAGGCATCCCACTTTATTTTCTGTTTTATTCGTTGATATTTCTGATTAGTTCCTGAAATGGAATATAAATTATTGGAGGCAATGAGTGATAAATCGTTCTCTTTCGCTTTTTTTTTTTTTTTTTTTGGGGGGGGGGGCTGATTTTTTNTCCTTTCAAATATAATAGGTGATTAGCTGTTAGTGAAATTATCATTGGTGTCATGGAACTTTCATAATTGATAACTGAATACTTAAGCTTTTTCTTTCTAGCTTTCTGGTTTAGAGCAAAATATAGATTGGAAGAATGAAGGGATTCTTTGAATGAGCTTTTATTAATTGTGTAATCTGAATGTATTTGTAATCCTTTTTTTTTTTGGAAAGAAAGTTTAGATAATAATACCAAGACTCCTTTAATCCTAGGAGGAATTCTGTTTTATTAGCATTCCTTGCAGCTTATGTAAATGGTCAGAAATACTGAAAATTACTCATTTAATTTTTTCTTATTGTTTTGTTAAATTTGTCTTTATTATTTTTTTTAAGTTTGCTATTTATGTGCACCTTGGGGGAGCCAGGTTTTGGGATTTTTGTTATTTTTAATACTTAATGACCTGAGGTTGAACTACATGCATTTATAGATTTATTACCTCTGACATCAGTAATAGTCTTGGTTAGGTGTCTGAAATGTGCTCTGCTACAAATACGGCCGTCACCAGAGGCAACAAAGTAATCTTTCCATTTTGCCTCTTTCTAGCAGACAGCATTAAAATGAAATTGTTTATAAGTCATTATGGTAGTCATTTTTTTTAAAGATTTTATTTATTTATTTGACACAGAGAGAGAGATCAGATCACAAGTAGGCAGAGAGGCAGGCAGAGAGAGAGGAGGAAGCAGGCTCCCTTGCTGAGCATGGAGCCCGATGTGGGCCTCGATTCCAGGACCCTGAGATCATGACCTGAGCCGAAGGCAGAGGCTTTAACCCAACGAGCCACCCCGGCGCCTGGTAGTCATTTTTTAAGGGCCAGAGACAATTTTGGTAAGACTAGTAGAACAGCCATTCCTGAAGAGCTGGTTTTAAAATACTAGAAGTAGGGCGCCTGGGTGGCTCAGTGGGTTAAAGCCTCTGCTTTCGGCTCAGGTCATGATCTCAGCGTCCTGGGATCGAGGCCCACATCGGGCTCTCTGCTCAGCGGGGAGCCTGCTTCCTCCTCTCCTTGTCTCTCTGCCTGCCTTGTGATCTCTCTCNAATCTCTCTCTCTCTGTGTCAAATAAATAAATAAAATCTTTAAAAAAAAAAAATAAAATAAAATAAAATAAAATACTAGAAGTAGATTTTTGGCTTTGGAAATTTTTGTAGAAAACATAATTACTTGAGATTTTTTAAAAAAGTCAAATTGGGATTGAGTCCTTTGTGCTTTTGGGAGGTAAATGTTTTACTTTTGGTTTGAGAATATTAACACTGAAAATAAATGTCTTGCCAGATAACATTTTTACTAAATTGCAAGATTTGTGTTTATTAGTATTACTAGTTTAATGTTATAAAAAATTGTTAATTTTATGTGAAGAGATTGTCTTTTTCCATCCATCCATCCTTGCAATCATTGAGGTATCTGTCTATATGTCCGATACTTGTTTGGTGCTTCATATCTGCCAGTACTGTTCTAGGCTTCAAGGTGCCGCAGTGAACAAGACAAAACTTCTGTCTGCATGGGTTGCAGATTCCATTATGGTTAATAAAAGTATATTAATTTTAGAAGAACTCAAGAAAAATTGCATATCTAGATGTAGATGTTAGTAGTTTCTAAAATGTTCTCCCTGAATTTTTAGATCTAAATGTTAAGGAGAAAATAATTGAAGACATGCGAATGACCTTGGAAGAACAGGAACAGACTCAGGTGGAACAGGATCGAGTGCTCGAGGCTAAATTAGAGGAAGCTGAAAGACTGGCCACGGGTAAAACAAGACTGCTTAAATATTTCCAGACCTACTTGCCTTTTTCTGTATTTCCCTAGATTTCTTTCCTTTTTTAAAGTTGTTTAGTATTTCTTTTTTTTTTTTTTTTTAGATTTTATTTATTTATTTGACAAAGAGAGACACAGTGAGAGAGGGAACACAAGCAGGGGGAGTGGGAGAGAGAGAGCAGCTTCCCGAGGAGCAGGGAGCCCAATGTAGGGCTCGATCCCAGGACCCTGGGATCATGACCTGAGCCGAAGGGAGACACTTAACGACTGAGCCACCCAGGGACCCTAAGTTGTTTAGTATTTATAATAATTCATAGTGAAAAAGTATTGGCGTATTTTTGGAGTGTCCTACCATTTGTCGTTTTCCAGTGTGATGAAAATTGTTTTATCTAAGTAAAATTGTATGTAGTAAAGAAGGAGTAAGGAAGGGTACTTTCATAATAACTGGATGATTATTTACAGTGTTTCCCAGACATTAAAAATGAATTTTCAACTGAGTTTCGGCTCTGTCCGGTTTCTTAATATCATCTTGTATGTTTATCTTGGTAAATACTCTGATTCTATCCTTTAGAATACCATCACAGTTTTTTTGATTGTTGAGAACCATGTGAGGTTTCCTGTATAATTGAGATGGGTTTATACTGTGTGCTCTGAACACTACTCAGTGGGTTCCTGAGAGATCCTCGTACTTACTCTTCTCTAGGAATTTTGTAAGCACTCTTAAAAGTGTAGCCCTTGGAATTGTCTCAATTCTATCTGTGTCTATATTTTCTTCTGGGCTCTACTGATTCTTGTCTGTATCTCATGCTGCATATATCTCTATATGGTATAATTTTTGCATGTGCTTTAAAAAATAAAAATAAATAATAATTTATTTATAATAATTATAATAAAAAATAATTTTATGTTTTCAAATTAGAATTGGAAAAATGGAAGGAAAAGTGCAATGATCTGGAAGCCAAAAGTAATCAAAGGTCAAATAAAGAACTTGAGGATAATGCAGATGTACTTAGTGAAAAGCTCAGTAAGCTTCAGGATGAGTTACAGGTATGATTTGATGTATGTATATCTCTAGCCATGGTAGTCAGCAAATATTTTATAATTAATTTAGATATGGGGGAAATACTATCTGGGAAATGTTAACATATAGGTGTAATTTTTCAGTATATATTGAGATGACTTCAGGCAGAAATACCCAAGATACAAACCACCATTAGTGCCAATGAAAATACGGTGGTTGGGTCTTCTCTTTTGTATTCTATATATTTAATTCTTAAATAACTACCTCTTATATGTTTGTACCTATTTTTCTTTTCCTTAAACTTCTTAGTTCTCAAATACTGTGGAAAAGAGGGCTGTTAGGGAGATTATTTTGTATATAATCATTTTAATTTTCAGTTATAAAGTTGGAAAAGAATACCGTTGTGTATCTGGACACTGGAATATATTTGAAACTATTATATAAAGGATATTCTGTTTTGCATTTGCATTTTTCCATGTTCAATTCTAAATACTGTGTAGAATACAACCTATGGAGGAAATTTTTTTTTAATGGGGCTTACCAAATACCACTTAAAATTTTATACATTGTTTTAAAAGGAACTAGTTTTGAGATTGAAGAAGGCATAATAATGATTTTAAAAAGTTGGCTGCATCTAAATTATTTTCTTAAATTCATGCTATATGTAATCAGATACTGAACAAATAAAAAATCCTTTCTTTTGTTAACTATTAATTATATATTCTAGAATTTACCTTTTCTATTGGGAAAATCCCAAAGCAGATAGAACAAAATACTCCATTATTTATGAAAAAATATTAACTATATTGGGAATGTTCATATTAAGGAATATTGGTTTATTTTATGTTCTTCTCAAATGATGTAATCACCTAGATTATAAACTTTGTAAATCTGGAATTACTGATCAGCTATACCCTCAGTCTAGCCATTGCCAGTGTTCCTCAGATTCATGAATGTCCTGTTGCACAAGTTATTTTACTTGGCATCCTGTATACCCAGAAATGTTTTCTTTTTGAAACCATACAATTAGAAATGATGTTCGCAGACCAAGGCTTTTTATTTTCTGGCATTTAGAAAGACTTGGGTCTTTATAACTCTCTCAGAAATAGAAGTTGTTTATTTGTTCTTAAGGTCACTGATGAAAGAGATCCTTAAATGGTTTATAAAAGAAAGTCCATTTAGAAAAGGAAACCAGCAGTGTTCATTTTATAATCCAAAATAAACTCTGATCTTATTGTTAAAGGAAAAACACTTATTTTTAATTTTCAAAAAGGTAAAAGGTGATGGGTTATATGAATATGTTCTAAAAGTAAATTTGTCATTGCTTAAGTATTATTTAAGCATGTGATAGTTATTTGCATTATTTTTATATACTTAGGAATCTGAACATAAATATAAAGTCGATAGAAAGAAATGGCTAGAAGAAAAAATGATCCTTATCACTCAGGCAAAAGAAGCTGAGAATCTACGAAACAAAGAGATGAAAAAATATGCTGAAGACAGAGAGCGTTGTTTAAAACAACAAAATGAAGTGGTTGGTAACAGTTATACTTTATCTTTGATGTATTTCACCAGCTTCTTTCGTTTGTTAAGTTTATCCCTGAGATTCTTACCAGTCTTTACATGGTTGCCTGATTTTCTTGCTCTTTTAAAAGGCAGTCTGTTTGTCTGTTTGTAAGATGACTTTCCTGTCCCAATTTTGAAGTTCACTTAATGTTCTTATTTAAACTTTCTTCAGTCCATTTAGCAAGTTGGGAAAATGCTTAATTACATTTCAGTATCTAGATACAGAGCTTAAACATCTCTTCCTTTTGATTGCTACAGGATGATCTCTATTATTTTATAAAATTTTGCATTGTGAACTGTAGATTCTATTAATATGGTATGTGTATGTTATTTCATAAGCTGATTTTATCAGGACTTTTAATTAAAAAGTCAATTATGGGTGCCTGGGTGGCTCAGTTGGTTGAACGTCTGTGACCCTTGGTTTTGGCTCAGGTCATGGTCTTGGGATCATGAGATTGAGCCCTGTGTTGGTCTCTGCACTCAACATGGAATCTGCTTGAGATTCTCTCTCCCTCTCCCCCGCCCCTCCCCCTTTTTGTGCTCTCTTCTGTTTCTAAAATTAATAAAATCTTTAAAAAAAAAAAGTCAGCTAAATAGTTTCTTGAAGACAATAGGTAGAAATAACTTTCAGTTTTATCTTGAGTAGCTGTAGCTCTTAACAGCAATTCTATCTTAGCTTCTTTTTCCTCTCCTAATTAATTGACTGCTTAGTCTGTTTGACACCTTATGTTGCCAACAGAAAAAAGAAGTTAAAAGGTATTGTTGGTCTTAGGAAAGCTATTGCGCAACACATTGACACTGTCTTTAAATGAAAAGCTGATTTTCTCCTTATAATAGTGGTAACTTGGCAGAATCACATTGCCATTGCTGGTATTTTTGTTTATGACAGAATTTCACAGATAATAGCTAAGCTTCCCTATAAAACCAAGATGTTAATTTTCAATAACTTAAGGGTGATTTTCCAACTGATTTTTTTAAATTAACATACAATGTATTATTTGCTTCAGGGGTACAGGTCTGTGAATCATCAGTCTTACATAACTCACAGCACTCAACATAGCACATACCCTCCCCAATGTCCATCACCCAGCCACTCTGTCCCTCCTTCCCCTCACCCCCCAGGAACCCTCAGTTTGTTTCCTGAGATTAAGAATCTCTTATGGTTTGTCTCCCTCCCCAGTCCCACGATTTTTAAAAATAATTTTACCTTTTTATTTTGAAATCATTTTATTTACAGAAAAGTTGCCAAACTAATTCAGAGTCCCTGTGTACTTCCCACTAGCTTCTCCTGATGTTGACACCTCACGTAACAATAGTACAATGATCAAAATCAACAAATTAATGTTCTTGTATTTCTGTTAGCTAAATTGTGGACCTTATTAGAATTTCATAGATTTTCCCACTAATATCTTTTTCTGGGTCCAGGGTCTCATCTATAATACTACATTACATTAGTTGTCTTGTTTTTGTTTTTTGTTTTTTTAAGATTTTATTTATTTACTTGAGAGAGAGCGAGAGCGAGAGAGAGAGAGAGAGAGAGAGAGAGTGAGCCTGAGCCGGGGAGAGGGGCAGAGGGAGAGGGAGAAGCAGACTCCCCACTGAGAGGACCCCTGGGACCATGACCTGAGCCAAAGGCAGACGCTTAACTGAGCCACCCAGGCGCCCCCTAGTTGTCATTTCCTGAGAGTGTTGACTCTTTTTGTCATATGCTAAATCACATGAGACTAATAACTTGCCATTACTACAGCTCTGAAATGGCAATATATTTCATGTGCCAATTCCATGTGATTGAAGGTATCTTCAGAAAATTGTGGGTTGAGCAGGATTCTCTGATGCTGCATTTCTCTTAACAGGAAAGGTTGCTACTAGTCCTCTGCTCCTGTCCCATAGCCCATCATACCTTCCTAGGCAGTAGTAAGAGGCAAGAAGTGAAATCAAAACTATTGGCACTGTCAGTCGCTCCAGCACTAAACCAGGAGTAGAGCTGTTTTCTTTTCCCAGTCAGTGATCCCTCTGGAAGCAATGCTAGCAAGTAAACCTACTTTAAGTTGTTTTGTTTTATTTTGTTTTTCTTTTTAAGAGATAGAGAGTGTGCTCGAGGAGCAGGGGGGAGGAACAGGCAGAGAGAGAGAGAGAGAGAGAATCTCAAGTAGGCTCCAGACCCTACTAGGAGCCCCACGTGGGGCTCCATCTCATGATCTGAGCCAATATCAAGAGTTGGAAGCTTAACTGACTGAGCCACCCAGGTGCTCCAAAATTTAACTAAAATTTTAATCCTAGAGAAAGCTAGCTTCCTTCTTTCTCCCATATATTTCTTTGCCATCATACCTAGGATGTATGTGTCTGCCATATTGAGGTGTAAATTGTTAATTTGTAAAATTGTTACATGTAATGCAGTAAATCACAGTAAATAAAACAAATGGTAATTTGGTGAACTGTTATATAAAGTTAACGTCCACTTAAGTACCACCCATTTCAAGAAATAGAATATTACCAGCCCCCCAGGGGGCTTCTCTTCTATTTCTTTCCCAGTGGCAATAACTATTCTGTCTTTTAATGTTGTACTTAGGTTGGGTCAGTTTTGAATTTTATGTAAATGGAATTATGTAGGATGCATTTGTTTGTACCTGGCTACTTTCAGCATTGTGTTTGTGAGAATTACTCATGTCACATATAGCTGGAATTAGTCCATTTTCATTACTAAATATTGCAGTGTATGAATATACCATGGCCTATTTATTTTAATACTGAAGATATGTGAATTATTTTCTGCTTTAAGCTATATGTGTAAATTCTCCTATAAACATTTTTATACATTTCTCTCAGTCACATATGCATGCATTTCTCTTGCATAGTTAGCTAAGAATAGAAATGTTGTATGATAGGGTACACATGTGTGGAACTCTGGTAGAATGTCAGATTGGTTTTCAGAATATTTATACCTATTTACACTCTAATTAGTATTGGAATTGCTGTATATTTTCAAAAACGTGGTGTTGGTCATTTTATGGTTTTAAATGTGCTTTCCCCTGAGTACTAATGAGGCTGAAGATTATAGGTCCCCGTACCTTTTTCCTATCAGACTGTCTGGCTTTTTCTAGTTGATATGTAGGAGCTTCTTATACTTTCTGGCTAGGAGCTCTCTGTCATGTGTTGCAAGTACCTTTTTTCAGTCTCTAGTATACTTATTCTCTTAAGGCCTTTTTATGAATATGAGTTCTTAAATATACTTTGGTTCTAAATATATAACTAAATATAAATATATATAGTATAAATATAAATATAAAATAAACTATAGTTTAGTTTATACTTATACTAAGTATAGTTTAGTTTATAATTTTCCTGATCTTTTCTTTTATTAACCCCAAAGACATGAAGTATTTCTCTTATACTGTTTCCTGTATAGGTTTTTCCCTTTCGTATTTTGATTCTAGTATTGAGTTTTGTGTTGGAGTGAGTTAGGCGTCAAGACTAATTTTTTTTAATGTGATTACTGATTTTCCTGGTAGTATTTATTGAAAAAAACTTTTCCCACTGCTCTGCCACTTTTGTCCAAGGATTAATTTTGTATATGGTATAAGATTAGGATTGGGGTTCTTTTTTTTTTTGGCCGTTGTTCCAGCATTCTTTATTGAAAAGACTGTCCTTTCCTCCACTGACTGACTTTGGTGTTATTGTAGAATGTCAATTGACCATAAGCTTGTGGACATTCTTTTCTGTTCCATGATCTCTGTTCCTACCAGTTGTCTTGATTATTATAGTAGGCTTGAAATGACAGTGTGTTTGTTCCTACGTTGTTCTTCATTTTCAACATAGTTTTGACTATGCTTGATGGTTTACATTTTCGTATAACTTTTACAGTGAGCTTTCTTATTTCCATACACATACACTTTTGCCTGCCTGGATTTTGATTGAGATTGCTCTGACTCTATAGATCTATTTAGGGAAAACTGACATCTTAACAATATGGAGTCTTTTGATCATTGAGCACAAATTATCTCTCCATTTATTGATGTATTTTTCTTTTCTTCCAGCAGTGTTTTGAGGCTTCTCGTGTTTAGTTCTTATGCATATTTTCTTTAATTCACCACTACTTCATGGTTTTTTAACTCATTGAAAATGGTATTTCATATTTTCATTTCTCTGTTGTTTGTTGCTATTAGTTTTGTCATTTGCTTGACTATAATTTTATCCTCTTATTTCCAAAATACTGGGGAAATGCTAGTATTAGTTTAAAAACCATTAATTGCTTGTTGGAAAAAGTGACCAATAAGCTGATTTTTGGAATGAGGTGGGATAGGGATAAATACAGCATGTGGCCAGTAAATATGTAAAGGCATTGTGTATTTTGTTTACAAGTAAATATTGTATTTAGCCTTAACTATGTATTTGTTACATGTCTTATTCATGGTTGTGTTATTTCTAGTAAAAGTTTCAAAAAAATTCTTACTTTCATAACGTTTTCTTTATTTTCTGGTTAGGAAATCCTTACAGCACAACTAGCAGAGAAAGATGAGAATCTTCAGAAGTGGCGAGAAGAACGGGATCAACTGGTTGCAGCTTTAGAAATACAGCTGAAGGAACTGATCTCCAGTAATATCCAGAAAGATAATGAAATTGAACAATTAAGAAAGATCACATTGGAGCCTCCTGAAACAGTGAGTAGAATCTTATTCTTTCAATGCCTTTTCTTATTGAACACAGGAATTTTTAAAAATTATTTAATTGATTAACTCTTAGAGGATAAAAAAATAAGTTTCCATAGATCACAGAGGATTCAGAGTTTAAAAAATTATTTGGGTAGTTAATTGTGTATTTCAGGTTTTCAGAGTTTTATCATTATGATTGATTTGCCAGTGACCAACTGAGAAATAGCACTTTCTCAAATATTTTGGTCATATCTTTCAGGTAGAGTAAATAGAAAAGAAACAATTTGTGATTTAGTCCCTCATCTACCTCTCAAAGGTGAAAATGTGATTCAACCTGAACTCTTGGTGATATTTAAATACTTGGGCCCCCACCCTAAGTTTGCTATATAAAGGCATGAATTGTTTTGAAAATGACTCACAGTGGTGAGTCATTCAGGAGTTACTTTTGTAATATTACATCAGGGTTGGGAACCCTGCATAGAGAGAGGGTTCCATTTCACAGATAGCTACTTGTTGGTGTAATCGAATCAGGGTACCTATAAAGCCAGCCTTTCTAAAATAAATGATCAATGCTTAAAAATCTGCTGCCTCCAGACAATAGGAAAATAAATGTATGTGCCTGTCTGTCAGAACAAAAGACTTCATGATTCTAAGAGGAAGACTACTGAAAAAAAGAGGTTCTAGCATGTGGTGTAAATAGCCCAGACTAGAAACTTAGAAAAACTAGGTGTCTGTTGCTGTCACTGTGGTTTTGGGGTCTTTGGGAAAATTTCTTATTCCTCTGAATTTCTCTAAAACAGAGATGGTAATGTCTTCCTAATAGAGTTGTGAAAATTAATTGAGAACATTTGTAAAACAATTAGCACAGTTTTTACCACAGTGGAAGTCAATACATGCTAGTTGCTTTCCATGGTGTGGATTCAGTTTTTTATTTGGGTGGGTGACATAAGAGATATATTTAAGGCCCATGGTGGAATTTATCAAGTTTAAAAATATAATCTGATACTTTTTTTTTTCTTCTTTTTTTTCCCTGATACTTCTCTATAGATCCCTTAAATAGGGTATAGGAATAGAACATATCCTATGACTGAGAAAAAGGGATGAGGTGTACAGCAAGAAAAGGTTTAGTTATCAGTATTGTCTTTTCTACTCTGATACTGTAGTTGGCACTCTCAAGACTCCTCTAGTTTTTCAAAATGGTGTTGTCAAAGTGGTTGTTGGGGTTCCAACACTTCCAACTTCGTACAGACTTGGCCACATGATTTTACATCTCTAGGTTTTGGTTTCCTCATCTAGAAAGTAGGAATGATGATTCTTGCCAAATCTAGCTGAGAGAGTTGGAATGAAAGTAAAATGAAAGAATACACTTAAAACCTTGAAAATTGAAAGTAATCTTTTAGATTTCTCTTTCGATCAGGCTCAGAGGCTGGTAAGTTGTCCAGCCTTTCCTAAGTCTCTGAGGATGAGAGGAAGAAGTCTTTCATTACTTCCGAGATATAATTCACCCAAATCTTGATTTTCTGTTCTTTAGGTGAAGTGTTTTAAGACATTTTTGGTTACAATGGCTTGTCTTAATATTTCTTAGGAAGAACAAAATGTGGATATCAAGCCTACACATATGAGTTCAATGGATCCTGGCAGAGTTGAAACAGAACCTGAATCAACAAGTTTTGAAATTTCTAGGAATGAAGTAGAGGTGGGCATTTGGTAGCACAGTCTACTTTTTTACCCTCTTTACCAGTGACCGTTAATTAATAATTAACACTTGCAAGTTTAATTTAATCAATTGTTGTAAGTATCTTGCTGTGCAGTGCTCTTGGCTGTGGGAAGGAAAACCTAAAGGCTTTTGAGAAGTGAAATTCTTTTGGAAGATTAGATCCCCAAACAATAATTAATCTCTTCTCAAAATGATACTTACTGCAAACAACAGATCTATTAATATAAACAAACTTGGTGGTCAGAAATAGGAAATCCTACAAAAGATAAAACATGGATGAATATTAGCCCTCATAAGATGTCCTTTTAATATGCATTCTATTCAGTAGTGTTTTGTTTGTTTGTTTTTAATTGTACCCATTTAATAACTTGGTCACCAAATCTCAGTAATTCACAGTGAGTTTCCTTAATCTGTAGTGGGCTTAGGGTTCTGTGAATCACTTTGGATTATATATGAAATAGATTAAAAATTCTATGTCACTTAAAAGTTTTGAAGACAAAATTCCTTTTTTGCATTTATTTTTTAAACACATTTGCAAGTTTTCAGTGTTGGTTGGGAACATTGCTAAATACCGAGAGTACAAACATAAGACATGATTGCCATTTTCAAGGAGTAAAGAATCTAGTAAGACAGTTGCCTAAATGACTACTTGTTTGACTTTATCTTGTGGGCTAAGAGTCATGAAGAGAGTGCTAAGAAGGAACATTGCCTGAGTGGTTGTGGATGTGGATTAGAGAAGGTAACTGGGTCTTGAAGGTGAATAGACTTTTACCAAGCTGTGAATAGGAAGAGAAGGGTATTTTAATCTGGAGAAATATCAGGAGCCATTTCTTTTCTCTTGCCCTTTCTTTGATAGTTTTTGGTGGAATTTCAGATAATTAACTTTGGCCTTAGAGACTAAGACAGACCATATCATTTGAAGAAAAGTTTGGAGTTGATTCATAAACAAGATTAACCTTGACGGCAAAGGCAATTATGTATAGAACATTTCTTTATAAATTTATATATAAATTTATGTATGTTTATACAAATATATATGTATATATAAATTTATGTCCTAAACCTCCTGATTCCAGTTCTTATTACGAATTACAGCAGTTATTGTATGTTCTGTAGTTCGGGAGAATGGTTTTGTTATGCTATTTTGTATATTTTTCTTGCCTTTATGAAATCAATATGCTCTGTTTTGCTTAAAGTCTAAAATGATTCATTCATGTAGCTGATAGTTGATTCTGACCTATATGTGGCCTCTCCCTGTGGCTTGGGCTTCTCACAGCACAGTGGCTGTATTCTGAATGAGGATTTTGAAGGGGGAGTGAAAGTAAATTTTCAAAGAGGACAATGTGGGCTTCTTATGATTGAGCCTCAGAACGGTGATGCTATTTCCACATCCTGTTGGCCATGGAAGTCATTAAGGACAGCCCAGATTCAAGGAAGGGGAATGAGACTCCATTTCTTAATGGGAAGAGTAACAAAGAATTGGAAGCCAATTTAATGTGCCTTAACTAGGGTGCTTATTAAAAATCCTAGACTCTTTCCTAGGAGATTGCTGATTTAGTAGGTTTGTGGTGGGGTCCAAGAATCTTTTAAACAAATTGTCTGAATTATCCTTATGATCATACAAGTTCGGGAAATACTGATCTCTATTTCCTTGGGTTTAACATATCATGTATAAACCTGGGGAGGGTAGGTGGTAACTCCATCTTTCTGTCCTTGCTGTGGTTAATTTGACCCAGACTCCCTTAATTTTTTCCAATTCAGTGTCTCTGATATTTGAAAGAGTTAATTCTTTGCGATTCATGAATTCATATTCTGCAAATAAGATTTGCTTTTCTTTTTAATTCTGTTAAAGGATGGCTCTGTAGTCCTTGACTCTTGTGAAGTGTCAACAGAAAATAATCAAATTACTCGATTTCCAAAACCTGAGTTAGAGATTCAATTTACACCTTTACGGCCAAACAAAATGGCAGTGAAACACCCTGGTTGCACTTTACCCGTGACGGTTAAGATTTCCAAGGCCCGGAAGAGAAAGAGTAATGAAATGGAGGAGGTAAGTACTCAATTAATGAGTGAATTTAACAAGGAAACCTTAAGCTCAGTTATTATACATAATTAAACTTTTATACTGCCCTCTTGTTCATAAGCGCTGCTCTTGGAGACCAAAATCATAATTTGTGGCATATTTTATACTCCTTAAGAATGTTATTATGGGGCACCTGGGTGGCTCAGACATTAAGCGTCTGCCTTCGGCTTAGGTCATGATCCCAGGGTCCTGGGATCAAGCCCCGCATCGGGCTCCCTGCTCAGCGGGAAGCTTGCTTCTCCCTCTCCCCCTGCTTGTGTTCCCTCTCGCTGTGTGTCTCTCTCTGTCAAATATATAAATAAAATCTTAAAAAAAAAAAGAATATCTTTGTAGTCTAATAGTCCTTAAACTGAAAGCTTAGGGTTATTAAAACCTAGCCCTTATTCCACTGAAGCTGCGATAGGTCAAGCGACGGTGGATTCACTGGAGACCTATTTCAGTCTTGTGAACCAGTCCTGTTCACACTTAGTGACTTTCCCTCCAGTGGAAGAGAAAAGGGTTGATAAATAAGAGAAACCAAATGACTAACTTGCTTGAGTATAATCTTTGTTATTTAACTAAAATCTTAGTTCTCTGTGGTTATAGTAGGTTTTGGAAGAGAGACTTTTTCTATCAGCTGGTATATTAAAATGTGGACCTCTATTTAGTGGTAGGATACAGACTCTTTACTACTTTGTACTTACAAGTAGCTCTTTGATTGTAGGGTTAGCAAACCTTCTGCTATATCCTAGTCAAGCAGGTTTGGCCAGTCACATAAACTTTCTCATTCTCAGTTTACTCCTTGTGGAAATAAAGGATTAGAGATAATAGGTTTAAAAGGCTTAGCTTTCATTCCACATGTGGTGGATACGTAACAAATGGTAATATTTATTTTAAAAAGTAACTTGTTTTTAATTTAAGAATAATTATAAACTCTCTAGCACAATAACTTTTTCTTCAACTTTTTTTTTCTTACCTCTTTAAAGAGTAGTATATTTTCAAGCTGGTGGAAGAGCAGAAATAATATTAACCATACTCCTGAGGCTCTCTGTCAGGTAATAAATTTGCTGAATGAAATTTATTTAGCATCTTTCCTGCTACACCTAGAATACTTTAGTAGAGTTTGTAGTAGAGTAGTAGGGTTCGTTTAGTAGAGCCTTATTTAACTTTTATTCAATATTTATTTAATTTATATTTAATAAATTTTAGATAACATTAAAATAGTATTTTAATTTCATTATGATCTATGTTGACTTTTCCTTGATTCATTTTTTCAAGGGAAAAAGAAAAATTGGTTGTGTACTCAGGGGTTTAAAAACCAATTATTTTATTCATTTTACTGTTTGTATATAGTCCCCATGTGTTTTTCAGAATAGATAAAACAGATTGGTGTAGATAAATCAAGTAGAAACTTAAGGTTTTTTTCTGATTTTACTAGTTCTTCACTGGTCTAATAAATTGAGTGTTGTAAGGTCCTTATGAAAACCACTTATATAGTGCTATATATATTCTAATCCAGTGAAGACTCCGAAGACCTCCTTATTGCACACTGCAAGTATGACAGAGTTACTGCTCTTCATTTGTTTTCTGTTGATTACCATCTGTCTTTCCCCTTTCAGGAAGTCAGCTTCTTAATACCCTTATGACTTCTGCTTTGTACCTTGAATTCTGAGGTTCAATTGTGATCTTTTCTTTCTTTCTTTTCTTGCCTTTCTTCCCCCTTTTTATGCTCATAATCTTTGGTACAACTAGGATTTGTACGAGTTTGATTCAGTTAATATACTACAAGAGACTTTGTCCTCAGAGAAGTTATGTGGGAGAAAGAAAAGTAATATGTCATACCTATTTAGTAGGGAAAATAGATTATATATCTTGATTTTTAGCATTTTGCCTGTGCTTATACTAAAGATTTTTACTGTTCTTCTGTTTTGCTTTTGATGCTGCCAGATTTCAATTAAAGTTCTTAAACATAGAGACTGCATGATTTGGGAGTTGGGGCAAGAGTAGATGTATTGCTATATTTTAGAAATGGGGTTCAGATAAAAAATGTTATCCCTCCTACTGTTTCTTATTTAGCTTATGTAATTTCATTATTATGTGTGTGAAAAATTCATACCTTCAGGCATGTTGCCATATATGTGTATATTAAGTCCTCACATTGTACATCTTCAACTTACCTATGTTATATGTCAATAATACCTCTAGTCAGGGCTTCCCAACTTCAGCATGATAGACCTTGGGTTTATATACCTTTGTTTAGCATTCCTGGCCTCTACCACTAGTTGCCAGTAAATACCTTCCTACCCCAGCTATGGCAACCCAGAATATATCCAGACATTGTCAGTGTCTCCTGGGATCAAAATCACCCCTGGTTAAAAACCATCATCTTTTTTTTTTTTTTTTTTTTTGAGCCTAGAGAAGGAAAATATTGTTAAGAAATTAACCAGTGCTGAAATTCATTAATTTTAGGACTTGGTGAAATGTGAAAATAAGAAGAATGCTACACCCAGACCTAATTTGAAGTCTCCTGTTTCTGAGCATAGAAATTCTTCTGTCAAAAAGGAACAAAAGGTTTGTCTTTTAATGTGTTCAGAATTGACCATTTCCTTAACTTACATTTATGAAGTAGAATATAAAAATAAAGATGTCAAAGTTGATCAGTAATTACTCAGAAATCTACTTTTGTCCAGTTATAATTCATTTATATTCCATTTCTTATTCAGCTAATTTGGCTTAGAGTATAACCTTTAGCACTGGGTCAGCAGCAGGCCCTCCAGTACTTCTGAGTCAGCCTGTCACACCCATCTTGCCATTCTTTGGTTCTTTTATCCTCTCCTCATATACTTAATCCCAAGTTCCTTGCCTGTGCATTTGAGACCCGTGTCTGACCTCTTTAATTCAGCTGTAGTTACAGCTATTTCCTTCTAGCATTTCTCATCGACAGCAACAAAAAATGTTTGTTTTTTAGGTTGCCACCCATCCATCGTCTAAGATAACATACTCTTTACGGAGTCAGGCATCCATAGTTAGTACAAATGTGACCACTAAGAAAAAAGAAGGAACACTACAGAAATTTGGAGACTTCTTACAACATTCTCCAACAATCCTTCAATCAAAAGGTTTGCAGAAAACTAAATGACCTTTTATGTTAGATGTTTTCTAATATCTGATTAGTGTGTAAACTCAACAACAGTGATTATCATAGCATAGTCCGAATAGTCGTTGTCTTATGTTGAGACCGTGGGAGGGTGTATGAGAGGATGCCATGCTTAGATGTTCACTGGAGTGCAAGAGAAAGAGCCATATGTAAGTATAGTTGACCCTTGGACAACACGTGTTTGAACAGCATAGGTCCCCGTATATGTGGATGTTTTTTATTTTCTTTTTTTTTTTTAGAGGTGGGGGGCAGAGGGAGAGGGAGAGAGAGAATCCCAAGCAGGTTCCATGTCCAGCATGGAGCCCGACAGGGCTTAATCTCACAACCCTGAGACCATGACCCAAGCCAAAATCAAGATTCAAAGGCCTAACTGACTGAGCCACCCAGGCACGCCATGGATTTTTTTGATAAGTACTTTACTGTAAATGTATTTTTTCTTACTTTATGATTTTCTTTTCTTTTCTTTTTTTCTCAAAGGTTTTTTATTTATTTATTTGACGGAGAGAGAGCATAGTAGGCAGAGAGGCAAGCAGGGGGAGAGGGGGAAGCAGACTCCCCTGTTGAGCAGAGAGCCTGATGCGGGCCTCGATCCCAGGACCCTGAGATCATGACCTGAGTCGAAGGCATAGGCTTAACCCACTGAGCCACCCAGGCGCTCCTACTTATGATTTTTTTAATAACATTTTGTTTTCTCTAGTTTATTGTTAGAATTCAATATATAATAACATACAAAATGTGTGTTTATCGGTGAGAGTTGTGCTCAACAGTAGGCTATTAGTAGTTAAGTTTTTGGAGAGTCAAAAGTTGTACTCAGATTTTTGACATGTTGGGAGGGTCAGTACCCCAAAGCTCTTTGTTGTTTAAGGATCAAACTAATTCATTCAAAGCAGCCTGCTTAATGTACTCGTAGGGTTCCAAACAAAGTGCTATGGTAGTATTGGAGGGAAGAGAGCTATTTTGATTCAGAGGCTAAGGGAAAATTTTATTTTTTTGAAGAGACGGGATTAACTTGGGTATTGAAATGCTGGCAGGATTGCACCCTTTAGAGGTAATCAATATATTATGGTATATATTCTTATAGTAATTTTTTCTATGCATTGACAAACATTACCCATTCATATATATCAAAAATATATATTTCTATAAATATTTTTTGGGTTTAATTGCTTCATGCTTTTTTCTTTATAATATAACATTAACCATATTAATTATCTGTGTATAAACAGATACTAAGATACATACTTTTTCTGTACACATATACTAAACATAAACATACATGTATATGTATACACACACATCTACTAGAGGGAACAGTTTTAACAGAGGCAGAGTACCAGGAAAGTATAGGGCATGTGCAGGCACTTTGGGGTAATAAATTTTTATTCCACTTCCCAGAAGCAATAAACTATTAAGAATTTGATTTTCTGTGTGTGTGTGTGTGTGTGTGTGTTAATGATAAGCAAAGGGCTCACAATTCTAAACCACTTTCACTTAATATTTATTGTGGATACCTTTACATATGAGTACTGCTGCGTGGTCCAGGCTTTTTTGCATAACAGCATAAGCCTTTTCAAGTCATTAAAAAACCTGAGTTTTATTGGCTGTACTATAATTTACCAAACCTTTTTTGATACTAGCCAAATGATGTTTTATTTATTTGCCTTTTTATTTTTGCTGTTCATCATTATTCATGTGTTTGAGACAATTAATTTTTTCTTTGAGTTGACTAGTCATGTCCTTTCACCATTTATAAGTTGCAGTGCTTTTTCTCTTTAATTTGGTATGTTTTTCTTTATTAAGGATTTCAAACCTTTTCAGTTAGAAAGTTATTTATTTCAGGATTTAAATAATATATATTTTTTCACAGCAAAGAAGATAATTAAAACAATGAGCTCTTCAAAGCTCTCAAATGTGGAAGTAAGTAAAGAAAATATGTCTCGACCAAAACGGGCTAAACGGAAATTATACACAAATGAAATTTCATCTCCTATTGATATATCTGGGCAAGTGGTAAGCTACTCTTTTTGGTTTTCTTTAAAAGTAAAACTGTTCATGTTCTTTTTAACTTGGGAATATTCATAACAATCTGAATTTTATAATGATTTGAATTTTTCTTTAGATCAGATCTCTTGGAATATGCTTTAATATTATACTTTTGCTATTTGATGTATTACATTTATAATAATTATAAGTGCTGCATTAATGTATACAAGTATCACATATTTACATTTGTAAATTAATCAGAGAAATTTTAATTCCTTCAGTAGAATTATCCCTGTTCAGTAATTTATTTGCTTCTAACACCTATTTTTCTTGTAACTTTATTACAAGAGTTGTACAAATCTGGCCTAAGTGGGCCTGGTAAAAATACAGAATTGACATTCAGTCATTTCCTCCCACCTTTCCTCTAAGCCTTCCAGGTTCTTTTAAGAAAAGACTGTAGTTTGTCATCCTGACTCGATGACTCATTCTCTTCACTCAGAACATTCTGTTCTAATTTTCCATCATGCTTGCATTTGCCTAGTGGATGAAAGGGATGGTAGAAAAGTAATTTAAGGAGAAGGCTTCAACAGGAAGTGGCTCAGAGAAATCAGAGGAGAGACCTACTGCAACAGTAGCTGTTAGATACAAGACACTGGAAGGCAGGTGGTGAAGAATTAGGGTCAATAAGAACGTGCTCTTGGAAATACTATTCTCTTGGTCACTTTTCAGTATCTGTCTGATTAGTGTATTTCATTGCATTTCTTCCCTTGGCTGAAGTTCTTTCTTACTTGTAATATAATGCTCCTTCTACTTTCCCAAGTTATATACAGTAGTCCCCTCTTTTTATTTATTTATCTATTTATTTTTAAAGATTTTATTTATTTATTTGACACAGAGAGAGAGATCATAAGGAGGCAGAGAGGCAGGCAGAGAGAGAGGAGGAAGCAGGCTCCCCGCTGAGCAGGGAGCCCGATGTGGGCCTTGATCCCAGGACCCTGAGATCATGACCTGAGCTGAAGACAGAGGCTTTAACCCACTGAGCCACCCAGGCGCCCTACAGTAGTCCCTTCTTATCCTTGGTTTTGCTTTCCATGGTTTCAGTATACTGTGGTCATTGTGGTCTGGAAGTAGATGATCTTCCTTCTGATTTATTTCAGAAGATCAGTAGTAGCCTAACACTGTGTCACAGTGCCTTCATGTCATTCACCTCACTTCATCTCATCACGTAGGCATTTTATCGTTTCTTATCATCACAAGAAGATGGTAGAGTACAGTATGACATTTAGACAGAAGAGACATAAAACATTGACATAACCTACTGCAGTATATTGTTATAATTGTTTTACTAGTGATTGTTATTAATATAACAATGTGTCTAACTCAAGTTATACTGTATCATAGGTATGTATATCCTTGGTTTCAGGCATCCACTGGGGGTCTTGAAACATAGGCCCCACAGATAAGGGGGGATTATTGTACTTGTTGCTGTGAAAGATCTTCTCTAAAAATTATTTGAGGCACTTGCCTCCAAATATTTCAGTAATTACTTCAAGCTATATATGTCCTGAGTTCAATATAGAACATAGATTATTTTAATCCTATGTTAGGTAGTGTTGAAACAGTCATTACAAAATCTATTGCTTTAGACAATGTTTTTAAATAGACTATTATAGACTAAAAGGACAAAAATATTATACCTGTTATTCCAATTATTAAGCACATAATAGATCTTACTAAATTAGAAATAAGCTTTCATTTATAAAATATTGTGAAATTGTTAATTTCAGATTTTGATGGACCATAAAGTAAAGGAGAGTGACCATCAGATTCTCAAACGACGACTCCGAACTAAAACAGCTAAATAAATCACTTATGGAGAACGTTTTAATATAGGTTTTATGTTCGTAATCATTGTAACTTGTGTCCTGACTTTTCAAAGATAATTGTATATATTATGCATTAAATCCTGTGTATACATTGCTATTTTATATAGTATAATTTTAATTCAATAAAGATAATAAGTCAACAGCACCGTTTGTCTACTTTTCTAAGACTTTTTTATAATAGTTTTTTTTTTCCTTTCCTTTTTTAAGTATAGTCGACACAATGTTACATTAGTTTCAGGTATACAACTTAGTGATTTGACAAGTTTATACATTATGCTATATAATAGTTTTTCAAACTATATTCATTTTCCTTTTATCCTAAGTATAGGATCAGTGGAGATTCTAGGAAAGATGCTGTTATTTTTGTTGTTGTTTTTTTTTAACACGTATCCTAGGTCAGATATTTGGATTACTTATATTTAACAGTGTCTTATGAACTGTTTTTACTTCATTTGTTAGGAAATACAACTAATTTTACATGTCTGTTTGGATTATAGCTAAGATCCAGGAGGAAGTGTGTATTGGTGTCCTAGTTGCCAGAATTTGTAGGCACATAATTTAGAAAAGATCTCAAGTCTTTAATTAGAATGTCTTTTATTTGTTAGTGAGCAAATAGAGTTGGCTTTCCTATTTTTTCGGAACACAGAAGATCAAGCAGAAAGAAAGGAAGCATCTAGAGGCCCAAAAAGCACAGCTGGCCAGAAAAGAGAATTTTAGACCTGAAGGGAGCTAGGAAATGCATTTTCTTAATTATATAGATAAGAAAACTGAGACCCATAAAGTTTACTTTTCTTGGGATCATACAGCTAAGGTTTATTGAGCTTTGGTTAAAAAAAACCCAAAAAACAAAAAAATAATAAGAGGCAAAAACCAAAGCAGAAGCCTCAAGAATTATTGCCAACTTTTGGGGCTTTTAAATCTAAGAGCATACATTTATATATGTAAAACCTTAAAGCTTTCTTTGGATTTTATCACTGTTCAGTTTATTATAATGATGACCTTAAGTCAGGGAAAAAAGTTATCTTTAGTGTCTTGTTTAAGAGACACACCACATTTAGGGAAATTTTCCATTAAAATAGTTCATTAAAACTTTTTATGCACTAATATGTTTTTATTATGTTACCTGGTTTCATTATGCTAAAAATAGATACATAGTTGATCTTTATTCACAGATTATGGTTGCAGATTTGCTTACTTGGGAAAATGTACTTGTCAGTGCTTTAGGCACTTTTGTAGTCCTTCTCAGATATGTGCAGAGTGCAAAAAATTTGAGTTGCCAACATGCATTTTCCCAGCTAGATTGAACAAGGTGACACTGCCTTCTTGTTTCAGCTCTCAGAGTATAAATGAGTGTCCCTGAATATAGACTGAAATCAAGCCTCAACAAGATTTGTGAGGGAGGCAGAGTTTACCAAATTAGAAGGGCTTGAGAAATACCTCGTGCCTTCCAAAGATTCATACTAACAAAGTATAAAACCAAACCTACATGAAGTTGAAAGTAGTAATCAGAACGCCTCCTGGCACAAAAATCAACATCCTTCAGAGGAAGATAAAACACAAATTCTCTGTAACATATCTCTTAAAATGTGTGATACATAGTCAAAACAAACCTTGACGTGGCCCATGTTGAATTTTGCAAAAAACTTTAAAGCAACTCTTACATGTATGTTCAGGGATTTAAAGGAAATTATAGTCATCTTAATGACTACAGACATAAGGAATCTCAGCAGAGAAATGGAAAGTATAAAAAATAAAATGGAGTTGTTACAACAGAAAAGTAAAATAAGTGAAATGAGAGATACACTGGATAGATTTAGCAGTGGAAATGTCAGAAGAAAGTGTCAGTGAACTTGAGAACAGATCAGTTTAAATTGCCCAAACTGGGAGAAAAGAGGTTGAAGAAAGAACAGAGCCTCAGGATCCTACAGAACAATATCAAGTGGATTGACATGTAATTGGATAAAAAATGAAAATAGGGCAGAAAAATATATTTGAAGAGAAATGGCCATTTTAGAAGTTTTATGAAGAAACACTGACTTGGAATCTATAAATCCCAATAAAGATAAATCCATAGAAGACTACACCTCGAAGATCATAATCAAACTACTGAAAACCAACAATAAAGAAAATTTTGAAAGAAAAATCAGTACAGTCTTAAAAATCATGAGGAAACACAATCTCTATGAGCCACTAACTGGAAGAAATATAAGAATATATAAAATCGTAATGCAAGCACAACCAGCCCAATAAGTCTGGTAAAAGAAGACTTGAAGAGATCCTTCATTAAAGAAGATACAAGCAGTGGTCAATGTATATATGAAAAGATACTCAAAGTCATTGGTTATCATGGGAAGACAAAACTGGAAGTAGAGGCAAAACTACAGTCATTGCTTTGAGGCTGGGGTCAGGAGATGGGTCAAAGGACATGAGTAAGTGGGAATCAATTTGAGAAGTGCTAAAAGAGGGTGACCAGTTTGAATCTATCTTCATTTGAATATCTTCTGTAATATGTAAAAAGCAATAAATAAGGTATTTTTCCATGCTACATGTTTAATAAGAACTATAAGTGTATATATGCCTTTGATGTATTTTCCTTTCAAGATTATTAAGTGTACATGAAGTAAATCTGTAATCAGTTGAAAAAGATAGCAAGCTGAAAGATCTTCATAAAGTCAGTTTTTAAAAATTTTCAAAAAACTTCGCATTTGTAAATTTCGAGATTATAGAAAACTTGCATAAATAATAATATTACACAGAATGCTTGCATACTCTTTACTCAGATATTTGTTTTTTCAGCTTTACTGAGATCTAATTGACAAAATTGTGAGGTACTTAAAGTGTACAAAGCAATGACTTGATATATGTATACATTGTGAAAGGATCTCCCTTGCCATCCGGTTAATTAACACATCCATCACCTCACATACTTACCCTCCTCTTTTTTTTTTCTTGGTTAGCAAATTTAAGTTCTAGTAGGAAATTTCAGTCATACCATACAGTGCTGTTCAGCAGAGTTGAAGTTTAAATGAGAGAAGATGAAGGGAAAAGCAGGGTTTGAGTGGGCACCTAAGATGCGCTAGGGCTCTCTGCTCCTTGATGAGTGCCGACACTCATGGGAAGAAGGAATACCCACCTTCATAGGTTCTTAAGAGAATTAAATGAGAAAATGTGTAAAAAAATTTGTAAACATCTAAGCTATTAAAATCAAATTGAGACTTACAGTTTGCCCAGGGAGAGGTCCGATTGTGTACTTGCTTGGCATATTGTCTCATCATAGGGAGAATCACACAGGAAGTAATTTAAATTTAGATTTCTTTTTTTTTTTTTAAAGACTTATTTATTTGACAGAGAGAGCGAGATTACAAGTAGGCAGAGAGGCAGGCAGAGAGAGAGGAAGAAGTAGACTTCCTGCCAAGTAGGGAGCCCAATGCGGGGCTCGATCCCAGGACCCTGGCATCATGACCTGAGCCGAAGGCAGAGGCTTTAACCCACTGAGCCACCCAGGCGCCCCTAAATTTAGATTTCTTATATTCTTAGCATCAACTTGCTGAGTTCCCCTCTGGAAGGTGGGCAAAGCCTCGGAACATTACAGAATTTACCTGCATAGATTGCTCTTTTTCCTTTACGGCAATCTTACAGAAGGGATGACTGTCTAGTATCATAAACAATTTAGAGCAGCTTCTAACTCAGTAGATCTTAACCCTAATTGCACGTTAGAATTATGTATCTTAAAAAAACAAAAAGTACTGCTCCTGGATCCTTTCCCACACCTGACTGAAATGGTCTGAGGAGGGGCCTGGGGATCCAGGTTGTTTGCAAGCATCACTGGGGATCCTGAGGTGCAGCCAGGCCTGAGAACCACCACTGACATTGCAAAGATGAGGTTGTCCGCCAGATGGAGACAAAGCACTTCTCTGTGGAAAAGGCTCCACCCAAACAAAATTCATTTTCTGACTTTACATCTGTACCAACTCCAGTTTATGTCATGGACCAAGTAGGGCAAACATGTGGGAAGATATGTAAAATTATCCATGGTACTGTTGTTTGCCAACCACAGATATTCTTGCCACCGCTGGGGGAAATTCCAGGAACCAATTTAAAAAATAACATGTGGCTAAAAATATATCCCTATTCATCCAATTACCTGAGCTAGTATCTGGAAATATTTTTAATCCTTTCCCTAGCTCACTTTGATAAAGTAGACCATATAGAAAAGGAGGGTAATATTTTTCATATAGAGTGGAAAGTTTTGACATAAGATCACTTTAAGAATTATACAAATAGAAATCAACACCAGCACATGTAAATTAGATTAAAATATGGTCACAAAATATTAGGAAATAGGTAGATCTAATAATGTGACTTAGACTTATTCTTGCCTGAAATACCTGATTGAAAGTTTCTAGTTTTGATTTCTCCCACCTCTGGCCAGGTTCTGCCATGGAAGATGTAAAAGCTACAAACTTGATCTCTGTCCTCTTGTAGCTGGAGGTGGTCAGTGAGAGGTAGGTGAAAGTCACTGGGGAGGGCTTTTCTTCCTGACTAAAACAAGTTCCTGTTCTTCCTTGACTCTACCCACTTTGCCCTGTTTCCTTAGGGACATGAACCTTGGAGGTGGAGCAACCAGCAATCACCGTCCATAAGATGACACATGGGAGGACAAGTGAGTATAACTAAGGATGGCAGAGAGAACAGGCAGGAGGAACCTGGGTCTCAGTGGGTCCTTCTGGGCAACCACTATGCTAATAAGGACTGCCTATCTCTGAACTTGCTATGTGGGAAAAGGAGGCTTCTTGTGGTTTGCAGATGAATTTATGAACTGATCCATCATTGAAAATTATATTGGCACATAGACATAAATATATGTTTATCATATTGACATTAGACATTTCCCTTTCTAGTTATTATCTTTTTGATCTTTCTAAGGAAACCCTGTTGGCTTTTGACAAAGCTAGGAATTTAGAAGTTCAACTTCCGTTTTTTGGTTATTTCTAAAAAGCTTATGTCAAGTGCCTAATTATAAATACCACACAATCTACAAAGCATTCCTGTCCTAACCACATTTTCTGAGCCAAAATGGATAGTTTGACATATCACGTGGCTATAGGGTGATTTCAACGACTGATGCTGGAACATCCAGGATGTCCCTTTGCCCTGCGTGACATAGCCTGTGGTTTCTTCAGGGTACGCCCTAGGTCAAAGCACACAGAATCCTGCTGCGGCCGAACACACAGTCCACAGAATGGAAACAATACACCAATGAATAATAGACAACAGGTGTTTACATCAACACAGGCCTAATTTGATCTTAAAGGTAGATGATAAAGATACCTATTTGGAAAAAGAACTGGTAAAGTGTAAGAGTTCTACATTTTGATTAAGCAGAATGGCAATTTGTGATTCAAAGGTAGGATATTCAAGATGGTTGCTAACCTGTGGTCCATAGGATTTTATGGAGGAGAATTTCACAGAATTCAGAGGCTGTTTAAAGAACCCAGGAGAACTGAGTTGGCAGAATAGGGGGGAAAGATAGGCATATGGTGTTGTCTTGGAAAGGTCATAAAGGCACAGGTGAGCCCTCCCTAGGGCACAACCTAGAAATGTTCCTGAGTTGTGTCATACGTCAGCTCTGAGGGGGCAGGGACCATGCGTTTCTAGAAGGCAAAGGTAATTCACTACAAAGTGGGAGGAAGTAAATCCCTTTATTTATTTTTATTTTTTTTTAAGATTTATTTATTTATTTATTTCACAGAGGGAGAGAGATCACAAGGAGGCAGAGAGGCAGGCAGAGAGAGAGAGGAGGAAGCAGGCTCCCCGCTGAGCAGAGAGCCCGATGCGGGCCTCGATCCCAGGACCCTGAGATCATGACCTGAGCCGAAAGCAGAGGCTTTAACCCACTGAGCCACCCAGGCGCCCAGTAAATCCCTTTAAATGTTGAATTTCATTAGGGTCTGCTCCTGATGCTCTTCCTACTTTCATGCTTTTATCACTAGCTCATACCTCTCACATCTTTATCTCCAAACCAGTTCTGCCCCTGAGGTTCAGACTTGTTTCCTGCTGCTTCCCAATTGTCCACACCGGCTTTTTGCACAATCATTTCAGACTCACTGTCCAGAAGACAATTCGTCTGTGTCTCTTTTTCATATATATTCCCTTTCTCGATCTGTAATTTTTGGCATTTATTTACTCAGCTTTATTAACATATAATTGACAAATTTGCAAGCTATTTAAGGTGTACAACGTGACTTGATTTTATCCGTGTGTACTTTGTGATACCGTTGACACATCTATCACCTCACATGTTTACCTTTTGTGTGTGTGTGAGAACATTTAAGTTCTCTCAGCAACTTTCATTGATGTACTACAGTGTATAACTGTGTATAACTGTGGTCACCGTGTTGTGCATTAGACCCTCACACCTAGCTTGACTTCCAACCGAAGGCCTGTATCCTTTTCCAATTACCCCCCAACTCCCTATTTCCCACTCCTTTTCCCTGTCCTGGTAACCACTTTTCTATCCTCTCTAGGAGTTCAAGCTTTTTTTTTTTTTTTTTTTTTTTTTTTTTTTATTT